>CM076583.1:148430676-148778054 GCA_034641835.2 Pinus albicaulis | reverse complement strand
CTGAAAGAAATCCAAAAGCTGCAATAAAGTAAATCTTAAATCAATTGGCATCAACTTGTCTTCTGATCCTTCATCATTAGTCCAGCTATGATTTTCGGAAGTAACCATAAACAACTTGAGTAACTGATATCTAACTTGCAGAAAGTAAACTAATATCAAACCATACATTCATAATTCAATCCCTCAGCATCAGTCCAGCTGTGGCTTTCGGAGGTAACTGAAGATGTCATGCACAATTTAATATATCTAAATTTGCAGAAAAGAAACTAATACTAAACTACAAATTTCATAATACAATCCCTCACCATCAGTCCAGCTGTGGCTTTCGGAGGCAACTGAAGATGTTATGAGCAGTTTAATATATCTAAATTTGCAGAAAGGAAACTAATATCAAACTACACATTTCATAATACAATCCATCACCATCAGTCCAGCTGTGGCTTTCGGAGGCAACTGAAGATGTTATGAGCAGTTTAATATATCTAAATTTGCAGAAAGGAAACTAATACCAAACTACACATTTCATAATACAATCCCTCACCATCAGTCCAGCTATGGCTTTCGGAGGCAACTGAAGATGTTATGAGCAGTTTAATATATCTAAATTTAACTACCGAAGCAAATAAGCAAAACTGAATTAAACAAAGAAGTACTGAAATTAAACAGAAACTAAGAAAAACAAATTAGCAACAGAATAATGTTAATTCCATGTCATTAGTCAAAAAGTTATGCAAATGCCCGGGCTGCCTATCTATAACCTGAAACAAGAACACTGATCAGTGATTAATAACATAAAACATGAAAGACAGAAGTGAAATGGAAAGCATGAAAGTTTATAAACAGAAATGAAGCATATGTATCATGAAAAATGCAATGTATAAACATGTGAATGGATTATGGCACAATAAACTTTAAAGAAATAAAATAAGAACTATACACTAATGCACAAAACCTCAGCTGAGTAGGGGCCCTCTACACCAGCCTTGGCAACAATCTTCAAGTACGAATTAAGTCTGAAAACAGAGTCTTCTTATATTAAAATGTAGTCATAACAGTAAGGTAGTATTACGGCTCAAAGGCAGCGTAATTACATTACAGAGCAGACTAATAAAAGATAACAGAGACTAACATCAACTAACTCTATATGCGTATGCAAACACATTATATATAACAAAAGAAATATAACTGTCTCCTAAAGTTTATGCTGGTGGAGAACACGTAGACCATTACGTCCACGGATCTAGGATCATGGCCGTATTGCAAAGTAAATCTATGAGGAGTGGATGTTTGAATTCGGCTATGGAGCCATGTACAGATGTCGACTTGTCCTCCGCAAGCTCAGAAACGGCCATATGAACCTTCACGTGACACAAAACAGAGTTTTCCTGTGATTTTCATGCTGGAAAGAGCTGTAAAGTCCAGATGAGTAGCTTTCTATTTTGCAGACATATCTAAAGGCTTAAGTTACATTTAGAAGCAGCTGTTCCTCTAACTGTAAACTCAAACATTTACTCCATGAGATGAAAATTATTTCCTGTCTTTGTAGAACCATAGAACACTGTGAAAAACCTAATAGTCAGCTTGAGATTGGGTTTTATGCAGTTCTGAGATCTAGGGGGTGTGAGTGGCGCGACTTAGGGCTGCTTGTCAAATTCATTTGCAAAGTAAGAGGTCAGTCATGGTAGGCCTGTTGCAGATGGAGGCTTTTTGGCTTTTTGATGATTGCCAAGTGTGAAATGTCTTAAAGCGCCACTTCCTAACATAGGGGAGACTTTCGAAACAGATGTAGATTGGCCTTTTAAAGGTGATGGGCAGATCAAGAAGGCTGAAGCTAGGTAGGCTTGTGACCATGAGGTTTTGACTTCGCCAGAGGTGGACTGAATAGATAGAAGGGTAAAAAAAGTTTTGGGAGGGTTTTCTGGATGACATATTGACATAAGGAAATCAGTTTCTAGAAAACTCAGCTGTAGATATAGTCATCACTAACATGTAAAAAATACTGATGGCTAACACTGTCTAAGCTAAATATTGTTCTCAAATGTTATTTTCAGTTTACGTTAAGTATATATGAACTAAGGAAGTTATGGTGAGCCCTGTCCTTTAGTTTTATCCCCAAATACTGTCTAAAAGTTTCCCTAAGAGTGTGTTGAAAGCAAGGTAGGTTAAAATTCCTTATCTGATCTTAGACTATTCTTTGTTATCATATGTGTTTCCCTTTTTGTTTAAAATGTTTTTCTATTGAAAGTGCATCAAAATCCGGCTAGTTTCAAAGTACTTACCAGATCTTAGATTAATTTTATGTCTTTCTTAAGTCTATGTCAAAAGAAGGATAGTTTCAAAGTACTTACCTGATCTTAGGCTGCTCTTCGTTCTTCATTTGTTTAATTCTCCTTCTTGTTGTATCATTTCATTCCATAAAATCAACTTTAAATAGATCCTTAGACATAGATGACTTTCCCCATGGACCACTCTTGAACCTTTCTATTTAAATTAAACCCTATTATGACTCCATAGCCCAATGGACTAAAAACCAGTGTTATATCTATCTTTTTAGCCAAATCTCGTTCTGATTGCTTGCAACTTCACACCTTTGAAGCTCTTTCCATTTTAGAACTTTCCACTCAAATAATAATCATGCTTAACCATCCAAAACAAACAAAAACCCTCCGACTTCATAACTAGCCTAATATCATTACCCGAAAGCTTTTAAAGATAAATCCATCTTTGCACTTTATTGGAGAGATCCCTCACAGAATTCAGGAGGGCTAGATCGTAGAATACCAAAGTGGTTGAAATAGTGTTCTCCATGCAGTTGGACTTTGCCAATCTTGCTAATTATAGGGAGCTAACATCTTCTAGCGACTGCAAAATCCTATACAGACCTTAAGACTCCACTGGGAAGAACCATTATCATTATAGAATCATTTGAACTCAGTTAGAGGACTTTAGGATTAAAATTTGTGTAAAACAGATCAGTTAACCTCTTAAATATTGTCATATTTGGGTGAAATCTTCTGGTTTATTTGGGTCTGAAAAACACAGCATAGTGGCTCCTAGAAAGATTCATACTAGAGCCTATCCTGACCCTGACCCACCTGAGATAGTTGATAACCCTGAAAGTATTCTTAGGAAGTCTCCTAGGATTAAATCTTCAACTGTTTTCAGATCACCCTTCAGAGCTAATTAATTTCCTGAAAACCTTTCAGCTCTACAAAGATCACAAGTTGACTTAAGAAATCCATTTAGAACTAGGTCGCTTGATGATTTAGATCAGCTAGATTCTGAGTCTTCACTTTCATCTCCTGAAACAAGTGAATATCCTGGTAGTAGAGAAAAAACACCACCTAATTCACATTTCCTCTCCAATTTAGGTGTTTCTCATCCAAGATCAGCTCAGAAATCTATTCCTGGTTCATCCACATCTCTTCATCCTACATCCACTTTTCAAACCACTCCACTTTAGCCCACCTTTCCTCTTGTTAATCCACCTCCACCACATATCATGGTAGCATGGTATGCTCCCTTAGTCCTTCCTGTACCATTAGTCAACCTTCCACACGACTATCAGTCCAAAATTCCATTATATGATGCCAGCAATGCTACAACTACATCACAACACGTGGATAAAATGAATGACTACTTTGACAGAAATGAAATTGATGATGAATCTGTCAAACTAAGACTATTCTCTCAGAGTTTGGGGGGAGAAGTAAGAAAATTGTTTAAAGGCTTAATCCCCCATAGTATCAATCATCTCCAAGACTTCCATAAGATATTCTTAAACAAATGGGAAGTGAAGAAGAATCCTCTCCAAATACTTTCTGATTCCAAAACCTCCACAGAAACACTGTGGAAAGTGTACATGCTTATTGTACCGGATTTAACAGTGTGTATAATTCATTTCCCCCAGATATTAAACCTCCACAAGGCTCAACGTTAAACAAGTTTCATGAATGGTTTGACCCCGAGATGGCTTATCAGCTGAGAGAGAGAGATCCCTTAACTCTTGAAGATATGCAAAAAGGGGCTCTTGCTGTGGAAGTTATCTTGATGGAGAAAAGAGCAAGAATGAAGAATGAGAAGAGAGTGTCCTTCAGAGAGGAATCCACACCTTCTACTTCCATCTCAAAGATGGAAATAATGATGGAGGAGATGATGAAGAAAATGAGCATCCTTGAGAGAGCACAATGTTACAGGTCAAAATACCTCCTCATCAGCTCAGAGGGGAAGACAAATATGGAAGAAGTACAAAGACCTAAGTTAAACCTATTTCTGCCAGGGTAACGCATATATAAAACAGAACAAGAGCGTTATAACGCAGGCAAGCAATACATTGGCTGCGTTAGTGGCTAGGGCAACGCTCTGTTTACACTGGAGGGACGCGTTACCCGTGTTTTAAGTTTGAATTGGGAAAAGAGTGCAGAGAAAGATTTGAATCTCCGACTTTCCCTCACAAAGGATTCAGTTCACAAAGGAAACTGCAGAAGCACCAGTTCATTATTGGTCATTGCCATAGAATACTGAACTCCAAGAGAGGAAAAATCATGGAGATCAAGGAAACATCTAAGCCTTTTCCATTCCAAACTAGTGGAAAGAGAAGGGCAACAATGGCCTTCTCCCTCTCCTATAAGAAGGAGCTGAAGGCTCTTAATTGGAGGTCGAAGGATTGCTCAAAGTTCTTGTATACTTGTGGAATAGAGAATAGTGTGACATTGTGAAGGCCAAGAGTCAAAGAGGCTCCTAGAGAGTTTGTTGACTTGGACTTCTTCACTAGAGAGAGAAGAGAGATTGGGAGACTGAGGAGGGCTTGGTACAACCGATGGTTGTAATCCTCCTTTCAAAATCAATAGAACTGTGTTCGTTTTTTCCATTCAATGCTTAATGTTATTATTGTTGTTTCAATATTTACTTAGTATGATATGAATGGCTCAGATGTGTATAATCTAGATTTTTGTAGCATATTGATCTAATTGATAGGATACTTGTTATATTAGAAATTACACGGGTGCTTTGACTGTTTGCAGGTCTCAGATTTGGAGCCGGCGAAGAAGGACTCTTACTTTGCTGCATAGCGCTCTCCAAGGGATTCCAAGACTGTCAAAGAGGTAATTCTCTATTGTATTCCTTCAAGTTATTTCAAGCTAATATGAACATACTCATGCCATCTTTGTGAACAACATAGCTAATCTTACTGTCTACCTCGGGCACCGGAAAGCCCTGAGAGGGATATACGAAAACCAACCACCCAAGCAGTTTACCCTATAGCAGAATTGGCGACTCCACTGGGGAGTTTCCCCATAGTTTCCGGACTATTTCTTCCTTCATTTCTTCTCTCCTCTGTTCAGTATCCTTCTGAGCATTTTTTGATGCCCAGTAGACATACCAAACGCTTGCAGAGTTCAATCCTGTTCCTGTCTGGCCAACTGAAGAGCTTTTCCCTGGTTAACGCGACCTATACAGTTTATCCAGTGCATTATAACGTGGTCTCATCTTAAATACAGTGCGTTATAACGTTGTATTTTCTCACAGACAGAGCGTTACTCAGCCAAAAACCCTGTTGTTCACTACTGTGACTGTGTTTTAGCTGTAGAGTTTTTTGGCCACCAGTACCTTTCACAGACTGAATCCCTGTGCTTGTCTGCTAAAGCTGGCATTGATTATTTGTTTCTCTTATTTAGTTAGTGTGCAAAACATTTACTTTTTAAAAGAGATTTTTTTTTTTTTTTTTTTCTGCATTTAGCTGAGTTTATTCTGAAAGTTTAGTTCACAGACTGTTAAAGAGGTAGATAGAAGTCTAAATCTTAAAAGTTGAGCTGTGTTATTTACATGTTGGTGCATGGATGATTGAAAAAGAAACCTCTCCTTGTAGAAACACTCTTCATTGAAGTTAATATTTAGAGCATGTTTTGCATGGTTTCTTGATTCAGAGTCTCACTATACTTCATACGTCCATTCCCCCTCCGCAAGACTAATAACAAAGTACACTAAAAACAAAGCGATAATAAAATCAATCTAATAACTCTTTTTTTGAGCTCACACAAACAGTAGTTCAGGCTAGGATCTTGGGTTAGGAAAGTGAGAAAACTACCCAAGATCTCAAAACTTGAAAACTAGAGTCATTAACGAGTGAAATCCTGCTGCACTCACATTATTGGGACCGTTCCTTTACCAGAGCTCAGCACGAGACAACACTTGGGTGCACTAGAAGGTAGCCTGCCTTCGACTGCATCCTGTGGGTGTGTTATATATTGGGGTTCCCTTCGGGGATGTCGAAACTAGATCGGGGATCTAGGTATTCTGCCCATATAGCACACTGTCCTTGACCGTGGACCCCCCTGATGATGTCTGTGATTTGAGGCATCCTTAGTGGCCATACTTTTAGGGACTTACACAAGGTGACTGGGACGGGCTGTCCTGGTACCTGAAACAGATGGACCCACTCTGTCTTCGGTCTTTAGGAGGGTACTCGTCTTCACGAGAGTGCTTACACCTATCGTCTGAGGTTCGGGTGAAGCTCTAGAGTGACCGTAACTGTACTTTCGACCAACCCTCTCTGTATGCTATTGTGAGACTGGATTTCATCACCAGTGAATGGTAGTACTCAGACAGGGCACCCTATACTGGCTGCTTGCTGATTGATTTTAGAGAGTCTTTTCTTTTTAGTAAGTGTGTGGTTATTGTCACTTGAGACTTCATAATATATCACATTTTAATAAAATTTGTTAAAATTAAACCGGTCACTGTGGCGTCCCCTGACCCATGCCGTCTGTCTCGACGACAGCAAGGTCTACCTCCTCTCACCCTAGAGGAAAGATTGAACCTTGGTGAACCCGGGCCTTCTACGGAAGAGCAGTCTCCTCTGACTAATCTGGATTATCACATAGACCCTTATCAGCCGGAACTCCCGGAGGACCCTTTCACTGAAGGCGTTGTACCTAATTACAATCCTCCGCTCACTGATCCGTTAGGACCCGTGATAATCCAGATTCCACCGCGCCAAGATATGTCTGCGGCAACACCAACATCTATTTCTCCACCGGTATCCACAGGGTCGATACCAATGGCAACCATTCCTGGTTCGCCACCATCCTCCCCGCCGGTGGTCAGTTCTATGTCATTACTGGGTAACCCCAGTAGTCAACATATGCCTACCCCCAACCCTATGGTCAACACAACTGTCAGTAGTTTACCGAACCCTTCGGCATCTACTCCTACCGTGACCACGTTGGGGACCACGGTAGCTCCCCACACGAGCACGACTACTTCGGTGCCCTTTAGCAACCCTTTCGGTTGGAACCCTCTGTTGAGTTCAAACCCCCTGGCCACTATGCCAGGGGGCAGTGTTGTCAGTACACAGGTAGCAGGGAATATTTCTCTTCCTATGCAATCCTTAGGACAAATGGAACAACCCATTGTAAATACTATCCCCTTAAGTGGTTCAAACATAGGCATAGGATCTATACCGTTGCCAAATTATGCAAATACTAGTATGCCTCCGGGAAACTCTATTGCATCCATTTGGACTAACCAACCCCAACCTCCGTCTGGAGTGGGAGGGCACTTTTACGCTGGGGGAAACCAACCATTTTCCCCTCAATACACTATGCCCTATGGACAACAACCGTATGTTCCTACTCCTCCACCTATGGGAGGTTTTTATCAAAGTCCCACTTACCCTTCTGGTAACACATGGATGGGAGGACCCTATGGTCCCAATAGTCAGCCCATACTGCCTTGGTTAGACTCGGGGGAAAATCCACAATTGCCTTTCTTGGTAGCTTTGGACATACCCGACATCCATAAGCTAACGAACGACCCCATCAACCACAACTCGCTTTGGCCTCCAATTCCTCATAAGATTCCGTCCGATATCCCGAAGTTCGACGGGAAGCATGGGGACGACCCGGCCGCACACATCACTACCTTCCATTTGTGGTCCATATCCAATTCCATGGTAGATGATAGTGTCCGACTTCGACTGTTTTCCCGCACCCTTACAGGCAATGCCGCCAAGTGGTACATTGAATTACCACGTGCCACCATCAATACGTTTGGCGCTTTAGCGACGGAGTTCTTAAAGAACTTCCAACTACCAATTAGAGTGGAAACCAGAACATAATTGTTAACATCGCTGCGCCAAGACACCGCCACCCACATCTCCGACCATATTCATGAATGGAGACGTAGGAGGAGGCTCGTCAAAGCGCCAATACCGGACCATCTCTTGGCCAATTGGTTTTGCAAGTCTCTTTTACCCCATATCTCTAAAGACATTGGCCTTTCTGGTGCGGTGACAGAAGATCAATGTATTCGTCGTGCCCAGCACCTGGATTTAATCTATTCACAATCCGGCATGCTTTACAATCTGCTCCCCCATGCCCCTGGTAACCCGAACCCTCCGGCTACTCAGAAAACCGGAGCTCATGCCGATGGTCTCGTTGGCGCGATCTCTGGTGTAGCCACTAATCAGTCTCGGGGGCAAACCTCCCAGCCACGCTCGGCTACCACCGCCCCCCATCAAACGACTCCTCTCCCTTCCGCTGAGGTAAATTCGGTGCAAACCTCACAAAGACCTAGCGGAAAGAATAAGAAGAATAAGAAGAAAACATCTTCTTTGGAAGAGCAGTCTGATAATCAGAATAACGCTAATCAGAAAAATGCTGCTAGAAATGACAAAGGAAAGGATAAACCCATGAAATTTCCTTGTAAAATCTGTGCAGAGGACCACTTGACATACAAATGTCCTCGGTTGCAGGAATGCACCGATTTTATTGCTAACAAGGATTCTGGGAGAACACCTGCCGTTCTTCACAATCCCTTCCCCAATCAACAGTAGCAACATCAACATATGGTTGACAACCCGCCACAACCCCATCAACGGGGCAATGGTGGTCCGTATCCTTCCGGCAAAGGACCATCTGCCATTTATGGCATCGAGAGTATTGACCTTCAAACTCGCGCCAAGCTTTATGGAACTCCTACCATAGATGCTCAGGAACCGGGAACTAGTTCCAATCCGCCGCCACCCAACGATTTACATATCAAAAGGCCTACTATTGAACCTATAATTCATCCCCCCAAAGGGACACTTCGACGCACGACTCATAATACCTCTGCACGTGCAGCCCAAAACTACAATATTGTAGAAGATTTGGCGCAAGCACCGTCAGCTATGTCTGCACTTGAAGTATTACAAACCTGTCCAGCACAAAGGAAAGCCTTGCTTTCGGCCATTGGTGGAATAGATCCCCAGGATTCCATGCTAGCAGTATTTGATATGGAAAAGGCTAAACCTCGCCTCTCACATCAACTAGCATTCCAGGTGCAGGTTGTGTCGAAAGGGAGACCCATCCATCACACTGTCATAGACGAAGGTGCTTCGACCTGCATTATGTCGCAAGCTTGCTGGCTGAATTTAGGTTCTCCTACTCTAATCCCACCATCAAATTCCCTCAAAGCTTTCGATGGCCACACGTTCCTACCCAAAGGATACCTTGCTAGCTTTCCCATCACTCTGAGTGGGAAAACGGTAAACGTGGACGTTGAAGTCGTAGAGCGTCATCTCGACTATAATCTATTGCTCGGTCGCAGTTGGTCTTATGCTATGACCGCCATCGTGTCTTCGGTCTTCCAACTCATCCTATTTCCATTGGATGGGAGAATAGTCACGGTCAATCAGCTATCCTTCTGCACCCCTAATTATTCCACTTTACCAAGTAGCTCGGTACCCCTAATAGGAGGTGTCCCTGACTCTTACGTCAGTATCGGTACCGGTATTCTGAAGGCATATTCCCTACTGGGTTGTTTTCCTCTACTGCCGCCGCAGATCCCAAACACGGTTGCAATGATATCCACCTCTTCGGATGGCTCTATCGACCCATGGATCATCCCGGCACCTTCAGATATTGATTCCTATGGAGATCAGATGCCGCTTTCGCCGGTTGAGTTGGCTTACCAAGCCATCCAAACCGCATCTGAACCCTCCACTGATATGGTTTCGACCACAAGTACGACCCTCTCTCCCATAACAGTTCTCTCTAAGGATCTCTTCAATGAAGTCTGGCCTACAGACGAAGCTATTCGAGAGATCATGTCATTAGAAGAACGACCTTGGGGAGAGTTCCACCATCACGCTTCGACGATTGATTTGGAGGCGATAAAAACTGAAATCTCGTCTTTTGACCAACCTGAGATAGTTCCCTCCTCTTATACGACTGTCCACACTATCGATTCAGAAGGGAACATGGGTAATCTTTCCAAGACACTGCTCATTGATATCTCGGTCAAGATAGGTATCATGGAAAATATTCCGTATTGTTTTTCAAATACCACACCTTTCCAACTTGCTTTCGGCCTGGAGGCAGTACTTCCAATCGAGTGCGAAATCCCATCGCTTAAACTGGCCGTTGAACTCTTGCCTGGCACCACCGCCACAGAAGAGCGCTTTCTCTCGCTCGATCATTTAGATGAAACTCGTCGAGATGCTACATTAGCACTTGAAGCTCACCAGCGCCGAGTTAAAGCTCAATACGACAAATCTGTCAAGCCTCGTTCTTTCCAAGAGGGCGATCTTGTTCTACTTTATGATAAAAAACACGACCTCTTGGGGGCAGGAACGCTCCAACCATTGTGGCTCGGTCCTTACATCATTACTAAAGCCCTCTCAAAAGGAGCTTACGAACTACAGGACTGTAATGGAATTCCACTCGAGGAGCCCCGCAACGGGCTCTATCTGAAGAAGTATTTTTCCTAGTTTCACACTAGGCATATGCTTTGTAATTTTATGTATATAAGTTTTTCCTATTTTTATTTTGATGCTTCTGGATTATTTGTTTGGTTTAAGATGTTTTTCTCATGTAATCTTTTTCTTTCGCACAGATGTCATCACATTCGTTATCATACGTCGGGTATGCAGACGGTGCTAGTCGTCACACTAGACACATTGCTTCAGCTGCTTGGGTTCTCTATACTCCTGAGTCGGACCTTCTTGGTTCCGGGGGGATCTTCCTGGGTAACGCCACCAACAATGTCGCCGAGTACATGTCAGTGATCCAACTCCTCACGGAAGCGGCATCTCGTGACATCTCCGATTTAGTGGTCAGGTTAGATTCCCAACTCATCATTATGTAGTTAAACAATCATTACCGTGTCCGCCACCCTGTGTTGTTACGTTATTTTTTACGAGTGCGACTTTTAGAACGTCAATTTCAAACAATCACATTTGAGCACGTTCCTAGGGAATTTAATGCATTAGCCGATTCTTTGGCAAATTATGTGTTAGATTGGCATTTGTCACATTTATTGTAAAAGATTTACTCATGAGTACATATATTTTTATCACATCAAAAAATGCATAAAAATTTAAAAACACAAAATCACCAAAAATATATATATATTTGCATATGTCATGTCTAGTACACAGTAAACATCAAAAAGAAAAAAATCTCCCAAAACTTGGGGTGTTTTACAAAATTTGGCTACACTAAGCCATGCTCTGACACTAATACATCTACTCCAACAGCTAAGCCTGATGCTCATAATAGCATACAACTGCTCTAGCTATCCTCCTCAGAGGAACCAGGTATCTCTCCGGCACACCCACAGTATGCCGCTGCAGACGAACTAGAACCTCCCGCATAGGAAGCGGCGATATACCCATACTCATACCCTCCAGGTTCCTGGAGAGTTCATGTAAAATTTGGGTATCATCATCGTCTCCGGCTTCCGCATCCTCTATAGGTGCGCCAGCCGCGGGTAGCTGCAATCCTCACCGTGCATAGCGAGGGGCCCCAGCTGGACGGAAAGGTGCCACATCTGTGTCAATCAAGCAAAAGTTTCATGTCAAAACTAAATTTTCACCCCTTTCTAAACAAAAATTTTACATAAACATTCAAAAGCCAAAAACAAAAAACTTCTTTGAAAAGCACTGATCATTTTTTCTTACCATCAGGCCCCCACTTGGTGCCAGGAGGCAATACTAACTCGGGATCGCCTGTGAAGTTCATCCCCGCATAGGGATAATCCTCAATCATGATGATCTTAGAGTCCAGCCAATCAAAAAATCCCTCATCAAAACAATGACGGACAGGACCCTCTCCAGTCCGTGGAAGCAAAGTGGCCCACCGAGCCTGCCTCGGCTCGCGTGGACCCAATGGCGCTGTAGGGATCCTGGGCCTCATCAGTGGTATCCACTCCAGTATGAAAGAAACAATCAGTGTTCCGTACCCAAACTCTCTTTGAGTACGGGTCTTGCATGCAGTAAGCTCTGCTCGGACCTAACGGACCACACCGTCACACTAGTCGAAAACCTGAGGCTGCATACAATCCAAGGCTAAAAGCATCTGAGCCTTGGTCGCCACATGCTAACTCTTGGCACCTGCCAAGCGAACAATCATCCATAGAATAGACCGCAAGGGTCTCAAAGTCACCTGTGCAATAGGTATCCGGTTACTCACAGCCTGGGTGCCACGTACGCAGTGCGCATGGATCAAATCAGTAGTGGAACGAGGGTCAGCTCTGGACCCCGTCAAATTGGGCCTCGCCCCACGACATGACAAGCCGGTCAAAAAGTAAACATCATCTTTTTCGATGGCGAGCTCGTTGCCACCAATCCGAAAGACATGATGCCGTTCATCCCACTGCTGGATCATTCACCTCAGGAGGTCCTCTCGACCCCTCATCAGTTCTAAACGGGCATACTTAAGCAATCCGCACCTTCGGAGAGCCATTAAACTTGCCGCATCTGTCACCATCTCTCGTTCTTCCCGCTCATGCTCTCTCTCTCGCCAGATACTCATGATTAACAGCTGAACACCTGCAAATGCAACATTTCCAACCGATTAAAATTTGCCTGGACCACTTCAAAAATGGAAAAATTGAATTGTTAGAAAGCATGTTGCGCCTAACGCGGGAGATAATACAAAACAGAGCGTTCTAACGCGTACTTCCCTCACGGGTTATTCGTTTAACGCGGCTGTTGTACTCCTGACCCGCGTTAGGCGCAAATATTTTTCTAGGGCCTCAAAATTTCCTAATTTTGAACCAGCAAAAACTAAAAAATTGGCAATTAAATGATAACAGGAGGTTCTAGCTCTTACCTGGATCTCGCGGAATAGAAGACTGTTGCCCGGATTGACCGTAATCATCAGCTGAAATTTTCACCCCTTTTGCACTCCAGAGCTTCTTCACAGCACTCAAAACAGTGAAAATGAATGTCTTCCGACCTTCTTATAGCAAATTATGGGGCATGACTCTCTTTAGTCAGTCGGCAAAGTCGTGATTCCTCGTTGTACACATGTCGCAACTTTCGAGATTTGGTACTGATGATTCTAATAAGGGATCAAGATTTATGTGCAGACATACTCATGTTTTATCGAGCATTCTTTTTATGGTATTTTTCTTGCTCGTTAATCCGAAAAACCTCGAGTTCTCTTCTTCGGGCTCGTTAAACTTATACGAAATTGGCATCGAGCGTTATTTTTTTTGGTCTTTTCTTGCTCGTTAATCCGAAAAACCTAGAGTTTTCTTCTTCAGACTCATTAAAACTATGGAGAAGTACTGAGCATTCTTTTTAGGAATATTTTTATCGCTCATAAAACCGAAAAAATCCCGAGTCACCTTTGTCAGTCTCGTTAAACTATTGAGACAAAGAACAAGGAGCCATTCTTTTCCTCTTTTTCAAAGCTCTTTAAAATAGAAAAAGTATATCGAGTTTTCTCCGCGTGACTCGTTAAAATTTCATGGAGGTACCGAGTTTTCTTTGTTGGAATCTTTAAAATTTCACAAAAAATATTGAGTTTACTTCGTCTCCTCGTACTCATAGCAAAATGAGGTAGACATCCATTGAACATAGATTTCTCACTTTTCCGGATTCGATGGACTAACCAATGGAAAATGAACTGTTTCGGGCTTACTATTACCCCTTTGCCGTGCCCGGTTATCAAGACATGACAAAGGTACCCCAATGGAGTTGTCTTTTATGACATTTTTCAGACTCTCTAAACATGAAAAATTCACCGAGTTTTCTCGCCTGGACTCGTTAAACCTAATCAGACAGGACATGGAGTTGTCTTTTATGACATTTTTCAGACTCTCTAAACATGAAAAATTCACCGAGTTTTCTCATCTGGACTCGTTAAATCTAATCAGATGGGGCACAGAGTTGTCTTTCCTGACATTTTTCAGACTCTCTAAACATGAAAAATTCACCGATTTTACTCGTTTAGACTCATTAAACTTAATCAGACGGGGAAAAATTTGGACAAAATGGATACTACCTCTGTTACATTTTCAAAAAGGTCGATTTGGCAGCAAAATTCTTGAACATGGCACTTCCCAGAAAACTCTTTCGTAGTTAGCCGAACCCTACCATCTATGAGTATTAGCCTTCATTTCCCAGTGTCCCTGCACCGGTAAAATCCTAACACACTCTTTGGTGTTCAACATGCTTCAGCTACCTAGTACCCTGCTAGAGTGCCTTCTATTGTTCAAGAAGATCTCGCTATCTACTGCTCCTGTTATCAACCAAACCGTTCATTATGCCAGAAATTATTTGTCGTCTGACGTTCCCATTTACTCTTCCTTATCTCAAATCATAAACAAAATCAGTTGGTTTCCGTTTCGTGTTGACTGATGTAGGACGCCTCAGTGCCTACCTTTCAACAGATCACTTCCTATCGACTTCAACACCTTATCTAGGAGGTTGATCCAGAAACCCATCAGTACCCAGATACTTACAGACATCAGTGGCAGGTAGTCTTGTGTTTGATCAAGGGTCTTCATCATTGGCTCTTGGTTGAATAATTCTACAAGTGTTCGACTTCAACTCCTTTTATTCACACTCGCTAGATTGTACTGGGCATCTTAGGGACCATCATCATTATCAGTGGCCACCTTCACGTCTGTTAACAATTTTCATTATTGACTGGTAATCAGACGATTTCTCACATGTTCGACGACAACTCCCTCATTCACATGTTGAGAAATATGCAGTTTAAGTGAATCGGCGGTCAAGACCTTGGGGCAAAGGCTACATCATTAAAGTTGTGTTCCCTTCCCCAAGCTGCGATATTGTTTATGGAGATAGCTTCTTCAACCTGATCCTGTTATGACAGACACTTCCACATTGTGCCTATTGGTGGACAGATTCTTCATATCTATATTCTAGAGAAATCATGTTGTTTAAAGCTACTGAGCATGGGACATGCCCAACTCTAGGCAAATACTATATTTTCTGACATATATTGTTGTTTCAGGTTTTCCTCAGTCTTTCAATCTCTCTCTATCTCTACAAATTATAAAGTATTTCGGCCATCGTCTTCGTCTCTGACCTCACACTTTAGGGGGCATCTGTTACAGGTCAAAATACCTCCTCATCAGCTCAGAGGGGAAGACAAATATGGAAGAAGTACAAAGACCTAAGTTAAACCTATTTCTGCCAGGGTCATGCATATATAAAACAGAACAAGAGTGTTATAACGCAGGCAAGCAATACATTGGCCGTGTTAGTGGCTAGGGCAACGCTCTGTTTACACTGGAGGGACGCGTTACCCGTGTTTTAAGTTTGAATTGGGAAAAGAGCGCGGAGAAAGATTTGAATCTCCGACTTTACCTCACAAAGGAGTCAGTTCACAAAGGAAACTGTAGAAGCACCAGTTCATTATTGGTCATTGCCATAGAATACTGAACTCCAAGAGAGGCAAAAGCATGGAGATCAAGGAAACATCTAAGCCTTTTCCATTCCAAACTAGTGGAAAGAGAAGGGCAACAATGGCCTTCTCCCTCTCCTATAAGAAGGAGCTGAAGGCTCTTAATTGGAGGTCGAAGGATTGCTTAAAGTTCTTGTATACTTGTGGAATAGAGAATAGTGTGACATTGTGAAGGCCAAGAGTCAAAGAGGCTCCTAGAGAGCTTGTTGACTTGGACTTCTTCACTAGAGAGAGAAGAGAGATTGGGAGATTGAGGAGGGCTTGGTACAACCGATGGTTGTAATCCTCCTTCTTTCAAAATCAATAGAACTGTGTTCGTTTTGTCCATTCAATGCTTAATTTTATTATTGTTGTTTCAGTATTTACTTAGTATGATATGAATGGCTCAGATCTGTATAATCTAGATGTTTGTAGCATATTGATCTAATTGATAGGATACTTGTTATATTAGAAATTACACGGGTGCTTTGACTGTTTGCAGGTCTCAGATTTGGAGCCGGCGAAGAAGGACTCTTACTTTGTTGCACATCGCTCTCCAAGGGATTCCAAGACTGTCAAAGAGGTAATTCTCTATTGTATTCCTTCAAGTTATTTCAAGCTAATATGAACATACTCATGCCATCTTTGTGAACAACATAGCTAATCTTACTGTCTGCCTCGGGCACCGGAAAGCCCTGAGAGGGATATACGAAAACCAACCACCCAAGCAGTTTACCCTATAGCACACAAGCAAGTCAAAATCAAACAGCTCCTCAAAACAGAAACCAGAACCAAAATAAGAATTTTAGAAGGAACCAACCTCCAAACAGACATAGGGAAGATGATCAACAGATCACCCCTCCATTTCATCAAAAATATGTGAGTGAGGTTGAGGAAACAGATGAGCAAATAGAGGAAGATGAGATCAACATGCTGGGAGTAGATAATGATGACTTTGAGGTTCATTATGATAGAAAACAAGGTCTTTACACACCCTATGATGACAAAAGAGATGAGGATGAAAACTGTTATCAAGACATGGAAAATGTCATCATAGAGTCTCAAAGGGAATATGACCTTAGAAGTAAAACCAATCAACAAAATCCCAACACCAAAACCTCTGAAAAATCTTCACAAAACAGCACTATAAACAAACCAAAAATTGTAAAATAGAAAGACAAAACAGTGGCTGGGAATTCTAATAAAGGTAAAGAGAAAGGCACTCAAAAAATTGAAAAACATAGTGCAGACCTTAGTAGTGTTAGCACTTCAGCTAATACTCCTGTTAAAACCATTTTGTCAAATGTAAATAGAGCAAGTCAGAAAACGGGTTTTGTTGACAGAGTGGCAGCTAATAAGGGTGAGACAAGCATTTCAAAGAATCAAATTCCTTTCAGTTTGGAGCAGGAAATTTCAAAGATCAAAATCTCTGTTCCCTTGACTGAGTTAGCTACCCAAAATGTATATAGAACACAAATTTTGAAGGCTTTAAATATAGAATAGAATAATGACACATTCAATCTTAATGATGACTAGCCTGAGCTTATTTTTGGTCCAAAGATTGAAGGTATATATCAAGAAGGACCTGTTCCTCCTTTTTATGTAAGTTTAAATGTTCATGACAAGATTTTGCACAACACTATGCATGATTTAGGGGCCTCTCATAATTTAATGCCCAAAGCTGTGATGGAGAGCCTAGGTCTAGAAATCACCAGACCTTATAAATACCTTTACTCCTTTACTCAAGCAGAGTAAAATGTTTAGGATTAATTAAAGACCTCTGCGTTAACTTAGCACAGATTCCAGCCAAATGCTTAGTGATGGATATTGTTGTGGCTGATGTGCCCCCAAAGTATGGAATGCTGTTATGACGATATTGGGGGGCTAAGTTACAAGGGACTATGCAGATGGACATGACCTATGTGACCATCCCTATTTTCAATCAGACCAGAAGACTTTACAGGGAGTCCCATATGCAGTACATGGTAACTAGCTAGGACAGACCACAAAAATCTCCTCTGTATTCTGTAAATACAGGCCACAATTCTTTTATCCTATTTAACGATGAAACATTCACTGAAAAAGTGACTTTAACTAAACTGATGGCCAATAGAGAGGTGGAGGACAACATAGATCTATCAAAATGGTTTGTTGAACTTTTAAACAACAACAAAAAAAACACGGCTCTTGAACTACAAATCATACGTCCATTGCTTTTAAACCTTGACAGTCAAGAAAGCATTCCTCAAATAAATGAAAAACCTGAGGAGTCAAAACAAATTCAACAGAGTGTTGATTTTCAAGAATAATCTGAAAGCATGATAGTTGAAGAGGATGGTAACCAAGATGAAACCGAAAATAGTCCTCTGTGGAGTATGAACTTTGACGGGTCGTGCACTAGAACTAACATTGGTGTAGGTGTCTGGATATGCAACACTGAGAACAACCACACAGAAAACCTTTCATGTAGGCTAAAATTACAGTGTTTGAATAGTACAGTGGAGTATGAATCCCTTATTTTAGGCTTACATTTGTTGAAAAAGTTAGGAGCCAAAAGAATTAAAGTGCATGGGGATTCAGAATTAATCATTAGGCAAGTCAACGGGGAATATAACGCTTATCACCCAAGACCTAGGGCCTATCGAAACGATGTCGTGGACCTTTTGAAAACTTTTGAGGAGTCCCAATTAATTTTTGTCCCAAGAAGAAGAAATATCGTAGCCCACAGCTTAGCTTTTATGGCTAGAACATGCTTAACGCCATACAAAATCAAAGAATGTACAACTCAGATTAAATTCAGACTAGCCGTTCCTGATAACGAAAAATATTGGCAAGTGTTCAATGAGGACAAACAAATAGAAGACTTCATTCAATTCAGAAATGAATTTGAACTACACAGTTCAGATTCAGATTATGAAACAGACTGCAATAGTGAAGAAAATTTTCTTGGTGAAGGAGAACATTCTCCTGAGGTCGGCAATATAAATATTTTGTCTACCAAGCTTCAAAAAAAAATAGAAATGATTACAGCTTTAGAAACAGAGGAGTTAGAAACCCTGCAGTCTAAAGATCAGAGTTTGCCTAAGGGTCTGGCCCCTTTAAAAGAGTTGTTTGATTTTAACGATTTGGCCAAGAAGCCAAAACTGGAGCCTATAGAGACTGAAGTGGAAGAGTGCAATATAGGCAGTGAACTAAAACCTATGATGATTAAACTTTCTAAGACTTTACCAGCTCACGTTAAACTCAAATACATAGAGCTTTTTAAAGAATTTTATAATGTTTTTGCGTGGAGTTACGAAGATCTTAAATCCTATGACACTGAAATAATATTGCACAAAATCCCTCTCAAGGAAAGCCAAAAACCATTCAAACAGAAGCTGCGCAGAATAAACCTTGTTCAGCTGCCTTTGGTTGAGAAGGAAATAAAGAAAATGTATGAAGCTGGTATTATTGTCCCTATTAGATATTCTGAGTGGGTGTCTAATCTGGTGTCAGTTAGGAAGAAAACAGGAGAGATCATGTTTTGTATAGACTTTAGAGACTTAAACAAAGCTTCATTGAAAGACAACAACCCTTTACCCAAGATGGACCATATTTTACAAAGGGTAGTTGGTTCCAAAATAATTTCTTTGCTGGATGGCTATTCAGGGTACAATTAGATCTTAGTTCACCCTGATGATCAATTAAAGACAGCTTTTACTACACCGTGGGGCACTTTCATGTATGTGAAAATTCCCTTTGGTCTAATGAATGATGGTGCAACATTCCAAAGAGCCATGGGCATAGCATTCTCGGAAGAATTGGGCTACTTCATCATTATTTTCCTGGATGATGTCACTGTTTTTTCAAAGATAGATGAAGAGCACTTAGCACATTTGAGAATAATTTTTAAGAGATGCAGAAAGTTTGGGATATCTTTAAACCCTAAGAAAACGCTATTCGGTATTCAAGAAGGTAAACTTCTTGGGCACATTATTTCATAAGAGGGTATTAATATAGACCCAAAGAGGATTGAGGCCATATTGCAAATCTCTCATCTTCGAAACATCAAGTAGTTCCAATCTTTCATTGGAAAGATTAACTTTTTGAGAAGGTTCATCCCCAACTTGGCTGAGCTCCTTAGAAATATTACCAACATGCTGAAGAAGGAGCAAGGGGTAAAATGGACCTTGGAAGCAAAGAAGTCCTTTGAGCTGGTGAAACAAGCGTTAACCAAAACACCGGTTCTAATCAGTCCTGATTTTTCAAAAGATTTTTATATTTTTTCATTTGCATCAGAACATAAAATAGTTGTTGTCCTTTTACAGAAAAATCCACAAGGACAAGAGCAACCTATTGCATTCTTTAGCAAGGCATTGAGAGATGCTCCTTTGAATTATAACATTACGGGAAAGAAAGACTTTGCTTTGGTTAAGGCTTTAAATGACTTCAGAGTATACATCTTGCACTCACACATCATTGCCTTTGTCCCAAATTTAGTTGTGAAATAAATTCTAACACAGGACCCAGATGGTAAGAGAGGTAAGTGGATTACTGTTATTCTTGAATATGATTTAGAGATAAAGCCCACTAAACTCATCAAAGGCCAAGGCCTAGCTAGATTAATGGCTAAATCAAATTTTGAAGTTCTTGATATTAATATGGTTAATGCTTTAGATGATCAAGAGGAAATCTCAACTCCCATTGTTGAAGATCATTTTATGAATTCCTCTTGGTATGCTGATATTCTTTATGTTTTGCTTAATTTGAACACTCCTCCTGGTTTGACAAAAACAAAGGCAAGGTTTCTGAAGTTAAAAGTTGTAAACTACTGCATTATAGATAAATGTCTTTATTGGAATAATGTAAGTGGGATATTGCTTAAATACTTGCCTGAGTATGATGCAGAGAAGGTTAAGCACTAGTTCCATGAAGGAGGATGCGGAGGCCACTTATACTGGAAGACAACAGCCAACAAAATCCTAAGGGCCGGTTACTATTGGCCTTCTCTCTTTCTTGATGTACATAAGATGATAATTTCCTGTCATAAATGTCAACTTTTTTAAGGCAAAAGGAATTTTCTACCCTTGCCTCTGCATCCAATCACTGTTGAAGCCCCTTTTCAACAGTGGGGACTTGACTTCATAGGAGAATTCCATCCACCATACTATGCTCAGCATAAATGGATTCTCACTGCCACAGACTACTTCACTAAATGGATAGAAGCCATCCCCTGTAGGAAAGCTAGTGATTTTGTCATTATAAAATTCATGGAGACTAATATTCTCTCTAGATTTGGCTGCCCTACCAAGATCATCACTGATGATGCAGTAGCATTTGGTTCAAAGAAGATGGTTGAATTCTGTCACAAATATCAGATAACATTGGGGCATTCCATGACCTATTACCCTCAAGGTAATGGATTTGCAGAATCCTCAAACAAGAGTTTGGTGAACATAATAAAGAAGTTGTTGGAGGACAACAAGAAGTCTTGGCACACAAAGCTAGTGCATGCACTTTGGGCTGATAGATTGACTTTGAAGAAATCTATTGGTATGTCACCCTACCAGCTTTTGTATGGCACTAATGCAATTTTTCCTACCAGCCTTGGTGTACTAGTTATGAAGTTGATTCAAGAGGTACAGTCTGAAGACAATGACATGATCAGAAGGATAAATCAGACTATTCACCTTCAGCAGACTAGAGAGGAGGTTTATAACAAAGCATTACAAAAGCATGACATCATTAAAAAGCTTTTTGACAGAAGAACCAAGGCCAACAATTTTGATGTTTGGGACAAAGTTTTAAAGTGGTACTCAAGGAGAGAAGACAAGGGCAAGCATGGAAAATTTGACAACTTATGGCTTGGCCCTTACTTCATTCATTCAACTGCTGGTAATAATGCCTTTTTCTTACAAGAGTTGAATGGAGCATAATTGTTTGGGGGTCCTGTCAATGGCAGGATGCTCAAACATTACTTCTCTTGATCCATCATGTTCTGAAATCCTTTTTATATTTTTCCTCATTATAAATATTTCACCCGACATTGCATTCAAAGTTAGAAAAATAAAAAATACAAAAATAGTAAAAGAAATAAAAGAGGGAAGATTGTAAAAACAATAAAGGTACAACCCCATACCAGAAAAGAGAAACAAATTTGAAAATGTGCAAGCTTAAATGCCACTCCTGAAAACACACTTCTAATTAATCATACAACCTAATCATGACTAATTAGCTTTAAATTGACTGCTGATAGGATAGTGAATTCGATTTGCCAAACAATTTAATCTTGGCTTATCAGTAGGTAGATTAGGCTAGAAATTAAAGGTTCAAACAAGCTCAAAATCTGAACTTAAGTTTCCAAGCAAGAATTAATCCAATATGTTTTAATTTCTGAGTCAAAACAGAGGTAAAACTAGTTCTAATCATCTCAAAATATGTACCAGAGAAAAAGCAAAGAACAACTCAAAAAGAAGTAAAAACAGAGCTGAAAAAGATGACGAAAGTGCTTTGAACTTTCAGATTTTAAGCCTTCCATTTTGATTTAATTTTCTGTGAAATAATATCTATGTGAAAAAAAATTTTCTATGCCATAGATCAGCTACAAGTTAGAATGTTCAATCCTGACTTGTATGCTTTTAAAATTCTATTTTAGAAATTAGTGAATTAAGATTTGTTAGACTGTTTAATCCCAACAGATTAGTAGATTAGGTAGAGAAGCATATGAACTAAACAGTTTAATCTGAGTTCATGTAGAAACAAGGAGTAGAAATAGATTATATTTTTTTCTTTCGAAAGAATAAAATGTTGTAAGAGAGTTTTCCAATCCAAGTGCACTCTAAAGAAGAAAAAATGTTAGATCCGTAGGATTGGGTAGGTAGAAAGCTTGTGTTGATAAAAATCCATTGTTTTTCATGACTTCTAATACTTTCAAAAGAAAAAGAAGATTATCCAAATGAAGAAAAGATAGATAAATGGATAAGGCACTGATCAGCCTCCCAGAGAATGCAAGTGTGAAGTTCTTGATGCCTTGAAGAAGGCACAATCCCCAAGTGGAGCCACTGTTAGCCACCTATAAAATTTGTTATATCAAAAGATGGCTAAAACTTTTGGAGCCTTCAAGATACAATTTTTATTGCTAAAAATGTTATCTCTTGAAGACTCATGAAAACATCATGCCCTTTGTTCAAATCTTCACTACTGTTTCCATTTTAAACTCTGAAATTTTGTTGATTCCATAGAGAAAAGACTGATGCAAAACACCATTTTTCCCTTCTTTCCACCTCAAAACTAACCTTCATTTTCCTTCTCTCTTCCTCATAAAAATTCCTCTATTTTCCATTTTTCCCCATTTCCCTTTCATAAGATCCTCTTTACAAAGTTTAAAACTCATTTTTAAACTTTTCCGAAACCCCCAAATCCATCAGGAAACCCTGAAAAAATCATAAAAATACACCTTTTTGTATTAATGCTTAAGCCCCTTTGGGCTAAGTCCTAACCACTTCCCCATGATATGCCTTGGTGCTGGAACTGATTGCTAATTGTCCCAAGCGCTTATCGCATCGAAACAAAACACAACGCACAAGTATTTTTTGCTTTATTGAGACCTTCGATGCGATTAGCCCCGATCCAATCACTGCTTCATATAACGCTTGGGCCCGCATCCAGTGCTTAAAATTTGTATAAACCCATTCCCGATTGCTATTTTCCTTTGTAAATTAATAAACCCACTTTTTCATAAGTTTTGGTCTAAACCCACCATTCCATGTTATCAATGAAAAAGACCGTTGATCTGTTTCAGATCGAACGGTCATTATAATCTCTCATCGGAGATTTATGCAATGGGTAGATTGAAAAGCCTTTCTATGATTTTCCAATCTAATTGGCACCTTGCAAATAAAACCCCGGTCCCATTCATTTCCATACACCCAAGGCCCCGTAGACTGGCACCAAACTTCATATGTATAATCCGCCCCGAACCATAAAACCTTTACATTTCATTAAATTTTGGGTTTTTATAAAGTATTAAGGGGTTTCCACCGGTGCATGTTTTGAGACCATATCCACCATTGATCTTAAGCCGATTAGATGGCTCGTGCAAATCGTATCGCAAGTTTTTTTGGGCACATTTTATTCCCCCTCCCGATTGACTGCCCCCGATGGATCCTCCGCCGTTGGATCTATCTGCCATATATCCGATCCAACGACCCTCATTTGCTTCGATCATAAACCCTTCCTCCACCTTTTGAACCCCTCCGATTCATCCTCCACCGTCAATCTGATCTGCAGATCGATGGTCCTCATCTAATCACATCGGCACCATTCAAAGTTCTTCCCCACTGATTGCATCCCTCCGATTGCATCTGGGCCGTCCACGTGTCCAGATCGGACTGTCGAGAATGCATTTCCCCACTTTGGTTAAAAACATACAGCCCTAGTCTATAATTTTTTTCCAACAAATCGCAGCCATTGGTCTGTTCCATCGGACGACCCATATTAACCCTGACAGACCCGACCCCTATGGGTCCTGCCTCCCTCCAGATCTAATCTTAGCCATCCAATCGTCAATCTGATAGTCCATATTGAAACTACTCCCCCTGCTTCCTCCAGTCCTTTTGTCCAATATCGCGCTCATCCTCCATTGTCGGATATGAGACCCCAGATCCAACGGTTGATGCGTGGTTTTGCGTAACTTTATGCGTGAATGTTAATTTCCCAAAGGCTACGCGAAATGGGCAGTATTCTGATGCCACTTGTCACCTCATGACGCATATCGCGTTCCAAAAGGAAAAACTGCCTATCCACCTTTTCTCCGCGCGAAACCCGTGGTTTTCGCCTCTGAAACCATTTTTCCCATTTCTATTATGTTTTATCGCATGCATTGCCCGCCGTTGATCTCTACAGATCAATGGCCCAGATTTAATCTCACTTCATTTTATCGCCCTCCACCTTTTCCAAAGGGTCTTTGTAGACCATCCTCCACCGTTGATCTCATGAGTCGATCTCATTCGATGGCCCACGATCATCTCAAACCCCCAACTTTATTTTTAACCATATTTCCTCCGAACAAAGGTTTTAACCTTATTTCTTCGCAATTACTTCCATTTTCACAATAATGTGACTCCTTCGCATTATTAATTTACAGCCAATCCTGACCGTTGATTTTCTTGGTAAATTAGAGATCAACGGTTCTGACTTAAAATCTCCCACCGCTTTCCTTTTGACCACCACGTGTAGATCTCCATCGTTGGATGCTGTCATCCAACGACCTAGCTCCTCCCCGAAACCTCCAAAGCAGTCTTACCCATTTACGTATGATTTCTTAACATTTTTTGTGTGTTTTGCAGGTTTCAATGGATTCCATTTGTTTTAAAGAAAGGTTGAAGACCAGGGATGACGATCCCTCGGACCGTTGATCATACAAAGATATCCATTTAGGGTTTTCCACTCCACGTTTCATCAGTGCGTCATGGGCACTGATTTCATAAGAGCCCTGTTGTACCTACACATCAATAAGACACAAACAATTGAAATAAACGAAGAGTATCAGTGTTGAAGACTAAAACAAAGCAGAACTGAAGATTAAAGCCTAATCTGCTAATAAGACACAGATTTAAAGGGGATTAACATTGATTAAATAAAATCAGAAAGATCATTAGACAGAAAGGCCTCCACCGCCACAACAGAGGACAATTGATTCCTCTCACCTACCACCAAGCCACCTATAGCCTCGAAGCATTCAACAAAGGCTGAAGTTATGATTAGGAAAGGAGATATTTTCCTCGACACAGCTGGATAGTTATTACAAACGAAACAGAGTTAATTGCAAAGCTAATACAGAGCTTCAAAGTCAAAAAAAGCTCCCACCGAGCTTAATTCTTAAATGTAAATCAATTAATACAAACAAAACATCTGTAAACTTCTCCATTGAGCCCATCAAAGGCCTAGAAGTATTAAAATATGTATTAATTGACCTGGGAGATATTTTATCCCCTTCCACCTCCTCTTTTCTTCTATAAATACTTCTTTAGAGGATGAGACAATGTTGGTTGCAGAACTTTGAAATATACTTGTGCTCGAAACTTCTACTTGTAAATAGTATTCAAAGGCTCTTGAAGCTCTGTTTTTGATAGAATAGTTAGGCTGAGAAGTGAAGATGATTGCTGAACTGAAACATTGGACTTAAAGTTGTAACTAGTTTGAAGCATCAAATACAAGCTGATTTATGGGATCTTGTTCTATGTCAATGGTGATGTTATTTCTTATTGTAAATTGTTATTTTATTTTATTTTTCACTTTTTCCATATTCCCTGATAAAGAACAGAAAGCATAGAGTTAGGATTTACTGTATATCAGTACCCTTCTCTGACTGATAAGCTTTATCTAAATGTTTCATTCTAAATTGTGTTGTTTGGGAATGATTTAATTCATTTTGAGCAGTTAGGAATGCTGGTGTTCCCTCGTCCTACTGTCTAAGCTAAATATTTTTCTCAAATGTTATTTTCACTTTACGTTAAGTAGAGATGAACTAAGGAAGTTATGGTGAGCCCTGTCCTTTAGTTTTATCCCGAAAGACTGTCTGAAAGCTTCCCTAAGAGTGTGTTGAAAGCAGGCTAGGTTAAAATTCCTTACCTGATCTTAAACTGTTCTTTGTTATCATATGTGTTTCCCTTTGAGTTTAAAATGTTTTTCTATTGAAAGTGCATCAAAATATGGCTAGTTTCAAAGTACTTACCAGATCTTAGATTACTTTTATGTCTTTCTTAAGTCTATGTCAAAAGCAAGATAGCTTCAAAGTACTTGCCTGATCTTAGTCTCCTCTTTGTTCTTCATTTGTTTAATTCTCCTTCTTGTTGTATCATTTCATTCCATAAAATCAACTTTAAAGAGATCCTTAGACATAGATGACTTGCCCCATGGACCACTCTTGAACCTTGTTGTTTCAATTAAACCCTATTATGACTCCATAGCCCAATGGACTAAAAACCAGTGTTATATCTATCTTTTTAGCCAAAGATTGTTCTGATTGCTTGCAACTTCACACCTTTGAAGCTCTTTCCATTTTAGAAGTTTCCACTCAAATAATAATCATGCTCAACCATCCAAAACAAACAAAAACCCTCAGACTTCATAACTAGCCTAATGTCATTACTCGAAAGCTTTTAAAGATAAATCCATCTTTGCACTTTATTGGAGAGATCCCTCTCCGGATTCAGGAGGGCTAGATCCTAGAATCCCAAAGTGGTTGAAATATTGTTCTCCCTGTAGTTGGATTTTTCCAATCTTTCTAATTACAGGGAGCTAACACCAGTATGAGAGAAAAAACAGCTCAAATAAATTCAAAATCAGAGCTTAAGAGATGGTGAAGGAAGTTTTAATTTTTCAGATCTTAAGCCTTCATATTTTTTTTTAAATTTTCTGCAATTAAAGATCTATGTGTAGCTTGTTTTTATGCCATAGATCAGCTACAAGTTAGACTATTCAATCCTAGCTTGTTTACTTTTAAATTTATTGTTTTAGAAGTTAGAGAATTAAAATCTGTTAGACAGTCTAATCCTAAAAGATAGTAGTTAGGTAGAGAAGCTTATGAACTCAACTGCTTAATCTGAGTTCATGGAGGAATAAGATTAGACTTAGATTATTATTTTTTTTCAAAAGAATAAAATGTTGTTGAAGAGAGTTTTCTAGTCTAAATGCACTCTGAAAAGAAGAAAAAATGTTAGGATTATTAGGAATGGGTAGGTAGACTCGTTGTTTTGATAGGATTCCATTTTTCTAAATTGCTGTAAAGATCATCAAAAAGAAAGGATGCTGCCTAATGGATTAAGACATTGGTTTCATAAAAGCTAGAGATTTGCAGTTGAGGTTCTAGACACCTAAAAGAACTAGCTATCTTCCCCAAGTGGAGCCACTGTTAGCCACCTATAAATTTTGTTATACCAAGAGGTGGCTAATTTTGTTCTGCAAAACTCCAAGAGATATTTCCCCTTGAGAACCTATCATCCTTGAAGTTTTTATGAAGATAACTAATAATTTAGTTAATCTTCACTGCTGTTTCCCTTTTAAACCTGAAAAATCTGTTGTTTGCCTAAAGAAAAATACTGCTGAAAGACCCAATTTCCCTTCATTTTTCTCCTCCTTTCATTCATAATTAACCTCCAATTTTATCCCATTTTTCCTCATGAAATTCCTCCATTTTCCTCATTTCCTATCTTCCATTCATAAAAACCCCTTTGATAAAGTTTAAAACTCCTTTTTACCTTATTGGAAGCTTTTAAAATCCTTTGAAATACTTGAAAAATCATAAAAATAAGACGTTTTGTGCTAAGGCCTTAAGTACTTTTGGCCCTAGCCCCTAAACCACTTCCCCACCATGTGACTTGGTGCTGGAACCAAGAGTTAAAGTCCCGAAGGCATTATCGCAATCAGAACTTTCAACGAGTGCATTTCTTTTTGTTACATAAAACTTCCGATGCGATTGGCTCCTTTTGTATATAACCCCCGATCCCTCTGCTTTCCTTCATATAACCCGAAAGCCCCCCAATCAGGCGCTAAAAATTATAAATAAACCCTTCCCCAATGCAATTTTCCTTTGTATTTCATAAAAAATCCATTTTTCTATGTTAAAAGGAAAACATGCCAGTTCATTGTTTGAAGCATTTGAAACCATTGATCTAATCCAATCAAATGGTCTTTGGGATCTCGCATCGAAGATTTTTCATCAGGCATATTTTAATACTTGTTGCCCCCTCCAATTGATCACCCCCGATGGTTTCTTAGCTATTGATTTTCCCTGCCAGGCCCAGATCCGACGTCCCACATCACCCTTTTTCATAAGCCCATCCCTCTGCCTTTGGACCTCCGATTCATTCTCCGTCGTCGATCTGATCCTCAGATCGATGGACCTCATTCAATCGCATCGGAGATTTTCATTGCGCCTTTCCTCTCTCCTCCTCTGATCATAATCTTCCGATTGGATCTGGGCCATCCATACAATAATATCCAATGGTCCAGATCGTTTCTCCCTTCCCTTTGTTATTTTTCATGAGCCCCGTTGTATAAAGTTTTAAACAGATCTCCGCCGTTGATCTCTGTAGATCAATGACTCACATTGACCCATTATCTGCCCAACCATCACCTCATATTTTATTCATTTAACCCCAAGATTTGATCTGGACTGTTCATTCCTTTCATCCAACGGTCTATAATAAGCCCGATAGGCCCAAATCCTCTGAGTCCTACCCTTTCCAGGTCAAATCTCCACCGTTCATTCCTATGATCGGAAGGTCTAGGTTAAAACCGCCTAGACCCTACCCCGCATCTTATCGCCCGTGCATCTTGTTAGCCACCTATGAAATTTGTTATACCAAAAGGTGGCTAAATAATTTTTTGGAGCCTTCAAGGAACAAATTTTATTGCAAAAAAGTGTTATCTCTTGAAGACTCTTGAAGGCTTCATGCCTCTGTCCAAAATATTCCCTATTGTGCCCATTTTACACTCTGGAATTCTGTTGATTTCATGGGAAGAAACTACTACAAAATCACCTTTTTTCCCTTTCCTCACTTGAAAAACTGACCTCCATTTTGCTCCCCTTTTCCTCCATAAAAATCCTCTATTTTTTCATGATTCCCCTTCTTCCATTCATAAAAATCATTTTACATAGTTTAAAACTCATTTTTAAACTATACTGAAACCCCCAAAACCATTGGAAAACCAAAAAAATTCATAAAAAATAATTTTTTTTTACCACAGACTTAAGCCCCCTTGGGCTAAGTCTTAAAATCACTTTCCCTCCATGTGCCCCACCGCTAGAACCAAGCGCTAAGGTCTTGAGCGCTTATCGCGTCAGAGCAACTCATGAAGTGCATTCGCTTGTGTTTAAACCAAAATCCGATGCCAATTAGCCTTGTGTATTATATCCCCAATCATATTTCTTTCCATATAGACCGAGGCCTCGCAGTCAAGTGCCTATCCAGTTCGTATAATAAAACCATCCTGGTGCATAAAACCTTTGTTTTTATTAATTTTTTTGGTTTTTCATATGGTTTGAAGAGTTTTCCGCCAGAGCATTTATCAAAACATGTTCACCGTCGATATAATCTGTAGATCGATGACCCACAATCAATCGCCCTGGTCCTCGCGGCCACGACAGCAGTCAACAGTCCCATAGAACCGGTGGTCCCCAACGTTTAGTGAACATACACATCAGCACACACGCGGCAACAACTGATTGCAGTGGGTCTTGTTTGGTTGCTCGCATAGTCGTGGAATCCAGACCCGAAATTGTTATAGGGTGGATTTGTTAAAAATTTCGGGTCACAATTGGGCTGATGTAAGCAGGCCCCAAAACGGACCCGATAAGCTTTATAGGGTGGAATTGATAAAAATTTCGGGTCACAATTGGGCTGATGTAAGCAGGCCCCAAAACGGACCCGATAAGCTTTATAGGGTGGAATTGATAAAAATTTCAGGTCACAAAGACTCTGACGTCAGCGAGCACATTTTTTCACCCGAAATGGTTTAGGCAGCTTGGTTTTATCAGAAGTTTTGAAGTCCAGGTATGTTATAAAGGGTGATTAAATGGTTTTCCATCATATTAAAGAGAAAGCCAGAAGCAGTTTTGATCGCACCGCTTTTGGTACGGAAAGGAAACCACTCAAAAGAAAGTGATCCTATAAAAGGCCGCCATGTTGACGGGACAATACCGCCTCATCACTCCCTCATCTCACGTTAAATTTCGACTATGGGCTCAGCGCAATATTGACGTACGCCGTCCGATCTGAGGCTGGCTCATCGAACGGTGATCGCACTCAAAGGAGCTCGGGGGATAAACTAAGGTATGGCGTGTGAATTTAATTAAAACCCATCGATTGTGTATGTGGGCCCATAACCCATAGGTCCCAGGATCAACTTCAAAGGCATTGATGCCTCACGAGCCCTTCGTAGCACTGCACATCAACAAGACATATTGAATAAATCACAAACAAAGAGTATTAGTGTCAAAGACAGAACGTACCAAAATAGGAGATTGAAGACAGATCTGTGGGGATTACGGCTAAGATTGATTATGAAAAGCCTAATCCTCCCAATTAAGACATAGTTAAAAGAAAATCATAAGTGTTTTATCAGACAGGAAGGCCTCCACCGCCACATCAGAGGCAAATTGATTACTCTCGGCTACCAAAAAGCCACCTGTGCCTCAAAGCATTCAAACACAGGCCGAAGTTATTGAACAAAAGAAACATTTTCCTTAGCGCAACCAGAGAAGGTAATTCTGCAAATAAACTTAATGACAAAATATCAGCAAAGTTACTTTAAAATAACACAGTGCCTCAAAAGTCAATAAGAGCTCCCACGGAGCTTAATCTTAAATGAAAAACATTAATACAGACAGAACGCCTGTAAAATTATTCATCGAGCCCCCCAAAGGCCAAGAAGCCATTAAGACTGTATTAATTGTCTTTGGAGATATTTTATCAGATCTCACCTCCTCATTCTTGTATAAATACTACTGGAGAAGATGAGGAAGGGGTTGGTTGCTAAACTTTGAAATATACTTGAGCTTGAGACTTCTACTTCTAAATAGTGTTCACTGGCTCTTGAATCTATGCTTGTGATAGATAAGTTAGTCTGGGAAGTGTAGATGATTGTTAAGCTAGAGCATTGGACTTAAAGCTGTATCTAGTTTGGAGCATCAATACAAGCTGATTTATGGGATCCTAGTCTATGTCGATGGTGATGTGATTTCTTATTGTAAATTGTTATTTTATTTTATTTTTCACTGTGTTCATCTTCTCTTATAAAGAATAGCATGCATAGAGTTAGGACTTACTGTATATCAGTACCCTTCTCTGATTGAAAATATTTATATACATGTTTTCTTCCAATTCGTGTTATTTAGGAATGATTTAATTTAGTTCTAAGCATAGGAATGATGGCGTTCCTTCATCCTATCGCCTTATCTAATTGTTATTCTTAAATGTTATTTTCAGTATATGTTAAGTAGAGATGAACTAAGGAAGATATGGTGTGCCCTGGTCCTAGTTTTATCCCTAAAGATTGTCTAAATGTTTCCTTTGGAATGTGTTGAAAGCTAGCTAGTGTTGAAGCATTTACTATATCTTAGGCCATTATTTGTTATCTTTGTGTTTGTCTTGAAAGTTACCAAGTAGAGTAGAGCTAGGAGAGGATTTGTGGTGAGCCGGAACTTCTAGTTTCTTCTCCAACAGTTGCCTTCAAGTTTCCCTTTGTTTTAAAATGTTTTTCTATTGAAAGTGCATCAAAAGTAGGCTAGTTTAGAAGTACTTACCTGTTCTTATATTAATTTTATGTCTTTCTTAAGTGTATGTCAAAAGCAAGCTAGTTTAGAAGTACTTGGCTGATCTTAGGCTGCTCTTTGTTCTTCATCTGTTTAATTCCCCTTCTTATTGTTTCATTTCATTCCATAAATAAAACTTTGAAGAGATCCTTGGACATAGATGACTTGCCCCATAGACCACTCTTGAACCTTGATTGTTTCAATTAAACCCTATTATGACTCCATAGCCCAATGGACTAAAACTTTCAATTATCTATTTTCTTGGCCAAAGCTTGCAACTTCACACCTTTGAAACTCTTTGCATTTAGAACTTTCCACCTCAAATAATAATCATTCTCAACCATCCAAAAAAAAAAACAAAACCCTCGGCCTTCATAACTAGCCTAACATCATTACTATAAAGTTCAAAGACCAATCCATCTTTGCACTTATTGGAGAGATCCCTCTCTGGATTCAGGAGGGCTAGATCCCAGAATCCCAAAGTGGTTGAAATAATTTTGTTTCTGTGATTGGACTTTGCAAATCTTGTTGATTACAGATTCCTAACATTTCTGGCAACTCCACTGGGGATTTCTGAGTAATTTTCATTTTAAGGTAATCATAGGATATCAGAAATTTGTTTCAAAGAACATTTGCTATATTAACCAGCTAAGCCACCAGCAACTAACATTTCTAGTGACTCCGCTGGGGACTGAGTCGAATTTTCCTCTTAGGTTCCCTTAAAAACTTCATAAAACCTTGTCAGCAAGCAGCCTTTTCAGGCACTACCAAGAAATGGTAATCATGATAAAACTTGTTTGAATCAGTGACAAACTAGGAAAAACCCTAGAATTCTCATAAGACTTTATCTAACCTTGAAAAATCAGCTAGCTTAGCCATAAGAGTAGACTTTTTTTGGTCTCAAAACCATAGCTAAGTTTTGAAATAGATTTAGGACACTCTTAACAACCAATAGGACTGAAAAATAACTCAGAAAAACCAAAAATATTTCAGATTGGTATCCAATAAACATGGTAGTGGACCATAAAACCTTTTAGCTCTAAAAAAGAGCTAAAGACTTCCACTTTGCGACTCCACAATCCTGAACAGACCTTAAGACTCCACTGGGAAGAACCCTTATCATTGTAATATCATGCAAACTCAGTTAGAGGACTGTAGGATTTAAATTTGTGAAATAGACTAGTTAACCTCTCAAACATTGTCATATCTGGTCGAACTTTTATTGTTTAGTTGGGTCTAAAAATACAACATAGTGGCTCCTAGAAAGATTCATACTAGAGCCTACCCTGACCCAAACCCGCCTGAGATAGTTGATGACCCAAAAAGTATCCTTAGGAAGTCTCCTAAGATTAAATTTTCAATTGTTTTCAGATCACCCTTGAGAGCTAATTCAGTTCCTAAAAATATTTTAGCTCTACAACAATCACAAGTTGACTTAGTAAATCCCTTTAGAACTAGGTCATTTGATGATATAATTCAGCTAGATCCTGAGTTTTCACTTTCATCCCCTGAAACAAGTGAACATCTTGGTAGTAGGGAAACGACACCTCCTGATTTACATTTCCTTCACAATTTAGGTGTCTCTCATCCAAGATCAACTCAACAATCTACTACCGTTCCATCCACATCCCTTCATCCTCCATTCACTGTCCAAACCACTCCACTTCAACCCACTTTTCCTTTTGTTAACCCACCTCTTGTGAAACCACCCCCACCACATATCATGGCAGCATGGTATGCTCACTTAGTCCTTCCTGTACCATTAGTCAATCTTCCACAGGAATATCAGTCCAAAATTCCATTGTATGATGCTAGTAATGCTACAACTGCATCACAACATGTGGATAAGATGAATGACTACTTTGACAGAAATGAAATTGATGATGATTCTGTCAAGCTTAGATTGTTTGCTCAGAGTCTGGGGGGAGAAGATAGAAAATGGTTTAAAGGCTTAACCCCCCATAGTATCAATGATCTCCAAGCCTTCCATCAAACATTCTTAAACAAATGGGAAGTGAAGAAAAATCCTCTCCAAGTCCTTTCTGATTACAAGAACCTCCATAGAAACACTGGGGAAAGTGTGCAAGCTTATTGCACCAGATTTAAAAGTGTGTATAATTCCCTTTCCCCAGATCTAAAACCTCCACAAGGCTTAGCTTTAAACAATTTTCCTGAAGGGTTTGACCCCGAGATGGCCTATCAGCTGAGAGAGAGAGATCCTGCAACTCTTGAAGAGATGCAAAAAGGAGCTCTTGCTATGGAAGTAAACTTAATGGAGAAGAGAGCAAGAATGAAAAATGAGAAGAGAGTGTCTTTTAGAGAGGAAAACACACCTTCTACTTCCAACTCAAAGATGGAGAGAATGATGGAGGAGATGATGAAAGAGATGAGCATAATTAAGAGAGCACAAGCAAGCCAAAACCAAAATTCTCCTCAAAATAGAAATCAGGACCAAAATCAGAATTTTAGAAGGAACCAACCTCCAAACAGACCTAGGGAAGATGATCAATAGATCACTCCTCCCTTTCATCAAAACTATGTAAGTGAGGTTGAGGAAGCAGATGAAATAACAAAGGAAGATGATATCAACATGATGGGGGTAGATAATGATGACTTTGAGATTCATTATGATAGAAAACAAGGTCTATACACACCTTATGATGACAAAAGATATGATGATGAAAATTATTATCAAGACATGGAAAATTTCATCATAGAATCTCAAAGAGAATATGACCTTAGAAGAAAAACTAGTCAACAAAATCCCAACACCAAAACCTCTCAAAAATATTCACAAAACAGCATTGCAACCAAGCCTAATGTCGTCAAACAAAAGGACAAAAAAGTGGTTGTTAATTCTGATAAAGGTAGAGAGAAAGGCACTCAAAACAATGAAAAACAAAGTGCGAACACTAGTAGTACTAACATTTCAGCTAGTACTCCTGTTAGAACCATTTTGTCAAAAGTAAATAGAACAAATCATAAAGCTGATGTTGCTGATGGACTAGCAGCTAGTAAGGCTGAGACAAGTTCTTCAAAGAACCAAATTCCTTTAAGCCTAGAGCAAGAAATTTCAAAGATCAAAATATTTGTTCCCCTGACTGAGTTAGCTGCCCAGAATGTATATAGAACCCAAATTTTTAAGGCTTTAAACATAGAGGACCATAATGACACAGTCAATCTTAACGATGACCAGCCAGAGATTATTTTTGGTCCTAAGATTGAAGGTAGATATCAAGAGGGACCTGTTCCTCCCTTTTATGTAAGTTTAAATGTTCATGACAAGATTTTACATAACGCTATGCATGATTCAGGCACCTCTCATAATTTAATTCCCAAAGCTGTTATGGAGAGCCTAGGCCTTGAAATCATCAGACCTTATAAAGATCTTTACTCCTTTGACTCAAGCAGAGTAAAATGTTTAGGATTAATCAAAGACCTCTGCATTAAATTAGCACAGATTCCAGCCAAATGCTTAGTCATGGATATTTTTGTGGCTGATGTGCCCCAAAAGTATGGAATCTTGTTATCTAGGTCTTGGGGGGCTAAGTTACAAGGGACTATACAGATGGATATAACCTATGCGACCATCCCTGTGTTTAATCAATCAAGAAGACTGTACAGGGAGTCCCATATGTAGTACATGGTTACTAGTCAAGACAGATAGAAAAAATCTCCTTTATACTCTGTAAACACAGACCTTGATTCATTTATCCTTTTTAATCAAGAAATATTATATGAACAAGTAACTTTAACAGAGTTAATGGACGATAGAGAGGAGGAGGCAAACACCACAGAAACGTCTAAACAATTTGCTGAACCCGTGAACTTTATCGAAGCAAATGCAGGTCTTGAACTATAAATCATACGTCCATCATGTTTCAGCCTTGATGGTCAAGAAATAATTCCTCAGCTTAACGAGAAACCAGAGGAATTAAAACAAATTCAACTAAGCACTGATATTCAAAAAAAAAACCAAAAGCGCGCTTGTTGAGGAGGACAGTCAAACTGTTAAACCCGAGACTAATCCTCTATGGAGTATGAACTTCGACAGATCCTGCACTAGGAACAATGCTGGTGTAGGCGTCTGACTTCACAACACTAAGAATAAACACACAGAAAGCCTTTCCTGTAGATTAAACTTCCATTGTTCGAATAACATAGTGGAATATGAATCCCTTCTCTTAGGCTTACGATTGTTGAAGAAGTTGGGAGCCAAAACAATCAATGTGTATGGGGATTCAGAGTTATTCATTAGGAAATTCAATGGGGAGTATAACACAAATCATCCCAGACTTAGGGCCTACCGAAACGATGTCATGGACCTTTTAAAAAATTTCGAGGAGTCCAAACTGATTTTTGTCCCAAGAAAAATAAATATTGTGGCCCGCAATTTAGCTTTTGTAGCTAGAACATGCTTAACGCCATATGAAATCAAAGACTGCACAACTCAGATAAAATTTATACCAGACGTTCCTGATAACAAAAAATATTGGCAGGTGTTCGATGGAGACAAACAAATATAAGACTTCATGCAGTTCAGAAACGAATTCAAACTACCAAGTTCAAATTTAGATTATGAAACCGACTGCCCTATTGAAGAAAATTTTCTTGATGAAGAAGAAAGGTCTCCTGAACTTGCTAATGTAAACCTATTATCTAGCAAACTTGAAAATGAAACAGAGATGAACGCAGAGTTAGAAACAGAAGAGTTAGAAACCCTGCACTCTAAAGATGAAAGTTTTCCAAACGGTCTGACACCTTTAGAAGAGTTGTTTGATTTTAACGATGTGGCCATGAAGCCAAAACTAGAACTTGTAGAGACTGAAGTGGAAGAGTGCAATATAGGCAGTGAACTTAAACCAAAAATGATCAAACTGTCTAAAACTTTACCATCTCACATTAAACTCAAATACATAGAGTTGTTCAAATAATTTTATGATGTTTTTGCGTGGAGTTATGAAGATCTTAAATCCTATAACAATGAAATAATATAGCACAAAATCCCTCTCAAATAAAACCAAAAACAATTCAAACAGAAACTGTTCAGAATAAACCCTGTTCATCTGCCTCTGGTTGAGAAGGAAATCAGGAAAATGTATGAAGCTGGTATTATTGTCCCTATTAGATATTATGAGTGGGTGTCTAATCTGGTGTTAGTTAGGAAGAAAACTGGAGAGATCAGGCTTTGTATAGACTTTAGAGACTTAAACAAAGCTTCATTAAAGGACAACTACCCTTTACCTAAGATGGATCGTATTTTACAAAGGGTGGTAGGGTCTAGAAGAATTTCTTTGCTTGATGGCTACTCAGGGTACAATCAGATCTTAGTTCATCCTGCTGATCAATTAAAGACAACCTTTACTACACAATGGGGCACTTTCATGTATGTGAAAATTCCCTTTGGTCTAATGAATGCTGGAGCAACCTTTCAGAGAGCCATGGACATAACATTCTCTGAAGAGTTAGGCTACTTCATCACTATATACCTTGATGATGTTACTATGTTTTCAAAGACAGATGAAGAGCACTTAGCACATTTAAGAAGAATCTTCTGGAGATGTAGGAAGTTTGGGATATCTTTAAACCCTAAGAAAACACTATTTGGGCTCTAAGAAGGTAAGCTTCTTGGGCACATCATTTTAGAAGAGGGTATTAAGATAGATCCCAAAAGGATTGAGGCCATATTGCAAATCTCTCATCCTCGAAACATCAAGGAGTTGCAATCTTTCATTGGAAAGATTAAATTTTTGAGAAGGTTCATCCCCAAATTGGTTGAGCTTCTTAGAAATATCACAAACATGTTGAAGAAGGAGCAAGGGGTAAAATGGACCTTAGAAGCAAAGAAGTCCTTTGGGCTGGTGAAGCAAGCGTTAACGAAAACATCGGTTCTAATAAGTCCTGATTTTTCAAAAGATTTTTATATTTTTTTGTTTGCATCAGAACATACCATAGCAGCTATCCTTTTACAGAAAAATCCCCAAGGACAAGAGCAGCCTATTGCATTCTTTAGCAAGGCATTGAGGGATGCCCCTCTGAAGTATAACATTATGGAGAAGCAAGATTTTTCCTTGGTTAAAGCTTTAAAAGACTTCAAAGTATACATCCTTCACTCACACATCATTGCCTTTGTCCCAAAATCAGTTGTTAAAGACGTTCTAACACAGGACCCAGATGGTAAGAGAGGTAAGTGGATTGCTATTATTCTTGAATTTTATTTAGAGATAAAGCCCACTAAACTCATCAAAGGCCAAGGTCTAGCTAGATTAATGGCTGAATCCAATTTTGAGGTTCTCGATATTAATATGATTAATACTTTGGACGGACAAGAGGAAATCTCAACTCCCACTGTTGAAGACCATTTCATGAATTCCACTTGGTATGCTGATATTATTTATGTTTTGTTTAATTTAAATACACCTCCTGGCTTGACAAAAACAAAGGCAAGGTTCCTAAAGTTAAAATCTATAAACTATTGAATTATAGATAGATGTCTTTATTAGAAAAATGTGAGTGGTGTATTGCTTAAATGTTTGCTTGAGTATGATGTAGAGAAGGTTAAGCACGAGTTCCATGAAGGAGAGTGTGGAGGTCATTTGTACTGGAAGACAACAGCCAAAAAAATTTTGAGGGCTGGTTTCTATTGGCCTACTCTCTTTCCGGATATACATAAGATGATCATTGCCTGTCATAAATGTCAACTTTTTGAAGGAAAAAGAAACCTGCTACCCCTACCTCTGCATCTAATCACTGTTGAAGCCCCTTTTCAACAGTGGGGACTTGACTTCATAGGAGAAATCCATCCACCATCTTCTGCCCAGCATAGATGGATTCTCACTGCCACAGACTATTTCACTAAGTGGATAGAAGCCATTATTTCACTAAGTGGATAGAAGCCATTCGCTTGCCTACAAGGAATGGCTTCTGTTATTATAAAATTCATGTAGAATAATATTCTCTCTAGGTTTGGCTGTCCTACCAAGATCATCACTGATAATGCAGCAGCATTCGGATTAAAGAAGATGGTTGAATTCTATCACAGATATCAGATAACATTGGGGCATTCCATGGCCTATTACCCTCAAGGTAATGGAATTGCAGAATCCTCAAACAATAGTTTAGTGAACATAATCAAGAAACTGTTGGAGGACAACAAAAAGTCTTGGCACACAAAGCTAGTTCATGCACTTTGGGCTGACAAATTGACTTTGAAGAAACCTATTGGTATGTCACCTTTCCAGCTTGTGTATGGTACTGATGCAAATTTTCCAACCAGCCTTGGTGTACCAGTGATGAATTTGATTCAAGAGTTGCAAAAAGAAGATAATAACATGATCAGAAGAATAAATCAGACCATTCATCTTCAGCAAACCAGAGAGGAGGTTTATAACAAAGCATTGCAGAAGCAGGACAACATTAAAAAGTTTTTCGACAGAAGAACAAAGGCCGACAATTTAAATATTGGGGACAAAGTTTTGAAGTGGGACTCAAGGAGGGAAGACAAGGGAAAGCATGGAAAATTTGAAAACTTATGGCTTGGTCCTTACTCTATCCATTCAGCGGCTGGTGATAATGCCTATTTTTTGCAAGAGTTGAATGGAGCAGAATTTTTTGGGGGTCCTGTCAATGGCAGGATGCTTAAGCATTAATTCTCTTGATCCATGTTATGTTCTGAAAGCCTTTTTATATTTTATCATTATAAATACTTCACCCATCATTGCATTCAAATTTATAAACATCAAAAATACAAAAACAAAGAAAGAAAGAAAAGAGGGCAGATTGTAAAAAAAATAAAGGTACAACCCCATACCAAAAAGAGAAACAAATCTAAAAGTGTGCAAACTCAAATGCCACTCCTGAAAAAAACACTTCTAATTAGTCATACAGCCTAATCTTGACTAATTAGCCTTAAACTTAATGTTGATAGGATAATGAATTCGATTTGCCAAACTGTTTAATCTTGGCTTATCAGTAGATAGTTTAGGATAGAAATTAAAGGTTCAAACATGCTCAAAATCTGAACCTAAGTTCCCAAAGAGAATGACTCAAATCTGTTTCAAATTCTGAGTCAAAAAATATGTAAATTTGGTTCCAATTAGCTCAAAATCTAAACCAGTTGACAAAGGAAAGACAACTCAAACAAAAGTCAAAACAGAGCTGTAAAAAAGATGAAGGAAATGCTTTGAAATTTTAGATCCTAAGCCTTCCATTTTGTTTCAATTTTCTACAAAATAAGATCTATGTGCAGCTTGTTTTTATGCCGTAAATCAACATCAAGTTAGACTGTTTAATCCTGACTTGTATAATTTTAAATTTCTGTTGTAGAATTTAGTGAATAAAATCTGTTGGATAGTTTAATCCCAACAGATAGTAGATTAGGTAGAGAATCATATGGGCTCAACTGTTTAATCTGAGTCCATGGAGAAATAAGGAGTAAAAATATATTAGATTTCCTGCTTTCAAAAGAATAAAATGTTGTAAAAAAAATTTCCAATCCAAGTGAACTCTAAGGAAGAAAAAATGTTAGATCTGTAGGATTGGGTAGGTAGAAATTTTGTTGATGAAAGATCCATTGTTTTTATGGCTGCTAATATGTTTTTAGAGAAAAAGAAGATCATTTAAGGAAAGAAAGGAAGCCCAATGGATAAGGCACTGATCAGCCTCCCAGAGAATGCAAGTCTAAAGTTCTTGATGCCTTCAGGAAGGCACCATCCCCAAGTGGAGCCACTGTTAGCCACCTATGAAATTTGTTATACCAAAAGGTGGCTAAATCATTTTTTGGAGCCTTCAAGGAACAAATTTTATTGCAAAAATGTGTTATCTCTTGAATACTCTTGAAGGCCTCATGCCTCTGTCCAAAATATTCCCTACTGTGCCCATTTTACACTTTGGAATCATGCTGATTTCATGAGAAGAAACTGCTGCAAAATCACCTTTTTTCCCTTTCCTCACTTGAAAAACTAACCTCCATTTTTCTCCCCTTTTCTTCCATAAAATCCCTCTATTTTTTCATGATTCCCCTTCTTCCATTCATAAAAATCATTTTACATAGTTTAAAACTCATTTTTTAACTATATCAAAACCCCCAAAACCCTTGGAAAACCAGAAAAAATTCATAAAAAATAAGTTTTGTTTACCATAGACTTAAACCCCCTTGGGCTAAGTCTTAAAATCACTTTCACTCCATGTGCCCCAGCGCTAGAACCAAGCGCTAAGGTCCTGAGCGTTTATCACGTTAGAGCAACTCATGGAGCGTAAACCAAGCTCTGATGCCAATTAGCCCTGTGTATTATATCCCCCGATCATATTTCTTTCCATATAGACCAAGGCCCCGCAGTCGGGCGCCTATCCACTTCGTATAATAAAACCATCACGACACATAAAACCTTTGTTTTTATTATTTTTTTTGGTTTTTCATATGGTTTGAAGAGTTTTACGCTGGAGCATTTCTCAAAACATCTCCACCATCAATCTGATCTGCAGATCGATGGCCCATAATCAATTGCCCTGGTCCCCATGGCCACGACAGCAGTCAGCAGTCCCACAGAACCGGTGGTCCCCAACGCCTAGTCACCATACACATCAGCACACACATGGCAGCAATTGATTGGAGCGGGTTTTGTTTGGTTGCTCGCATAGTCGTGGAATCCGGACCCGAAATTGTTATAGGGTGGATTTGTTAAAAATTTTGGGTCACACTTGGGCTAACATCAGCATGCCCCAAAACGGACCTGATAAGATTTATAGGGCGGAATTGATAAAAATTTCGGGTCACAAAGACCCTGACATCAGTGGGCACCTTTTGTCATCCCGAAATGGTTTATGCAGCTTGGTTTTATCGGGAGTTTTGAAGTTCGGGTATGTTATAAAGGGTGATTTAAAGAGAAAGCCGAAAGCAGTTTTGATCGCACCGCTTTTGGTACAGAAAGGAAACCACTCAAAAGCAAGCGATCCTGTAAAAAGTAGCCACATAGACAGGACAATACCGCCTCATCGCTCCCTCATCGCACGTTAAATTTCGACTATGGGCTCAGCGCGATATTGACGTACACCATCCGATCTGAGGCTGGCTCATCGGACGGTGATCACACTCAAAGGAGCTCGGGGGATAAACTAAGGTATGGTGTGTGAATTTAATTAAAACCCGTCAATTGTGTATGTGGGCCCATAACCCACAGGTCCCAGGATCGGCTTCAAAGGCATTGATGCCTCACGAGCCGTGCACAACACTGCACATCAACAAGACACAGTGAATAAATCACAAACAAAGAGTATCAGTGTCGAAGACAGAACGTACCAGAATAGGATATTGAAGACAGATCTATGAGGATTACAGCTAAGATTGATTATGAAAAGCCTAATCCTCCCAATTAAGACACAGTTAAAAGAAAATCATAAGTGTTTTATCAGACAGGAAGGCCTCCACCGCCACATCAGAGGCAAATTGATTCCTCCCAGCTACCACAAAGCCACCTATGCCTCAAAGCATTCAAACACAGGCCAAAGTTATTTATCAAAAGAAACATTTGCCCCAACGTAGCCAGAGAAGTTAATTCTGCAAATAAACTTAATGAAAAAATATCAGCAAAGTTACTTTAATATAACACAGAGCCTCAAAAGTCAATAAGAGCTCCCACTGAGCTTAATCTTAAATGAAAAACATTAATATAGACGGAACACCTATAAACTTCTTCATCGAGCCCCCCAAAGGCCAAGAAACCATTAAGACTGTATTAATTATCTTTGGAGATATTTTATCAAATCTCACCTCCTCATTCTTTTATCAATACTACTGGAGAAGATGAGGAATGGTTTGGTTGTTGAACTTTAAAATATACTTGAGCTTGAGACTTCTACTTGTAAATAGTTTTCACTGGCTCTTGAAGCTTTTCTTGTGATAGATAAGTTAGTCTGGGAAGTGTAGATGATTGTTAAGCTAGAGCATTGGACTTAAAGCTGTAACTTGTGTGGAACATCAATACAAGCTGATTTATGGGATCCTGGTCTATATCGATGGTGATGTGATTTCTTATTGTAAATTTTTATTTTATTTCTATTTTCACTGTGTTCATCTTCTCTTATAAAGAACAACATGCATAGAGTTAGGACCTACTGTATATCAGTACCCTTCTCTGACTGAAAATCTTTATCTACATTTTTTCTTCCAATTCGTGTTATTTAGGAATGATTTAATTCAGCTATAAGCATAGGAATGCTGGCATTCCCTCGTCCTATCGCTTTCGCTAATTGTTATTCTTAAATGTTATTTTCAGTATATGTTAAGTATAGATGAACTAAGGAAGATATGGTGTGCCGTGGTCCTAGTTTTATCCCTAAATATTGTCTGAATGTTTCCCTTGGAATGTGTTGAAAGCTGGCTAGTGTTGAAGCACTTACCAAATCTTAGGCCATTATTTGTTATCTTTGTGTTTGTCTTGAAAGTTACCAAGTAGAGCAGAGCTAGGAGAGGATTTGTGGTGAGCCTGGCCCGCTAGTTTCTTCTCCAACAATTGCCTTCAAGTTTCTCTTTGTTTTAAAATGTTTTTCTATTGAAAGTGCATCAAAAGCAGGCTAGTTTAGAAGTACTTACCTATTATTAGATTACTTTTATGTCTTTCTTAAGTGTATTTCAAAGGTAGGCTAGTTTATAAGTACTTGCCTGATCTTAGGCTGCTCTTTGTTCTTCATCTGTTTAATTCCACTTATTATTGTTTCATTTCATTCCATAGATGAACCTTTGAAGAGATCCTTGGACATAGATGACTTGCCCCATAGACCACTCTTGAACCTTGATTGTTTCAATTAAACCCTATTATGACTCCATAACCCAATGGACTAAAACCTACAATTATCTATTTTCTTGGCCAAAGCTTGTTCTATTTGCTTGCAACTTCACACCTTTGAAACTCTTTGCATTTAGAACTTTCCACCTCAAATAATAATCATGCTCAACCATCCAAAAGCAAAACAAAACTCTCGGCCTTCATAACTAGCCTAACATCATTGCTATAAAATTCAAAGACCAATCCATCTTTGCACTTATTGGAGAGATACCTCTCCGGATTCAGGAGGGCTAGATCCTAGAATCCCAAAGTGGTTGAAATAATGTTGTTTCTGTGATTGGAATTTGCCAATCTTGCTGATTACAGATTCCTAACACATCTCATCGCCATCGCACTCTCCTCGTGACCGTCCGATCTAGGACCCTAAATCTGACGGCCAGTGCACGGTTTCGCATATTTTTATGTCCGGAGGTTAATGTTTTAAATTCACGCGACATAAGTGGTTTTAAAGGGCCACGTGTCGGCCAGTAACACATATCACGTTTGAAAAGGTAAAACCACCTTTCTCCATTTTTGCAGCGCGAAACCCGTGGTTTCTTTGTCTGAAACCACTTTCCCAATTTACACTGCATTTTCTCATGTAAAATCTCCGCCGTTGATCTCTGCAGATCAACAGTCCCAGTTTGATTTCGCCCTCAGTTCATCGCCCTCCACCCATCTCCCAAGGGACTTCTTAGATCAATATCCCTCATTGATCTCTGTGGCCGATCTAATCTGATGGCCCAGAATCCTTTCAGAAACCCCAAATTTTGTTTTAACCTTTTTTCTCTGCCAAAAGTTTTTCACCATTTTTTCTTTGCATTTTTGTCTATTTTCTTATAAAGTTGCCCCTCCGCATTACATATTCACGGCTGTTCTCAACCGTTGATCTCTGCAGATCAACGGCTCTAGCTTAATCTCCTCACCGCTTATTCAACCGCCTCCCTTTTAATCTCTGCAAGCAATCCTCATCGTCAGATGCTTTCATCCGACGGTCACGCTCTAACCTAAGCCTCCAAAGCAGTTTTCACCCAGCCACACAGGATTTTTATAACTTTTTGTGTATTTTGCAGGTTTTTAAAAGATTTTCCATTATTTTAAAAGGAAATGAAAGGCCGAGGATGACGATCCCCAGGCCTTTATCTTACAAAGGAAATCATTCCGCAGGGTTCCAAATTATATTTTATCAGTGCCTCATGAACATTGATGCCTTTATACAACCTCTGCGTGCCTATAACAACAATGGAAACACACAAAACACCACAACCAAAGAGTATCAATTTGACAGGATGAAATCAAAAGTAGAAAACCTATTTGAAGACTATTAACACAGTTTTGGAAGGATTAAGGCATTAATTCGATTAATCAAAGACCTGATCCATGATTAAAGACAGTTTGAAGACCAGAAGACAGAAATTAGGCTTCATTAAGCCTAAAACACAGAAGTCACGTAAAATTAAAGGTTTTTTAGGTTAAAACAATAATATCTACCAGTCTGAGAAGCCTCCACTTCCACGTCAGAGGCTAATTGAATCCTCTGCAGCTACGAAAAGACACCTGCAGCCTCAAAGCAATCGAAGAAGGCCTATTCATTTCCAAAATAGAAGATATTTATCTAAAAGACAGTTGAACAGTTATTACCAAAGAAAGAAAAAATTCTCAAACTGTCAGCAGAGTTATTACAAAGATAAAAAATAGGCCACGAAGTCAATCTTTTTGCCCTTTGAGTTTAAAAGACAGAAAGAGAGTAAATAAACATAATCATAATTCAATGCTCTCCTGCCTCAGGCCTTGTATGGTTTTCGAGGTTTGGAGTTGCATTTAGTGTAAAATTAATTACACTTCGATCTTAAAGCCCTTACACCTCCTCATTTCTTCTATAAATACTTCTGAAGAAGATGAGATACAACTTAGTTGATCACTAGTTGTAATACTGAAACTTTCTCAAATAATACATAGTCTGTTGAAGTTGAAGAAGAAATTGAAGTCTTGGAAGCCCTGATGATGTTGTTGCATGCTTGTTCTTGAGAAGGCTCTATCATTGGATCCATGAGCTTGGATGTTGGTGAAGTATTCTGAACTGTTTAATGTTTTCTCCTATTTTCATTTTGTTCCATAATTTCTTACTACAGTAGGATGAAAGTTTTAGGCTAAGAAATGACTTCTGGAAGCACCTTAGACTTGTTTATCCTTCACTATTTTATGTTTTATTCTACTGAGGTATTTTAGAGTGTTTAATCTCTCTCTTTAGTCCTCATGCTTTTTTATTTCTCTAATAGTTCGAATATTTGGTTTCAGCATGATTTATGGTTCTCCCTGCTTGTCTGCTGCCACTTAAAGGTTGTTATTGAAGTCTCCCTTTGAAGTATCTTTGTTTATAGTAAGCCAAGGAGGTCTGTTCTGATCATGCCCTTTGTCCTTTCTTGAACAATTGTCTTAAAGGTATTTATAGTTGTGATCATAGATGTATTAGGTGTTCCCTCTTCTATGATTTCAATTATCGGTGAATATTTTATGTTTTCTAAGTCATTTGAAATAAAATCTTTAAGGAAATAGGGTGTTCCCCGAATCTTAGATTTCATTTTTAAAGTTGTCTTGAAGTCATTATTTGCTTGAAGAATGTTTGTAGAGTTTATGGTTAGCCCTGTCTATGAAATATTTCTTTATTTTTCAAGTTATGTTTTCAAGTTGCCTTTGTTGAGAATTCAATTTCTCTTCCCAAATCATTGATGTCCATCTCATTCACGAAACCAAAGGATCCTGTGGCCAAGTTAGATTTTCCCTCTGATATCCCATATCCATTCATGAGTGTGTTATGAACTTTTCTTGACTCCATTGCCCAATGAATCGGATGTTTCTCCTTTCTACATATCTTTCCTAGACCTTCCATATTCTGCTGTATCAATTCAACCAACCAAACAAACAAACACTTGCATTTAATAACTAGTCTAAAACCAATACCCAAAGCACACAAGATAAACCTTTGCAAAACAAATAATTTGAGAGATCCCTCTCTGAGAACAGAAGGACTAGATCTTGTAACTCTAAATATTGGTTCTGATGTTGCCTTGTCTTTTGATTTTCCAATCTATCAAAACACGGGACTCCAACAGAACTAAGGGCAATCAAGAATCCTTAATTATATGTAATTCTCAACAAAGGGACTTAAAACATTATCTAAACATGAAGAAGCATTTCATAGACAGGGCTAACCATAAATTCTAGGAACCACACTTTAGAAAATAATAATTTCAAGACAAGCTTTTCAAATGAAATATAGGAGTCGAGGAATGCTCTATTTCATCCCAAGATTTCACTTTCAAGGATAAGAAAACATAAAATATTCACAAATAATTGCATTCATAGAAGAGGGAACTCCTAAACATATTTGATTACAGCTATAAATACCTTCAAAACAATTATTTAAGAAAGAACAAAGGGTGTGATCAAAACAGACCTCTTTGGCAGACTGTAAACAATGGTACTTTAAAGGGAGACTTCAAAAATAGTTTTTTTAAGTGGCAGCAAGTAAGCAGGGAAAACCATAAATCATTCTTGAGGCCAACTGTATTGAACCATTTAAGAAATAAAAAAGCATAAGGGTTCTAGAGAGCAATTAAGAATTCTCTAGAATATCTCAGCAGAAGAAAACATAAATATAGTGAAGAGTAAATAGAACTAAGGTGCTTTCAAAATACATTTCTTAGCCTAATCCTTTTACTCTACTGCAACAAAGAATGGTGAAACATAATGAAATAGGAAATAAACAATAATATATTTAGAGTACTTCACCAACATCCAAGCTCAGGGATCCAATGACAGAGCTTTCTCCATTAACAAACAGTTCTAGACATCCACAAGTTCTAGAACATCAATTTCCTTTTAACTTCAGCAGAGCTATGTATTACTTCAAAGAGTCACCAAATGCCTGCAACCCACCCTTACAAATGAGTTCCACGGCAGTATTTATACTGTAATTGAGGAGGTGGAACTATCTAGGGTTCCAAATGTTATTAATGATATAGTAAATTCACTCCTAGCCTTAAAAAACCATGCAAGGCATAAGGTAGGAATGTCTCTCAACTACTTCTCTGTGTAATAAATCTGTCTTTACTTCCCGAGGATGAAAATAGGTGGAAAGATTGACTTTGAGGCCTTTTCCTTATCTTTACAATAACTTTCTTGACAGTTTAAAATCTATTCTTTTGTTTGTAATAACTGTTTATTTTTCTTTACAGATAAAGGGTATGCCAAAGGTGTCAGTTTGATTAACTGAGTGAATAATTACTTCCTTTTTGATGTATTCGAGGATTTGTAGGCCTGATTTTTCTTTTTGGGCCTTTCTTTTGCTGATTTTTCTTGTTCAAACACTTTAGCACTAATTTAGGTTTTAACTGGTGCTTTAAGGTTGATTATGCCTTCCTTAATCAACTTTGGGCTTCTTTGTCTTGTCTATTGACTGTGTAAACCTTAATCATTTGTCTTTAAACTCTGTTTTAACCTTTAAACCTATAGATTAAGGCCTGGCACTTGGTCATAGCACCTGATTCATATGGCAGAGAAGGACCTAGGGGCTAAGCCAAAGGGGCTTAAAACCTAATTTTTAATATGAGCGGAAAAAGGCCTAAAGAAGGGTTTTTCAAGGGTTTTTAAACTTTTCAAATGTTCCGATAAAGGGATCTTAAAACAAAATAAACGAGATTTTATAAGGTTTAAAGGGTTTTTAGATGAAATGAGGGGTAAAAGGAAAGGAAAAAGGGGCTTTTTAGCAAGGCAAAAAGATTGTTTATGATGAAATGGTAAAATGAGTGAAAATGGAGGAATAAAAAACTTAAAACAGTTCTTTTAAAACTATCAGGGCTCCTTTGAAGGCTTTGAAGTGAAAACAGCAATGAATTGAGTTATTTTGGATAGAGAGAACAACCAGGCTTCAAGAACTAACATTTTTAGCTTGAATTTTGTTTCTTGAATGCCTACAAACTGATTCTAGCCATCATTAGGTATATAAGAATTATAGATGGCTAATAGTGGCTCCACTTGGGGAGGACAGCTTGCTCTTTAGGTGTCTAGAACCTTAGTTTATCAATCTCTGGTTTTCAGTAGACTAGTGCCTTATCCATTGGACATATTTCTTCTTTTTTTCTTGCTGATATTTCTCTGGAAAAGACAACTTTTTGACAATCTGTAATATATAATATTTTTCACACAGTCCTTCTAACTACCCATTCCTACTTGTCCTAACATTTTTCTTCCTCTTTGAGTGCATTTGAACTAGCAAAATATTTGACATTTTATTTTCCAAAATTGAAAATAAACTAACTATCCTGTCCTTATTGCTTCCAAGAGTTCAGATTAAGCTGTGGAACTCTTTATTTCTCTACCTAACTATATCAAGATTAGGCTTTTTGATAGATTTTATTCTCTATTTCTAAGACAGGAAATTTAAATACAGTCAAATCAGGATTAGACAGTTTGATTTGCTATGGAGGCTATGGAATTTATGTACAAGCTGCACATAGACTTTATTTGCAGAAAATTAAAGACAAAACTGTGAAGCCTTAAGATCTGAAATTATGAATATCCTTCTTCCCTTTTTAGCTCTGATTTTGATCTTTGTGAGAGCTATTTTCCTTTTCCTTCCTTGGTTCATATTTTGAGTTTGTTTGAACCATTATTTCTTCTATCATAATTTATTCTACTGATAAATCAAGTCTGAAATAATCTTATCAATCAATGCTTCTACTAACTTATCAACATAAATTTAAAGCATGGTCAGCCATGATTAGGCTAGATGACTGAACAGGATATCTTTTGGAATTAGTAGTGTCATTTAGATTTTCTCACTTTCAAAAAATTCTATTTTTGGGGTATGGGGTCGTACCTCTTTTGAATCTATCCTCTTTTCATCTTCTTTTCTTTTATTTTTATTTTTATTTTTTCATTTTTTCAAAACAATCTAAGACTAAAAATATGCTCAAAGGTTGAGCTTATTTTCTTTCCTATCTAACCTAATCTAATTTGGAATTTACATATTTATCTGGAAAATTCTCTTTTCCAATACATCCAATCAAAAAAATGGTTCCATGATTGATCCTTGCCCATCTCCTTGAGCATGTTGGACAAATAGGGCCACTCCCATTTCACTTTTTCTTTAGCAACAATGCTAGAAAATCTTCTTGCTTTTGGTAATACACTGTAATATTCCCACTTAGCCCAAGCTAAGGGGAGATATTCAATTTTTCTTTACTTTTTTTTGTTTTTCATGTCTATGAATAAATGACTAATGGAGGACATGTAAAACTCCTTAGATCAGTGAATAAATCAATGCTCAATGTAAAGAAAGTTATATCTGAGCCATTTACATAAAATCCACTTGCAGGTGTGAAAGGGGTTAAGTTGTGATACTGGTCAACCTTGACCAAATCTACAACGCTGTCTAGATTCAGTGTATCTCATAAAGGGACATCGTTGTTCTAGAAGGAGGACCTCATGTGAAAGGGGTTAAGTGATTCAAGTTGGTTTAGGGTTTTGCACATCCTCATCTTATAAAATGAAGGAGAATGCTCAAGAGAAAGGTTGTTGAATGTATTATGATTTTTCAGAATTTTTCTACTTAGACAAATTCTAGTTCTCTAGGCTTTTTAGCAAGAGACTAGTGAGGATCTCCTGTTGGGGGTTCTCCATCCTTCCATTGAGTAGCTCTTGGAGGGTTTTGTGCTTCTTGTCCACTATCTGTAATATGGCCAAGCTCCATCTCTCTTTGGAAACGTAAATATAGTGAGGGTTTCATTTTCTAAGTGAGCTGCAGAAAGTGGAAGCTAGATCTATTCAGATCTAGGAAAATCTAGTGCCTCTTCTCAGTGAGTGTGTCTTTTAACCTCCTGAAAGAGTGTATTGGATCATTGGTGCTACATTTTCAGATCTAGGCATCAGGCCTATTCAGTACTGAAGAAAACAACGCAGTTAATCTCCATGATCTACGTAATTTTTGAAGAGCATAGTTTCAGGTGTTTGGAGTTCTCCTGGAGGAGAGATCTCTGGTGGAAAGGGTTCCTACCTTTCACTATGGTGATCCATGGATTGGCCAACCAATCCATGTAACCTTCAAATATGTTCTATTGCTGCTGTATTTACTGCAGAATTTCTGAATACTACTGTCTAACTATGACTTAGTTCTCAGATCTACTCACCGATGTCCATCATTTGCTCAGATCCCCAAGGGGAGTGTAATAAAGAGCCTCTTTAGCTTCAAAATCTGTTGTAGATCTATTTTTTCATGCAAGGATCTGTTTTAGATTTGATTTATAATAAAATGAATCTTTAGCCCCCTGAAAATTACGCTAAAGAGTTTTCTAGTTAATCTCATGTGCTACAGCACCTCAAACTGAGGGTTTATTCATGGAAATATCCTGTATTTTTCATATATTTTGCAGAAGCCATGAACCTAAGCTTATTTAATAATTTTTATATCATATTACACATTTCATCTTCATATAATCTAGGCTGCATAAGCTTCAGAAATTTCTGCATACATTAAGTCATGGGAAATCAAGGTTTTTAAGCCTAGTCAATAATGGAGGAACTTTTTAATATAGCTAGGATAATTTGTTTTACCTAAAATGTGATACTAAAGTACCTCACGGCCTAAGATAAAATAACCTCTTTCCATTTTCCTTATTTTTACACGTATTTCTGTATACACTCATTTTAGGTCCAAAATCACCGCTTTTCCCCCATCCTTTGTTAGTAGAGTTAATATTATTCTTTATGATGTAAATGAAATTTTTGATGAGGTGTTTCTAAATAAATTTCAGAGTTATTAGCTTGCTGATAATACATTATTGTGTTTTATACTACTGTAGCCCTTCGCTGGGCAACTTTCTGAAGACAACTAGGTGTGGGAGACCTGTTTAACCCACCTAGAGTGATTTATTTTGAGCCTCCTCTTGTATTTCGGTATTAGATAATCTGATATAAGAGATACAAGGGTTGTTCCTAGTTTCTAAAGCACACATCCCTGAAAACTGTGTTTTTTAAGCCTATTTTGCTGAGTAGTCCAGATTGGGAACATTACAGTGGTATCGAAGAATAGTCTTGGCTCATCCCGCGAGTCTAAGCCCAAGAGATCATAATGATGAAGAATATGAGATTACTCTCATCATAATTTAGATCCAGAGAGAAACTCTCCAAGGAGGTCAAGAAGACTGCAAGGAATATGAAGGGGGAATATGCACCAAAGGAGGATACTTTGAGTGATTATCTTCAGGAGTAAGAATCCAAATCTTGGGAAAACAAGGAGCACTTGAGCTTCCAAGAGTTCTACCAGCTCAAGGAGGAGAGAAGAGCCAACAATAGAAGAAGAAGAGGTAGATTATTTCTGCCTAACTTTGATGGATCCTCCACATGCACAACTGAAGAATGGATAGATCAGCTAGACTCATATCTGGATCTACATCAAGTTTCAGAAGAAGAAGCCCTTAAGGTAGCAGCACTGCATCTTAAAGGTAAAGATTATGCTTGGTTCTTATTTGAAACTTTTTCTTTGAAGAATGAAAATATTTCCACTTATGCTAAGTTCATTAGGAGAATGGTGAAGAAATTTGATGAGAGGCAAGCTAAAACATATGTGAAAGAGCTAGCAAAGCATGAGCATGCAAAACCCTTGCATGAGTTGGAAAGACCTACTATGAAAACTCAACTTCATATTTCTGTTAGAGGGGATGCAAAATTGTGTGATACCTTTCCAAGGGCAAGATCCCCATTGCATGAAGGGATTTCTTCTCAAAAAGAAGTCATGGAGATTCCTCTTTCAAAATAAGACCAAGATCCAAGGTCTCTTGTTGATAGTGAGGTGTTCTCAGATATTGATGAGATAGAAGAGCTAGAAGGCAGTAGCAATGCTCTCACTTCAAAAGAAGACCCATTACTACATGGGGATGGAGATGAAGTTATTGTTTCAAGGGAAAGAGCTTGTGTATCTTTGCAAGTGATTCCCAAGGAACATTATGTCACAGCCTTATTAAGCAGTGATACCTTACTCCAAGCAAGAGGAGGAAGGATGGATCAACATCCAATGATGAGGAGCATGCACCCTTGTTTATTTCAAGGGGTTTCTAGTCATGAGAAGGAGACTAAACTATGTAGCAAGAAAAGGTACACTATATATGTAGGCCATGGCTCCAAGGAGGAGTGTCATATCTTATAAACTTCATGGCCAACTTTGGGCCAAAACTATTTCTGAACATGGCCACTCCCTTGATGGACTAAGAGAGATTTTGCAGCATAATGGGTGCTTTCCTAAGGCACCAAATATATCTTCCACTTTCAGCCATGAAGATATTTTATGGGCAGCAAGTAAGTGGTGGGGAAACCACTTACCACATCTGAATTTTATGCAATTAGGAGATGTCCTATGCTGGTTGCTATTGGGTGAGTATAGGTACTACCCAAGGTTTGATATTTTCTTGTCTCATGCCTTGTATCTCAATGAGAGGATGCATAAAAATAAGAATGCATGGTTTCTTTGGTTTACAAGAAGAGATTTTGGACATCCCATGTCAATTTTCATGTCCATATATTTGCTTGTGATTGGGATGAGTCTCATGTATGTACATGTATTTCTTTTTGGAATGTATCTCATGATCATGTATGTACTTGGGGTTGGGAGAAATTGTAACTCTCTCATGGGGTGGAATAAGAGAGCTTTTTTATATTACAATGATGATCATGCTCTAATCTTTGTTGAAAACATGAGAGGAAGGATGACACATTGGGTGAGTATGTCCTTTGGGAATGAAATATCCCATATTAATTCATGCTTCAAGAGAAGGGTAGAACAATGTATGGCTGCTACATTATATCATTTGTTTCCTTATGCAAGGAGCCATTTTTGGGCTTATGTCATTGGAAGGAGTCTCTCACTTGGGAGAATTTGTAGCAAGACATGTGTTTCTTGAATCATATTCAGCCAACACCTATAATCCTCTACTATTTCCAAGATTTGAAGAAGCTTTTTGCAGCAAGAAGGTGGTGGGATGGCCACTTATTATAATATGATTTGAGGTAGCAAGATGAAGGACATCACTGGTCTCAAGGGAGGGACTATTGTCACCATCCAATATGTCATATGACACTTAGTCCATGTTTCTTTTGGAGCACACATGGTGAAGATCCTCTAGTCACTATATGCATGGAAGATTGGGCAAGGAGGCTCACTAGAATGCATGAAGGGAATCATGAAGTTCCAAGTCTCTTTTGGCTTCATGAGGACTATATTAATGCATCCAAGGATCATCAACTCCATATTTATCATAAATCGAGGGAGAGACAGTGTGAGTTGAGCATTCTTGTCTCTCATTTCCAGCCATGGAGCCCCTACACATTGCATATGGTGGGGATTGGTGACTATTTCTTTGAGCTACCAAGGATCGATCACTTTGTTTGGATGATAGCATGGAGATTGAAGTTTCTCATGAGGGTTAAAGCACCCACTATTCAGCATCTTCCATGCCTTGAGAAGACCAATGAACAACACATGATTCTTTCTATGTATCTCCCACTTTTTCATAGTGACATCTATTTGGGTTATTCACCAAAAGAATACTTATATTCTTGGGAGGAGACAATTACATTGGAGATTTTGCAAAATTCCTTGTGATTTTCTTGAGGACAAGCAACATTTTGGAGGGGAGGACTGTAATATTTCCACTTAGCCCAAGCTAAGGGGAGATATTCAATTTTTCTTTGCTTTGTTTTGTTTTTCATGTTTATGAATAAATGACTAATGGAGGACATGTAAAACTCCTTAGATCAGTGAATAAATCAACGCTCAATGTAAACAAAGCTATATCTAAGCCATTTACATAAAATTCACTTGTAGGTGTGAAAGGGGTTAAGCTGTGAGACTAGGTAAACCTTGAAAAAATCTACAGCACTGTCTAGATTCAGTGTATCTCATAAAGGGACAGCGCCGTTCTAAAAGGAGGACCTCATGTGAAAGGGGTTATGTGATTCAAGGTGGTTTAGGGTTTTTCACATCCTCATCTTATAAAAGGAAGGATAAGGCTCAAGAGAAAGGTTGTTGAATGTATTATGATTTTGGAGAATTTGTCTGCTTAGACAAATTCTAGTTCTCTGGGCTGTTTAGCAAGAGACTAGTGAGGATCTCTTGTTGGGGGTTCTCCATCCTTCCATTGAGTAGCTCTTGGAGGGTTTTATGCTTCTCCACTATCTGGCATATGGCCAAGATCAATCTCTCTTTGGCAGCGTAAATCCAATGAGGGTTTCATTGTCTAAGTGAGCTGCAACAAGTGGAAGCTAGATCTATTGAGATCTAGGCAAATCTAGTGCCTCTTCTCAGTGAGTGTGTCTTTTAACCTCCTGGAAGAGTGTATTGGATCATTGGTGCTACATTTTTAGATCTAGGCATCGGGCCTATTTATTACTAAAGAAAAAAACATAGTTTCTCTCCCTGATCTGTGTAATTTCTGAAGAGCAGAGTTGCAGGTGTTTGGAGTTCTCATGGAGGAGAGATCTCTAGTGGAAAGGATTCCTACCTTTCAATATGGTGATCCATGGATTGGCCAACCAATCCATGTAACCTTCAGATCTGATCTATTATTTATGTATTTACTGCAGAATTTCTGAATACGGCTGCATAACTGTGGCTTAGATCTCAGATCTACTCACTATTTTCCATCATTTGCTGAGATCCCCAAGGGGAGTGTAATAAAGAGCCTCTTTGGCTTCCAGATCTATTGTAGATATCTGTTTTCATGAAAGGATCTATTTTAGATCTTATTTATAATATAATGAAGCTTCAACCCCCTAAAAATTATGCTGAAGAGTTTTCTAGTTAATCTCATGTGTTGCAGCACCTCAAACTGAGGGTTTATTCATGGAAATCTCCTATATTTTTCATATATTTTGCAGAAGCCATGAAAATAAGCTGAATTACTGATTTTCAGACCATATTACACATTTCATCTTCAGAAATCCACGCTGCATAAGCTTCAAAAATTTCTGCATACATTAAGTCATGGGAAATCAAGGTTTTTAAGCCTAGTCGAGAATGGAGGAACTGTTTAATATAGCTAGAGTCATTTTTTTGACCTTAAATTGGATATGGAAGTCCCTCATGGCCTAAGCTAAAATAAAATCTCGCCTTTTTCCTTATTTTTACACGGATTTATGTATACACTCATTTTAGGGCCATAATCTCCGCTTTTCCCCCATCCTTTGTCGATAGAGTTAATATTATTCTTTTTTTTGTACATGAAATTTCTGCTGAGATATTTCTAAATACATTTCAGAGTTATTATCTCGCTGATAATCCATTATTGTGTTTTATATTGTTGTAGCCCTTCATTGGGCAACTTTCTGAAGACAACTAGGTGTGGGAGACTTGTTTAACCCACCTAGAGTGATTTATTTTGAGCTTCCTCTTGGATTTAGGTCGTAGATAATCTGATATAAGGGATACAAGGGATTTTCCTAGTTTCTAAAGCACACATCCCTAAAAAATGCATTTTTCAGGCCTGTTTTGCTTAGCAGTCCAGATTGGGAACATTACATACAATACTCCTAACAGATTTTACTCCCTCTTCAAATGAATTCAAGAATTTAGTAAAGGGATATTGAAATAATACCTAGTTATGGGTATTTTTAACATAGTTTTCAACCAAGATTACCTTTTCCTCCACTCGATCAAGATTAAGATTCTTTTGAGAAAGAAACTCTTCCTCATCTTCATTATTATTTGAACTAGAGGAATCATCGTATATTGCAGTGTTGTCTTCTTGCAATCCTGTTATGTTCTGATTGAGTGAATTGAACTTTGTGAAAATCTCACTATGTTATTGAGCAAGGGTATTTTTGATTACCTCAACCTTTTCAGGAGAAGGCTCGTTATCTTCAGCTTGCTCAAGAAATTCCTCTTTCTTCTCAACCTCAACATCACAACTGATAGATTGCTGATTCCCAATTATGTGAAATCTATTTATGATGGGCTTCATTGTTTTATTACTGCTTTCAAGCTGATGATAATGAAATTCATGACACCAATCCACTGTTGGTTGCCCTGCATGATTATTTTATTTTTGGAGCTCATCTTCATCATCAGATTTATCAGTATTTAGAGAATCATTAGTATAAACAACCTCACCAATCAAACATATTGGATTATTAGTTTGTCTTTCTTTAAATTGATCTATGAGTTCACTTTCTGACTTAAGACAATAAGGTTTAGTAGGTAGATGAGAAAAAATGTTTTGTTCCAATGAAAGATCAGAGGCTGGCTGTTTGTTGAATATCTGATCAATTTATTCTTCTGTCAAAAGAGAACGGATTTTCTTTTTGCTCTGGACAGAAACAAAATAGTCCTCTTCCTCTTATGTTGACTGATTGTGAGGTTGTTTGTCTTCTTGAGCCTCCCCTAGAAGGAATGGTGAATAAATACTTGTGTTTTTAGTTGGATCCTGAGGATTTTCTTCTATTTCCTGATCTTTTTCACTCCCAAACAACTCCTCTTGATCTTTGTGATAGTCAATTTTAACATGGGATTCATGAGTTGTTTGTAATAGATTGTCAAGATGCCAATTTTCTTTAATAATCTGAAATGAGTTATAACATAAAGGCAGAGACTCTAGTTGTGTTGTCTCTTCTCCTATTTCAGATTTTCTGAGTTCAAGATGGCTGACTATTTCCTCAAGGCACTGCTCCTTGTTTATGTTTGCAACTTGCTCATAATTTCTCTTAATAGTAAAACACAAGGTATAGGTAGGCAATCAATACCTTCTTGACAATCTTCCTCATTGTTATTTTTGTAATCTTGCTCATCATACATACTTTGTTTGTTGTTTATGTCCTGTAGTGGTTGAGTTTGTTTTTTATCAGGAGAATACATGGGTTGCTTTGGATAATCAACATCTCTATCAGCCTGATGCCTTTCCAGTTTCTTATCCAGTATATACACTATTTTGCCAATTAGGTCCAGTAATGTGTTTATTTTAGCTTCTTTGTCTATACTTGGATCCATGTTTGTAAAAAAGAGGTCACTGCATCTTGTCAACCAGTTCAGAGTTTTCTACTAGTGGATTCATTAGGTCTTTTGGAGGTTGTGGAGTCACCAAGTGGAATATTTGAACTTTCTTGTCCACCATCAGCATGATTTGGTTTTCTCAATGCATTGCCAAAGGAGTTTTCAAGGACTAGTGAAGTAATAGACCTACTGGAGGCTAGTGGAGTTTCCAGGTGGAAATTTTTAGCTCTTTTGGAGGTAAAATATTCTATGGTCCACCACCAAGGTTTATTATGAAATTCCAATCTAAAATGTTTTTGGTTTTTCTGAGTTTTTATGGTTATTGAAGGACTTAGTGAGTCTACAAGATTTTTTCAGAATATGATGTACTCAGAGGTCCCACCGTGATCGCCAAAATTTTAGTGTGGTGATGAGGTGGCCAATTCACTGGATATTCTTTTAACAAGGGCTTCTAAATTCCTAAGGGATACTTAGATTGTCACTAACTCATAAGGTCCCACCATGATCGCCAAAATGTTGGGGTCCTATGATTTGGCTGATTGGAAAACCAAATGACAAGGCAACATTCAAACCAAGCTTTAGATCTCCAGGATCTAGCCTTCCTAGTCTCAGAGAGGGATCTCTCAATTTTTTGCAAAGATATGACTTGTTTGCTTGTAAAAGGTTGATTTTAGGCTAGTTATTAAGAATGATTTTGTTTGATTGTTTGGTGGGACATGATGATCTAGGTAGCATAGATAGAAAAGGTAAATCTCTAAGTCATTGGGCAATGGATTCAAATGGAAGTTGTTAACAAGTTTGTAAAGGGATCAGGGGTATCAAAGGGAAAATCTAACTTGGCCTGTGGGTCTACAAAGTCTTTTCATGTGAAATGAAATGGACATCAAAGGTTTAGAATGAAAAGTAGAACCAAGGGAAATTAAGAATCCTTAATTATATTTACTTCTCAACAAAGGGACTTAAAACATTATCTAAACATGAAGAAGCATTTCATAGATAGGGCTAACCATAAATTCTAGGAACCACACTTCAGAAAATAATAATTTCAAGACAAACTTTTCAAATGAAATCTAGGAGTCGAGGAATGCTATATTTCATCCCAAGATTTCACTTTCAAGGATAAGAAAACATAAAAGATTCACAAATAACTGCATTCATAGAAGAGGGAACTCCTAAACATCTTTGATTATAGCTATAAATACCTTGAAAACAATTATTTAAGCGAGAACAAAGGGTATGATAAAAACAAACCTCTTTGGCAGACTATAAACAATGGTACTTTAAAGGGAGGCTTCAGAAATAGTTTTTTAAGTGGCAGCAAGTAAGCAGGGAAAACCATAAATCAACCTTGAGGCCAACTGTATTGAACTATTGAATAAATAAACAAGCATAAGGTTTCTAGAGAGCAATTAAGAATTCTCTAGAATATCTCAGCAGAAGAAAACATAAAGACAGTGAAGAGTAAACAGAACTAAGGTGCTTTCAAAAGACATTTCTTAGCCTAAAATTTTTACTCTACTGCAACAGAGAATGATGAAACATAATGAAACAGGAAATAAACAATAACATATTTAGAGTACTTCACCAACAGCCAAGCTCAGGGATCCAATGACAGATCTTTCTCCATTAAAAAACAGGTCTAGACATCCACAAGTTCTAGAACATCAATTTCCTTTTAACTTTAGCAGAGCTATGTATTAATTCAAAGAGTCACCAAATTCCCGCAACCCACCCTTAAAAATGAGTTCCGCAGTAGTATTTATACTGTAATTGAGGAGGTGGAACTATCTAGGGTTCCAAATGTTATTAATGATATATTAAATGCACTCCTAGCCTTAAAAAACCATGCAAGGCATAAGGTAGGAATGTTTCTCAACTACTTCTCTGTGTAATAAATCTGTCTTTACTTCCTGAGGATGAACATAGGTGAAAATATTGACTTTGAGGCCTTTTCCTTATCTTTACAATAACTTTCCTGACAGTTTAAAATCTATTCTTTTGTTTGTAATAACTGCTGATTTTGCTTTACAGATAAATGGTAGGTCAAAGGTGTCAGTTTGATTAACTGAGTGAATAATTGCTTCCTTTTTTCTGTATTTGAGGATTTGTAGGCCTGATTTTTCTTTTTGGGACTTTCTTTTGTTGTTCTGTCTTGTTTAAAAAATTTAGCACTGACTTAGGTTTTAACTGGTGCTTTAAGGCTGATTATGCCTTCTTAATCAACTTTGGGTTTCTTTGTCTTGTTTGCTGACTATGTAAACCTTAATAATTTGTCTTTAAACTCTGCTTTAACCTTTAAACCTATAGATTAAGCCTTTAACCTTCAATTTAATGCTTGACCCTTTGGCTTTATCTTTGACATTCTTTACTGATCTTTTGTTGATGTGTGCAAGGGTTTCATTGGTACACCGGAGGGTTTGATAAATATCCAATATTCATGATATATTGACAGAAACCTGGAAATTAACTCGTTTTTGTCCCTCCCTGTATATAATTTAAGCCCGAAGATCGTCACCTTCGGCCTTGAGCCACTGTGATTGGCTGTGGGAGGGCCTCAAAACTTTAAACGCCATTAGAACCTGCATGGACCACAAAACCTATTATAAAAACCTGCAAGTGGGGAAAAACTACTTTATAGAGTGCTCGGGGGTGGCGGAGGAGAATTTTAGAGGAAAATGGATATGTGGGAGGGGATTCCATAGGCGAAGAGGTGGAGAAACAAGGTTTAAAAGATGGTTTTGGCGCGAAAGTGCATTGGCGGTTTTGCGGAAAATCAGAGCGATTTTTGCGCAAGGAAATGGTGCTTTGTGGTTTTGCACCAGGAGAACGCGATACGAGTCCGAAGATGGCATGTATCCCCTGCAAAACCACAAGTTTCACATTCAAACTACATAATCGGGAGAAATGGATGATCAGGCACGAAACGATGCGATGACCGTTGGATCTGGGGAAGCCATATCAACGACGGAGAGGGCACGCGATGGGGGAAAGGTGCTCGAGCGGGTAAAGAGGTGGAGGACAGGTGGCAAGCGTTGATTGGATAAGCAGAAGGTTAGTGGACAATGGGCCAGTGGATTACGCCAGCAAAATCATTGGGTAGCAGATAGGTTTATATGCAGGGTTAAACGGTTTAAAGAAATGGGGGTCGTTGGATGATGGGAGTCAACGGTCAAGATGCATCGGAAGGGAAAAGAGAAAGGGGATAAACGGGAGATGGATAAAGGAGGGGAGTCCTAACAACCATTGATATTGATAGATCAATGGTGTAGATCATATCGGCGGTTGAATTATTGGCGGAGGAAAGGGAAAGTCGAATGAGGGAAATCACGATTTGCTGATGTGTCGATGGGGGCTAAGGGTAGGTGTTGGGACATAGTCCCATGGAAGAGTAAGGGGACCAGGAGCCAGGGAAAAAGGGGCTAAAGGCCTGGCACTTGGTCATAGCGCCTGAGTCATATGGCGGAGAAGGAGCTAGGGGCTAAGCCAAAGGGGCTTAAAACCTAATGTTTAATATGAGCGGAAAAAGGCCTAAAGAAGGCTTTTTCAAGGGTTTTTAACCTTTTCAAAGGTTCTGATAGGTAGAAAAATGGATCTTAAACCAAAATAAAAGATATTTTATAAGGTTTAAATGGTTTTTAGATGAAATGAGGGGTAAAAGGAAAGGAAAAAGGGGCTTTTTAGCAGGGGAAAAAAATAGTTTATGATGAAATGGTAAAATGAGTGAAAATGGAGGAATTAAAAACTTAAAACAGTTATTTTAAAACTATTAGGGCTCCTTTGAAGGCTTTGAAGTGAAAACAACAATGAATTGAGTTCTTTTGGACAGAGAGAACAACTAGGCTTCAAGAACTAACATTTTTATCTTGAAATTTGTTTCTTGAATGCCTGCAAACTGATTCTAGCCATCATTAGGTATATAATAATTATATATGGCTAACAAATTCCTATTCCAAGGAAATATATGCATCAAAGTGAATGGAAAAGAAGTCTTCATGTGCTACATGTAGAAGCTTCTCCTGGAGCTTAGAAGCTCTAGTCAAGAAGACTCAGCCATAAGAATAGATTACCACATCATCCACCATATATCTATAATCTCCATCAGGGTCATCAAGGATCATGCAAGCACCAAGATCCTTGGAGTACTCTACCAAGAGTTGAGACCTCCAATATGGATCATGTTACGTCTCTGTAGTTTTCAATATTGGAAAATACAAAGCTGCAGAGCCAACATATTAACCACTTTGGGATTCTAGGATCTAGCCCTCCTAAATCCAGAGAGGGATCTCTCTATAAGTGCAAAGATTGATTTATCTTTTAATGCTTTTAGTGTGATATTAGGCTAGTTATTAAGAACAAGGGTTTTTTGGTTTGTTTGGTTGGTCAGGTATGATCTTTAATTGGATGGAATATCACAAAATGAAATATTTCCAAAAGGTGAAGATGCAAGTATATTGAGAAGTGCTCAACATATAGGATAAGTATGATACATCTTTAAACCATTGGGTAATGGAGTCACAAAAGGTTTTAATTGCACAACAATTTCAAGATTGGTCCAAGGGGCAAGTCATCTATATCAAAAGATCCTTTAGATTAAATGATGGAGTGGAACATTAAAATTGTTGAGAAAGTGGAGAAAGCCAATAATTTCAACAAGGATTTATCAAATTTCCATACACGAAAAGCCTTTTTAAGCAACTGTTTAAAACCAGCCCAAGGACAGGGCTAACCATAAAGTTCTTTGGACAAGCTTTTATTAAAGCTAACTTATTAGACAAACAATCTAGTAATCCACATGACTACTTTCAGAAAGGATGAAATAAGATAAGAAAACAAAGTGCACTTAAGATCAAGCAAGATGCATTAAAATCAAAGCCTGCTTTAGCATACTCTTAGGGAAACCTTAAAACAACCTTTGGAGAAAGAATTAGAAGACAGGGAAAACCATAAAATTTTCTAGTTTAACTCTACTAAGAATGTAATGAAAATATCATTCAAGAACTTCCTTTCAAGTTTTTCACATCAATACATGGACTAAACAACATTCTTTGATAATTTTCACACTTAACTTAAGTCATTCTTAAATGCGCAATTGGAGGAAAACATAAAGATAAAGCTTATCAGTGAGAGTAGGGTACTTTTAACAGTAAATCCTAGCTCTATGCTTGCTGCTCTTTATCAAAGAAAAGTGAACAAAATCGCATACATGAAAGGAAAAAAATAACTATAAGAGGTACTTCACCAATGATATAGACCGGGATCCCAAAAATCAGCTTGTATATTGATTGTCAATCCAATTACGAACAACAAGTCCAATGTTTCATCACAGCAACAGCTTCTCTTCTTAGCCTAACTTCTTCAATAACTTAACAAAGCTTCAGAGCTTCAGAATTTATTTACATTCAACAATGATTCGATACAACAACTATTACATCAGAAATCCAATAACCAACTCTTTACAATGTGCTCCTCCAGGAGATTTTATAAGAAGATGAGGAGGTGGGATGAAAGAAAAGATCTCTTGGTTCAATTAATACAAGTTAATGCCTCTCTACCTTTGAGAAACTCAACAGAGAATATTTCTAATATTTCCTCTGTATTAATGGGTTTTCATTAAGTATTTAAGCTACTTGGAAGATTTTTTTGACTTTAAAACTCTTTTAGGCAAGCTGGGAATAACTCTGGTTGTCTTCAAACAAAATATCACTAACTAGGAAATAAATATGCCTTCTTTTGATTTATGAAAGCTGAGAACAGATCGACGGTTGATATGTGATCGGAGGGGAGAAAAGGGGAGGAGCGATGGGCACGGTGTAGAACTAGCGCGGACCGTCGGATCTGTATAGATCGACGGCGGGTATTTCACCCGCGCTCCACAGAATGTTACACTATCGCATCGGAGATATTTGAGTTAACAAAGAAATGCACTTTTGTCCATCTCTCCGATTGCCATAAGCGCCTTTCGGGCTAGCACTTTGTCTTGACGCCTCGGCATATGGGGAAGTGGTTAAGGGACTTGCCTAAAAGGGGCTTACCCTGTCATAAGGTGGAAAATGCGTTTTTGGCCCGTTTTTAATGTATTTTAAGGCCAACAAGGTGTAACGATAAGGGGGATGAAGGGATTTTTGGCCAAACAAAGGGTATTTGTGAGGTTAAAAGAGGAATTGAATGATCAATGAGGGATTAATGAGGAATTAGTATAGGGGAAAAATGGTGTTGAAACAGAGGATTAATGGGAATAAAACAAAGGAAATGGAGGCCTTTTGGGCATTTTTCTTCACAGAAACAGAGAGGTTTTTTAACTGGAAACAGCAGTGGGGTTCATCAAAGGACAAAGGGCATAAAGGGACTTCAAGGATGATGTGTTTTCTACAAGAATGCATTCCTTGAGAGCTTAGAGACAGTTTGACCCCCTGTTTACTTGTGAAAAATTAATAGGGGGCTAACATGATCAACATTGGCTCCACCTGGGGACGACACGTTCATCCTTGGGCGTGTCGAGAACTTCGCAGACCACCTACATCATCAATTTTTATAGATAGGAAAAATAAACCTATTCTACTTCTACCCTTATTACTCCATGAGACCAAATTAAACTATTGGTCTCATATTTTCTCTACCTAAACTACATCTGCTAGGATTAAACTGTCTAGCAGATTTCTTCTCTACATTCTAAAATAGAAATTGAAAAATAACCAAGCCAGGATTAGACTGTCTGGCTTGCTGGACTTTGCAGAAGTTAAAACAACTAACTACATGCTCACAGACTGAGCTTTATTGAGCTTTTCCTACCTACCCTACTTTAACTAGATTATTTACAAGTCTAGCTTACAAACATTATCTTCCAATGCAACCAGTCCATCAAGTGATCCCATGACTGGTATGTTCTGCCCAGCACCTTGAGCAGGCCGGATAGGCAGGGCTGCTTCCACTCTTTCTTTTCTTCGTCGACAGCTTCAAAAAAATTTCTTTCTGTCCGCAACATGCTGCTTAAAAAGGCCTTTGATCCTTCTTTAAATGTTTGCAGGAAATGAGCATAAGGATCATGAAAAGATACTTGGTTATGAATATTTGGTAGGTAGGCTTCAACTAGGATCTCTTCTTCTTCCATTGGATTGAGAAGAAGACTCTCTTGGGGTAGAGTGTCTCCTTCATTTTCTAAACTGGAGGACTCATCGTACATTGCTGCTGAGTCCTCTTGGAGCTCTGACATGTTTTGCGCTGCTGGAGAATTCGAGCTAATCTGAGCCTCCATATATTCTACCACAGGATTAATGAACACATGATGTACACTTTTTTCTTTCAGGCCTTCCATGACTGGTAGGCTGTCTTTATCCTGGGCCTCTTTGATTTCTGCATCTTCCACTGCGTTTTCAATGTGGCTCTTGAGAACCGGATGATTTTCTTCTTGTACTTCTAAAGGCAGTGGAATATTTTCTCTTTTAAGGGGAGGGAGACTTTACAAAAAGGCTCTTGGGTCTCTGAACTAATATGATTTTTCTTGTGAGTTCATAAATTCAATCTCAGCTTCATATCTTTCAACCACCAATTCTAGAAATATTTTCTTAAGCACGGGTTTAACACTTGAGCTGAGAAGAAGAATAGCCCATGGAAGGTCCTCCACTTTCAGTTTTGCCAAGCCACGTGACATTTCATCTCGACACTATGCTATGAAACTTGGATGAATTTTTTCAAACTACTCACAGTCTTCCATTGGTGAAGTGGCTTTGTCTTCAGCATGGCTGATGTTGTACTGCGACATGGTGTCCCAGTGGAGTCTCGTGAAACCAAGATAATCAGCGGCCTAATGATCACCAATGGAGTATTTTAATCATTTAGGAACTGTGGAGTCGCAAAGGTGAGGGATCTACAACTCTCAACTCTTCATGCTCACCTTTCTAAAGAGTGAATAAAGATTTTTTTGAGGCCCAGGGATTTAAATTTTCTTAACTTCGTCCCCGACAATGGCGCCAAAAATATGTTTTCAACCCTAGAGACAGCCTTGAGTTGTGAAAGACCAGTGCCTAGGAAATCTTATATAGTAAGGAGCGTGTGATATAACAGGGGGAGTTATCAACAAAAGGCTCTCATGCTATCTCCTGTAAACAGGGAGGTTAACTTGAATGGGACCAAAACCTTCAGAAAAGGGATGCAGGGAAAGCAATACTACAGAGGCAAGGTGCGGAATTCTAATACAAATGCATCAGACAATTCAGAGGCAGCTTACTGTAAAGAGGGCTGGTTCGAAAATACCTCACAAAAATAAATAATTAGAAGGTGATTACTGCGTATGAAAGATTGAGATAATACTAACTGTCATTGAGATGATATCCAGATACACAATATCAACATGTAATATGCTTACCAATTTAAGAATCCATACATGACAATAGCATTTTAAAAATAACCTCCCAAAGAAGTTAATATAGCAGAAATATGGTTGCAGTGAAAAGTGAAATAGTATATCATGCCTGAGCCATATTTAAAGCGCTTGACTAGTTCAAGCATGGGTATCAACTAGGATAAATCCATACCAAAATCCAGTGAGCCACTCGCATTCCAGAACATGATCCAAGAAAGGCGGATGAAACAAAATGAACAATTAAACTAACACATAAAGGGAGAAGCTACAAACTGTGAGACAACAAATACCAGAATCCTCATTAAAGATGGAACTCCTCCTAAATGAAACCCAATGGGCTCTGTGCATTTGTATAAAAGTTCGACAAAAATGCATATAAAATTCTCTTACTGCCTAATTTTTTGAAAATATGGAACCCTTGATAATCCATTCCTGGGGGTTTTTATAGGAGAAAAACTCCTCACAGGAGTGGATGGTGAACATTAAATTGATTCATTAAGATGGCATGGAGGAAGCGTCTATGCCCATACTGCTCAATAACCTTGCGTCGTACTTTGTAGTCTAGTTCGGAGATTTCTGTCAGGTCGATATTGACCTCGGATGTGTTTTTTGAGTCCTTTATAGTTGTAAAGCTCTCTGTTCTGCCTTCTGGAATTGGTGAACTGGGTAGAAATTCCACGGGCTTCCATACTCCATAACTGTTGGTTCTGACAGTCTTTAAGAGGCTTCTGTCAGCGTAATTGACTATTTCTGGGCTCGAGGAGACATGGAAGCTTTGATTGAAAGATGTACTGCCTAGAGGAAAATGTCCCGCGGGTATTCAAACACATCTATAGCTGTTGCGTGTGCTCTTTGGGTCTTCAAACCACGCTTTCTTCCTTTGAATGTGGGGTTAAGCTTTAATTATTCAATACTATTCTTAAACCCCCTTTAATCCTCTTTGTTGATATATTGGTCTCGCTCGCTAAGGCCTCTCTTTGAAACCCTGCACAATGAACTAAAATTATTATAAAAACCAAGGGATGGTGGAAGCAATGCTATGAAGGCCTGTGAAGCGGTGGTGGAAATGGTGGAAGCAATGAACTGATGAATATTTGGAGCAGAAGGAGTCGTGAACCGTCCGATTAGGTGGGCAGATGAATATGGACGATTGGGAATGATGAATGGAGATAGTAAGGTTAGTCGGAGCAATAGTGTAAAGCCCAAGGCTTTAAAGTTCCGGGCGAATACGCAGAATAACATAGGAAATGAATGAAATGGGGACCATGGTGTGGGACCCGGTCGAGGGTGGAGGGCAATTTACTGTGAGCCGTCAGATCTCAGGAGGAGATAGAATGTTGGGATCATTCGAATGGGGTTAATAGGGAAATCCGACGAAGAAAATGGTGAAATGCGCAACACAATGTAGACCGTAGATCCGGGTCAACAGACACCGGAGATCCAATCGCATCGGAGGGAGGCGGAGGGTAACACTTTCAAGATCTTCCGATTGGCAATGGTGTGATTGAGTGCTAGCCGTCTGATGTGGAACAAGATCGACGGCGAAAATTACATCGGTGGGGAGAAAGGCAGGTGAAATGAGCGGGTAGTGATTAAATCTGGGCCGTTGGATATCTTGGGACGAATGGCTCCGATTCAATCGGGGGACACATTTGAGAACTTGCGATTGCGATTTGGAGTGACCCGCGATTGAGTGTCGTTCGTCAGATCTGGGACTAGATCAATGGCCCACATTCAATCGAAAGGAGATAGAGAGGGACGGCAGAGCGACGAACGATGAGATCCGGACCGTTGGATCACAAGAGATCAACAGCTCAGATCAAATCAGGGAATCACAATCAGAGGAAACGGAAGGGCGGCACAACAAAAAGTTCCGATTGCGATTGGAGAGGTGGTGCAATGGAACAAGTGCAATTAGCGCTGGGCTGTCAGATCTGAGAACAGATCGACGGTTGATATGTGATCGGAGGGGGGAAAGGGGAGGAGCGATGGGCACGGTGTAGAACTAGCGTGGACCGTCGGATCTGTATAGATCGACGGCGGGTATTGCACCCGCGCTCCACAGAACATTACACTATCGCATTTGTTGTCAATCCTAGAGACAACCTTGAGTTGTGAAAGACCAGTGCCTAGGACATCTTAAACAGCAGAGATCAAAGGTAATGTAATATAACAGGGACAACTAACAGGACGGAGCTCTCATGCTTTTCATTCATAAACAGGAAGATCAACTTGAATGGGACCAAAACTTTCAGAAGTTTGACGCATGTAAGGTATATTGCAAAAAAAAAGTTTAAAACTCTTACGCAAAGGCATCAGACGATTTAAGACAGTTCACAGTAAAGAGGGCCAGTTCAACAATACTTAACAGAGGTGAGTAATCTGCAGATGTTCACAATGTAAGAAAGAATGAGAAAATATCAGTTGTCGCATAGATAATATCCGGACACACATATCACCATGTAATGGGCTTATCTATTTAAGAATCCATTCACAATAATAGCGTATTCCAAAATAACATCACATTGAAGCCAATATAGCAGAAGTATGGGTGTTGTGAGAATGGAACAATATATCATGCATGAGCCATATTTAAAGTGCTAGATTGATTCCAACATAAGTATCAACTAAGATAAATTCACATTTAAATCAATGAGCTGCTCGCATTCCAAAACATGATACAGGAGGAATGGATGAGATAAGATGAACAATTGATAGACACATAAAGGAGAAGTTACGTTCTATTAAATATCAAAGACTGGAATCCTCCTTACAGATAAAACTTCTCTTCATTGAAACCCAACGGGCTCTGAACCTTCATACAAGAGTTAAACAAAAATGCATACAAAATCCTCTTACAGCATAGTTTTCTGATAAAATCTGGAACCCTGTGTTCTCTGTTGTTCTTGTTTATATAGGAACTTCTCTACATGGGCAAGAAGATATTTTGGGAAAATATCTTCCTCGCATGCTAGGTATTTGTTAGAAGTCCTTGTCAAAGTAACAAAAATCATGATGAGGAATAAAAACCTCTCATCCTTTGCTGTTAGGCGCTCGGCCATTTAAAACCAAAATTGTATAACAGTCTGAGTAAAAGTAAATTGCAGTGGTGAAATATAAGTTCCACCTGAAACTTGAAAAAGACTAACTAAGGTAAAAAGTAAAAAGGCCACGAGGGCCGAATCATGAAACAACAATGCATCATTTGTGAGAAGGGGTCGAAGCTGTTGCTGATACTGGTGGTGGCACGTTCGCGGATGAACTGGAAATTTGACTGACAAACTGGATGCACCTTTGTTGACTGTCCGTAGCAGGCTCAGGCATCACTGCAAATCCTTCTACCCTGATGAAGGCCTCAGTGAGATCACTTGGATTTGCCTCGATAGGAATTTTATGCTTTAACAAGTGGAGGAGGGAAAACTCTGGGCGGAGTGATGCAACCATGATTTCGGCTTTGAGCCGGGTGGCTTTATCTGACAGGACATATGTCTGGTCCCTTTCTTGCTTTAGGCATGCTTCATATTCCGGTAATGGTCACAGCATGGAAGGGGTGGTGGAGTCCCAGCACGTCGGAAGCCCTGCCATCGTAATCTTGGTCCAAACCGCATCAAACCGGTCCACGCTGTATACCAACTGCTGCAAGGCCTTCGAAGCCACGACGCGAGCCGATTCCTTATCAATGATTTTCTGGCATTCCAAGGCTTCCTTATGCCGGCTGACTATGCCATGATGCTCAGCTTCATTAGCTCTCAACCCTTTCAAGAACGACACATACTCCCTGGCGCGCTAAGATCTGTTGACCAAATCGAGATCCCCTTCCTGAAAACGCCTCCTGAGATAGAGTGCTGAGGATTTCATCTCCTCGATGACTTTCAGAAACTCCCATTGCTCTGTTACGGCTTAAATGATCTCGGACCAAATAATATTTCTACCATCCCTGAGAGTGAGGTTACCTTTTAGGCATGCGTTGAGATCATTTATGGTCTTCTACTGGTCGGCCCTTGTTTTCTTTTCTTGTTCTATCTCTTTCTGCAATGCTTCTATTCTTCTGGTATTCTCTGGCAGGGATTTTTTCAAATACGTGATCCTTTGCCTTGCAGTGGAAGCCTGCTTCTCTAGTATATCATTTTGCAGCTTTTTCTACGTCCAGCTTCTCTGAAAGTGAACTCGTCTCAGGTGGTGTTGTAGCAGGCGCGTAGCTGTGCGTGTCCCAAGTGTTCTGTAGCTCTGACAACCTACTCTGGAGGGTAGAGATTGTTCCTGCCAATTTCTCCTTCTTTCTCTTTCTCTTGACAATGTGCTGGCCAATTCCGTTTTTTCTTTCTCTACTTGCGCCAACTCGGCTGTCTGCACATGCTGGGAGGCCGGCATGTGAGCTTTGCTTTTCAATGAGGCAACTTCCTTCTGCAATTGTTCAATTAAAAAGCCCTACGAGTTTGATTTCCCAGTATCCTTCCCTTTGATTTGATCCCGGATACCACGTATTTGATTTGCCTGGGCGCGGGTACTTTCCTGCTCATTCTTCAGGGTATTCCTCACCTGTTCATTCTTTTTCTCGAGCTTTCTCAGTGCTATGGTAACCCACATTACCTCATCCTTCATAATATCACCTACGACCTGAAAGAGGTTACACATATCAGTTGCTGGCACCTTAGTCATGTCAATTGCATGTTGGAGTACCCGGTAGCTAGTGGCACCTGTATCAGGGTCCAAAAGGGCTTCCGCCATAGACAATACCAGGTGTTCAGTATCCACATTCATGGTGGCGGAAATCCTGGTGTGATACTTTTCTACATACCCCTCCAGCTCAGCTTTGTACTTATCTCTGATTATCCTATTTTTCTTGATCCTTTCGGCTGCCACTGGTGAAGTATAGTTTCCCATGGCCTGTGAAACCTCAGTGAAGTCGGAGGAGGTGGTGTTGTCTCTCAACACCTTGATTCTGGCCTTGCTGCTGTCAAGTGGTGCATATGGTATGAAAGGTTCAAGCAGCTATTCTTCCCCTATAACTTCGGCTTCACTTGAGACTGTTTTCTACTTTTTATGAGCGGGAGAACCTTCTCCTGAAGGACCCACTTCTTCTTCTTGGACTTTATTGATGCCTTCCTCTTCCCCTGTGGCAGATGAATCTGTCTCCATCTACGAAACCAAAGGCCAAATTTCCAAGTTAGCCTTCCACTCTATAAACGGTCTTGGTTCATGCACATAAGGGGCAGACCTATTCCTCTTTCTTTTGTTTGAAATGATCTCCCGAGGATCATAGGCCCAAGTTTTCCCCTATCTTAGGTCCATGCCCTGCAACAGCTTCTCGACAATGGGAAGGGAAAGTCTTGAATTTATGACGAACGGGCCGATATAGGTAGGAAGCCTCAGTATGTAACCCTTCTTAGCGGGGACAAAGTGGAGCTGGTCAGCCTTGAGGGCTTGTCGAATATACTCCAGAGCATAAATTCGTCGAGCGGGAAACACGGGTAGCAGGTAAGGGGCGAACTCGGCTCCATAGACCCAAATTTCAGTATAATTATCAGAGAGATACCAATCCCCGGTGCTCTGGGTTTTACCAGCTTCCAGCCAGTTCTTCATTTCAGGAAAAACCCTAGGTGATGGCGAATCATGAATGATGGCGTAAGCAATGGACATGAAATCGTTTAGGAAACTTGAATAACCCACCCCTTTTGGAAATTTGCGCACTGTAAAGTTCCAGTCAAAAACAGGTCGGGGTTGAGAATTGACCTCGTATACCCTATCCAAGCCCAAACGCTCAAACCTATCAGCATGCTGATACAAGAAAAGATAGAACACCATTGAACAGAAACGAAAATGACTGGTTTCTGAAAGCTCTTGGAACTAGGTGTGAATGTTGGCAGATAAGTAACCCGAGATATCCAGGACGACCCCCTTTTGAGACATTAAACACAGAAAGAAAACACATACTTTGGAAGTTTCCCCCAACCCGCCTACACCTAAAAGACCCGCAATGAGAGCGAGGATGGGTTGCACTTCTTCCTTAAACAGGTTAATGGGATGAGTTCCGCACCGGGAAGGGAAGTAGCATGGCTACTGGTAATAGAAGCAATGAATCTTTTTTGATGCTCCCATGGCGATTTAGTAAACTGGGAAGTTAAAGCTTTTTCGCTGAAAGTAGTGTAGGTGGCACTGGTGGGAAAACGAAGAGCTTGCTTGATGATGTCGAGCGAAAGGGATAAAATCTCGTTCCCCTGAGGGGAGGTAAACATGCCTCGGTTTTCATCGTAGGCGTCTCTAAGCCAGTAGATAAACTCGACCACCGGGAAGACTGGGGGGGTAATCTGATGGTAAAATCCTGATACAACCACCCGATATCGATCCCTATTTTGGACATGTCGTGTAAAAATCTCAGGTCTTATACTGCTAATGGGGAAAGGGTACTGATGGTCGCAGATTCCAGCTTGTTGGTCGATGAAAGGCTCGAACCCGGGAGGGTTTCTAGTTTCTCAGACCTGGGGAGTCTCTGGTTCATTTTTCTTGGGTGTGCCCCTTCCCATGACTGACATATGAAATCTGAAAAGAAAAACGAAAGGAAAACAGAGGGAATGTAAGGGACAGAGTACCTGCACAGCAGGTAAATTTGCTTGGGAAAGCGACGTAGAGGGTAGTTTGGTGATGATTGGGTAGACCTGGTACTTGTTCCCGCTTGGTATATACCGTAGCTGGAAGACCTGTGGCTTTTACTGCAGTAAAATACAGGAAACTGCTGTCTAAGACTGGTAATTATGAGGCGAAAAAGGCGTAGGGGTGAAATAAGCAGGGTAAGTGTCGTAAGGACACTAACAATGGGGCACGCGGCGTATAGGGATTGGGCGTTAGTTGAGGACAGGTGAACACCGCATGCTGGGTTTAATACTGGTATGGGCCTCAGTACCAGCTCATCTAGGACTTACCTTACCTCTTTGCCGTATGCGCCATATGGTTCCTGAAACATATCATCCCCAAAACCAAATTAAATACGTAACCTACCAGTTGTAAGGGCCCACATTGCGTTCCGCCACGTCACCATATCTCCGCGCCTTGCTCTTGCCACTTCATTCTGACCTTGGGTCCCCACCACATCACCATATTGCAACTCCGCGGGGGTATGGGTCTCTTCCCTCTCTCGCTGCTCGACCCCCGTGGAAATTCCCAACTACAACATTCCCTTGTATGGATATTCGTAAAGTGGAAATTCTCTTAATATATTTGCTATGCGCTCTTCATACCACATAATTTCACTTTTGGTATTTCCGCTACCCTTTTTACTTTATACCTCGGCCCTTTCATATTACTTCCGCCTCTAGCTTTTAGGCACGTGACTTCTCTTACCTTGTTTCACTTCGACCCACTCTTCAAACATTTCAGCATTTGATATAATGTTCGGTGCATGACTTATCAACATTTAATAAACCAATGACTTATGTTAAATATTGAACAACAACATCGGAGATATTTGAGGTAACAAAGAAATGTGCTTACGTCTGTCTCTCCGATTGCGATAAGCGCCTTGTGGGCTAGCACCTGGTCTTGACGCCCCGGCATATGGGGAAGTGGTTAAGGGACTGGCCTAAAAGGGGCTTAGCCTGTCATAAGGTGGAAAATGGGTTTTTGGCCCATTTTTAATGTATTTTAAGGCCAACAAGGGGTAACGGTAAGGGGGATGAAGGGATTTTTGGCCAAACAAAGGGTATTTGTGAGGTTAAAAGAGGAATTGAATGATCAATGAGAGATTAATGAAGAATTAGGAGAGGGGAAAAATGGTGTTGAAACAAAGGATTAATGGGAATAAAAAAAAGGAAATGGAGGCCTTTTCGGCATTTTTCTTCACAGAAACAGAGAGGTTTTTTAACTGGAAACAGCAGTGGGATTCATCAAAGGACAAAGGGCATAAAGGGACTTCAAGGATGATGTGTTTTCAGCAGGAATGCGTTCCTTGAAAGCTCAGAGACAGTTTGACCCCCTGTTTTCTTGTCAAAAATTAATAGGGGGCTAACATGATCAACATTGGCTCCACCTGGGGACGGCACGTTCATCCTTGGGCGTGTCGAGAACTTCACAGACCACCTACATCATCAATTTTTATAGATAGGAAAAATAAACCTATTCTACTTCTACCCTTATTACTCCATGAGACCAGATTAAACTGTTGGTCTCATATTTTCTCTACCTAAACTACATCTGCTAGGATTAAGCTGTCTAGCAGATTTCTTCTCTACATTCTGAAACAGAAATTGAAAAAAATCCAAGCCATGATTAGACTATCTGGCTTGCTGGACTTTGCAGAAGTTAAAACAACTAACTACATGCTCACAGACTGAGCTTTATCGAGCTTTTCCTACCTACCCTACTTTAACTAGATTATTTACAAGTCTAGCTTACAAACATTGTCTTCCAATGCAACCATTCCATCAAGTGATCCCATGACTGGTATGTTTTTCCTAGCTCCTTGAGTAGGCTGGATAGGTAGGGCCACTCCCACTCTTTCTGTTCTTCGTCAACAGCTTCAAAAAAAATTCTTTCTGTCCGCAACATGCTGCTTAAAAGGACCTTTGATCCTTCTTTAAATGTTTTCAGGAAATGAGCATAAGGATCATGAAAAGATACCTGGTTATGAATATTTGGTAGGCAGGCTTCAACCAGGATCTATTCTTCTTCCACTGGATTGAGAAGAAGACTCTCTTGGGGTAGAGTGTCTCCTTCATTTGTTGAACCGGAGGACTCATTGTACATTTCTACTGAGTCCTCTTGCAGCTCTGACATGTTTTGTGCTGCTGGAGAATTTGAGCTAATCCGGGCCTCCATATATTCTGCCACAGGATCAATGAACACATGATGTACACTTTTTTCTTTAAGGCCTTCCATGACTGGTAGGCTTTCTTTATCCTGGGTCGCTTTGATTTCTGCATCTTCCACTGTGTTTTCAATGTGGCTCTTGAGAACCAGATCATTTTCTTCTTGTACTTCGAAAGGCAGTGGAATCTCTTCTCTTTTAAGGGGAGGGAGACTTTCCAAAAAGGCTCTTGGGTCTCTGAACTGATATGATTTTTCTTGTGAGTTTAGAAATTCGATCTCAGCTTCATATCTTTCAACCACCAATTCTAGAAAGCTTTTCTTAAGCATGGGTTTAACACTTGAGCTAAGAAGAAGAATAACCCATGGAAGGTCCTCCACTTTCAGTTTTTCCAAGCCATGTGACATTTCATCTTGACACTCTGCTATGAAACTTGGATGCATTTTTGCAAACTGCTTAGAGTCTTCCATTGGTGAAGTGGTTTGGTCTTTAGCACGGCTAATGATGTACTGCAACATGGTCTCCCAGTGGAGTCTCGTGAAACCAAGATAATCAGTGGCCTACTGATCACCAGTGGAGTATTTTAATCATTTAGGAACTGTGGAGTCGCCGAGGTGAGGGATCTACAACTCTCAACTTTTCATGCTCACCTTTCTGAAGAGTGAATAAGGATTTTTTTGAGGCCCAGGGATTTAACTTTTCTTAACTTCGTCCCCGGAAATGGCGACAAAAATATGTTGTCGACCCTAGAGACAGCCTTGAGTTGTGAAATACCAGTGCCTAGGAGATCTTATATAGCAAGGAGCGTGTGATATAACAGGGGGAGTTATCAACAAAAGGCTCTCATGCTATCTCCTATAAACATGGAGGTTAACTTGAATGGGACCAAAAAATTCAGAAAAGGGATGCAGGGAAAGCAATACTACAAAGGCAATGTGTGGAATTCTAATACAAATGCATTAGACAATTGAGAGGCAGCTTACTGTAAAGAGGGCAAGTTTGAAAATACCTCACATAAATAAATAATCAAAAGGTGATTAATGCATATGAAAGATTGAGATAATACTAACTGTCATTGAGATGATATTCAGATACACAATATCAACATGTAATGGGCTTACCAATTTAAGAATCCATACATGACAATAGCATTTTAAAAATAACCTCCCAAAGAAGTTAATATAGCAGAAATATGGTTGAAGTGAAAAGTGAAACAGTATATCATGCCTGAGCCATATTTAAAGCGCTTGACTAGTTCAAGCATGGGTATCAACTAGGATAAATCCATACCAAAAACCAGTGAGACACCAAAGACCAGAATCCTCATTAAAGATGGAACTCCTCCTCACTAAAACCCAACGGGCTCTGTGCATTCATATAAAAGCTCGACAAAAATGCATACAAAATTCTCTTACTGCCTAATTTTCTGAAAATCTAGAACCCTTGATAATCCATTCCTAGGGGTTTTTATAGGAGAAAAACTCTTCACAGGAGTGGATGGTGAACATTAAATTGATTCATTAAGATGGCATGGAGGAAGCGTCCATGCCCATACTGCTCAATAACCTTGCGCTGTACTTTGTAGTCTAGTTCGAAGATTTCTGTCAGGTCGAGATTGACCTCGAATGTGTTTTTTGAGTCCTTTCTGGTTGTAAAGCTCTCTGTTTTGCCTTCTGGAATTGGTGAACTGGGTAGAAAGTCCGCGGGCTTCCATACTCCATAATTGCTGGTTCTGACAGTCTTTAAGAGGCTTCTGTCAGCGTAATTGACTATTTCTGGGCTCGAGGAGACATGGAAGCTTTGATGGAAAGATGTACTGCCTGGAGGAAAACTTCCTGCAGGTATTCAAACACAGCTATAGATGTTGCGTGTGCTCTTTTGGTCTTCAAACTACACTTTCTTCCTTTGAATGTGGGGTTAAGATTTAATTATTCAATACCAGGCTTAAACCCCCTTTAATCCTCTTTGTTGATATACTAGTCTCAGCTGCTAAGGCCTCTCTTTGAAACCCTGAACAATGAAATAAAATTATTATAAAAACCAAGCGATGGTGGAAGCAATGCTATGAAGGCCTGTGAAGCGGTGGTGAAAATGGTGGAAGCGGTGAAATGATGAAGATTTGGAGTAGAAAGAGTCGTGAATAGTTCGATTAGGTGGGCAGATGAAGATGGATGATCGGGAATGATGAATGGAGATGCTAAGGTTAGGCAGAGCAATAATAATTAGTGTAAAGCCCAAGGCTTTAAATTTTTGGGCGAATACGTAGAATAACATAGGAAATGAATGAAATGGGGACCATGGTGTGGGACCCGGTCGAGGGTGGAGGGCGATTTACTGTGAGCCGTCAGATCTCAGGAGGAGATAGACGGTTGGGATCATTCGAATGGGGTTAATAGGGAAATTTGATGAAGAAAATGGTGAAATACGCGACACAATGTAGACCGTAGATCCGGGTCAACGAACGGTGGAGATACAATTGCATCAGAGGGAGGCGGAGGGTAACACTTTCAAGATCTTCCGATTGGCGATGGTGCGATTGAGCACCAGCCGTTCGATCTGGAACAAGATCGACGGCAGAAATTACATTGGCAGGGAGAAAGTCAGGTGAAATGAGCGGGTAGTGATTAAATCTGGGCCATTGGATCTCTCGGGATGGATGGCTCTGATTCAATCGGGGGATCGCAATCGGGGGATATATTTGAGAACTTGCGATTGCGATTTGGAGCAACGCGCGATTGAGCGCCGACCGTTAGATCTGGGACCAAATCAACGGCCCACATTCAATCAGAAGGAGATAGAGAGGGGCGGCGGAGCAACGAATGATGAGATCCAGACCATTGGATCATAAGAGATCAACGGATCAGATCAAATTGGGGAATCACAATCGGAGGAAACGGAAGGGCGGCACAACAAAAAGTTCTGATTGCCATTGGAGCGGTGGTGCGATGGAACAAGTGCGATTAGAGCTGGGCTGTCCAATTTGAGAACAGATTGACGGTTGATATGTGATCGGAGGGGGGAAAAGGGGAGGAGCGATGGGCGCGATGTAGAACTAGCACGGACCGTCGGATCTGTATAGATTGACGGCGGGTATTGCACCCACGCTCCACAGAACGTTACACTATCGCATCGGAGATATTTGAGTTAACAAAGAAATGCGCTTCTGTCCATCTCTCTGATTGTGATAAGCGCCTTGTGGGCTAGCACCTGGTCTTGACGCCCGGGCATATGGGGAAGTGGTTAAGGGATTGGCCTAAAAGGGGCTTAGCCTGTCATAAGGTGGAAAATGGGTTTTTGGCCCGTTTTTAATGTATTTTAAGGCCAGCAATGGGTAACAGTAAGGGGGATGAAGGGATTTTTTGCCAAAAAAAGGGTATTTGTGAGGTTAAAAGAGGAATTGAATGATCAATGAGGGATTAATGAGGAATTAGGAGAGGGGAAAAATGGTGTTGAAATAGAGGATTAATGGGGATAAAACAAAGGAAATGGAGGCCTTTTGGGCATTTTTCTTCATAGAAACAGACAGGTTTTTTAACTCGAAACAACAGTGGGATTCATCAAAGGAGAAAGAGCATAAAGGGACTTCAAGGATGATGTGTTTTCAGCAAGAATGCGTTCCTTGAAAGCTCAGAGACAGTTTGACCCCCTATTTGCTGGTCAAAAATTAATATGGGGCTAACATGATCAACACATTGAAAATTCAATTTATATGAATATGCTTTAGAATGATTGTTTTCAGTATTGTAAATCCATATTCCTACACCTGTACTAGTTTTACTGCATGACCCACCAAAATTCATACTCCAAAGTGGACTAGTTTCAGTTTTACCCTTAATTTCCCTACTATCCTCTCTGTCTTGAGTGCCATTTGGTTTTTCTGTGGAATGGGCACTATGTTGATGATTATCTTGCTCAAATGAAGGCTCAGAGGCTGGATGTTTGTTTAATATTTGATCAATTTCTTCTTCTATCAAAGGAGAGATTTCTATTTCAGCATAAACAGAAAAATAGCTGCCGACCTCTTTCTCTTGTGAAGACTGATCTTGAGGCTAGATGTCTTCTTGAGCCTCAGCCATAAGGGATGATGAATCATTATTTGGGTTTTTAGGAATAACTTGAGGAATGTCCTTTATTTATTGGTTGATTTCTTCCTCAACTGATTCATCTATATTCTTATAATTTTTCAATAAGATATTAAACTCATGAATGGCTTTCAAAAGATCTTCAGGATGTATTTTTTCCAAATCCTCATCATTGTCTATAATGTGTCGGGTGATGTTTTGTGATGGATCATAATGTATTTCACCCCATGATAATGATGTAGTGTTTTCTTTATAGTTCTCATAAAACACATATTCAAGGTCCTTTAAAGAAAACAAACTACCAGATTTCAACCATTCATACCAATCCATAACTTTTCCTTCTAATTTTAACATAGACATTTTCATTAGGAAATATTCATGCCATTCAAATTTCAACTTCCATGCATGTATATGAAATTTTATAAGATGTAATAGGGGGTCATAAAACTTTTCACCTTGAAAAACAGGCAGGTTGTCATCCCAATTCACCTGGGGCATCTTATGTGGAAACCCAGGGATATGATCTCTACTCATTGGGGCATATCTTTGTTGTATCCTTGGAATCATGTTTGTAAATCAGGAAAGAGGTCACTATATCTATTCAATCAGTTCAAGGTCTTCTACCAGTGGAGTCATTTGGTCTTCTGAGAGTTGTAGAGCGTGGAGTCGCAAGGTGGAAATGTTTTAGCTTTTATGGAGGTAAAATGTTTTATGGTTCCACCACCATTGTTTATTATGAAGCCAATCTGAAATGTTTTTGGGTTTTTTGAGTTTTTTTAGTCCTATAGGTTATGAGAGTGTCCTAAATCTATTTCAACACTTACCTACGGTGATGAGACAAACAGAGTTTACTCTTATGGCTTAGCTAGCTGATTCCTTCAAGGTTTGATAGGGATCTATGAGAATCCTAAGGGTTACTTAGTTTGTCACTAATTCAAATAAGTCCTATCATGATTACCAACATGCTTGGTAGTGACTGAAAAAAGCTACTTATACTACACTAAATATTGAGTGTTTTGTTTTAAGGATTTTACTCAGAATCCCCAGTGGAGTCGCCAGAATGTTAGGTCTCTGTAGTTTGCAATATTGGAAAATACAAAGCTGCAAAGCCAACATATGAACCACTTTGGGATTCTAGGATCTAGCCCTCCTAAATCCAGAGAGGGATCTCTCTATAAGTGCAAATATTGATTTATATTTTAAGGCTTTTAGTGTGATATTAGGCTAGTTATTAAGAACAAGGGTTTTTTGGTTTGTTTGGTTGGTCAGGTATGATCTTTAATTGGATGCAATATCACAAAATGAAAGATTTCCAAAAGGTGAAGATGCAAGTATATTGAGAAGTGCTTAGAATATAGGATAATTATGATACAGCTTTAAGCCATTGGGCAATGGAGTCACAAAAAATTTTAATTGCACAACAATTTCAAGATTGGTCCAAAGGGCAAGTCATCTATATCAAAAGATCCTTTAGATTAAATGATGGAGTGAAACATTAAAAGTGTTGAGAAAGTGGAGAAAGCCAATAATTCAACAAGGATTTATCAACATTCCATACAAGAAAAGCCTTTTTAAGAAATTGTTTAAAACCAACCAAAGGACAGGGCTAACCATAATCTTCTTTGGACAAGCTTGTATTAAAGCTAACTTATCAGAAAAACAATCCAGTAATCCACATGACTACTTTTAGAAAGGATGAAAATAGATAAGAAAACAAAGTGGAGTTTAAGATCAAGCAAGATGCATTAAAATCAAAGCCTACTTTAGCATACACTTAGGGAAACCTTAAAACAACCTTTGGAGAAAGAACTAGAAGACAGGGCAAACCATAAAATTTTCTAGTTTAACTCTACTTAGCATGTAATGAAAATATCATTCAAGAAATTCCTTTCAAGTTTTGCACATCTAGACATGGACTAACCAACATTCCTTGATAATATTCACACTTAACTTAAGTCATTCTTAAATACACAATTGGAGGAAAACATAAAGATAAATATTATCAGTGAGAGTAGGGTACTTTTAACAATAAATCCTAGCTCTATGCTTGTTGCTCTTTATCAGAGAAAGGTGAACAAAATGGCATACATGAAAGGAAAAAAATAACAGTAAGAGGTACTTCACCAATGATATAGAGCAAGATCCCAAAAATCAGCTTGTATATTGATTATCAATCCAGTTATGAACTACAAGTCCAATGTTTCATCACAGCAACAACTTCTCTTCTCAGCCTAACTTCTTCAATAACTTAACAGAGCTTCAGAGCTTCAGAATTTATTTACATTCAACAATGATTCAATACATCAACTATTACATCAGAAATCCAATAACCAACACTTTACAATGTTCTCCTCCAGGAGATTTTATAAGAAGATGAGGAGGTGGGATGAAAGAAAAGATCTCTTGGTTCAATTAATACAAGTTAATGCCTCGCTTCCTTTGAGAAACTCAAAAGAGAATATTTCTTATATTTCCTATGTATTAATGGGTTTTCATTAATTATTTAAGCTACTTGGCAGATTTTGTTGACTTTAAAACTCTTTTAGGCAGGCTGGCAATAACTCTGGCTGGCTTGAAAAAAAATATCACTGACTAGGCAATAAATATGTCGTCTTTTGATTTATGAAAGCTGCAGGTGGCTCTTTGGTAGATGAAGAGGATAAATGACCTTTGATGTGGCAGCGGAGGCCTTTCTGACTGATAAATCTCTTTTTTCTTTTCCTTAAAACACCTTTAATCTGCTTTTGGTTTGTGTCTTAGGCTTAATTAGCCTTGATCTTTATCTTTGGGTCTTTGTTCTTTAACACTCTCTTTATCTGTGGATTAGGCCTTTGATTCCTGATTTTGTGCCTTAATCCCTTTAAAATATGATTTAAAATCTTTAATTCTTCACTTATGCACTGATCTTCACCTTTGACACTGATACTCTTTATTTAATTGATGTTTACTGTATTTGCTGTTTTGCAGGCACGTAGAAGGTTTACACAGGTGGAGGTGTTTGTTTTAATGAAAAAACTCCTTGGATCCCTTCCTGTATTGAAGGTTAGGAATCGTCATTCCTGGCCTTTGTGTTATTTTTAAAATAGTGGGAAAACCCCATATAACCTACACAAACAAACAAAAATTACATAAATCCTGCGCAAAATAGGTTTAAACTGCTTTGGAGGTTTTGGGCGCGAGGGAGAATCCGAGCCATTGGATTAGAATAATCAATGGTTGAGATTAATCAGTGGGGTCATTCAGGAGATTAGATGGATGAAAAATGCACGGGGTCCCGATATAATAAGATTCGTTTGATCTCAGAGATCGACGACTGGGATCAAAAGGGAAAATAACATTGCGGAGGCCAACGGTTTGGCAGAAACCATTAATGGTTTTCGCATGAGCTCTAGGGGGGGAAGTGGTATTCACAAAAAAAACGTGATTCCATACATCCTTCAACACGTGTATTTTGAAAACCGCCTATTTCGCATAATTTTTTGGTGTTAAACCTCAAGTGCAAAATTTTTGCGAAACGCAACGTCCGCCTTCGGATCGGAAGACCCAGATCCGACGGTGCGGATCGCACGCGATGGGAAAGTTGCATAGAAAGGGTGATAGTGGAATACAGGTGGCAGCGCATGAGTGGATAGGTGGAAAGGGTCATCGGGCTTAATCCCGATCATCTGATCTTATGAATGGACGGTTAGATTTGAAATATGGAGCGGGGTTATATGAATGGAGAAAAAGGTAAGGCAGGGGATCGGGCAGAAGGATAAGGCCTAATGGTCGTTGATCTACAAAGATCAATGGTCCATAATTGTTTAAAACACATCATCGGGGTAATGCAAAAAACAAAGGAAAGAAGGGTTCAGAAAGGTTTTTTAATCCCTTTAGCACCCGATTACGGGGCTTTAGGACACATGAGGAAAGGTGCTAAGGAAATAGGCCCTTGAGGGCTTAAGAATATTATAGTGTCTTTAGACTATTTTTTAGGCCAAAAACAGGGTTTTAAAGTTAAAAATGGGGGTTCTGATAGATGAAAGAAGGGAGATTAAAACCAAATAAAGGGGAAATATAAGGTTTTAAGGGGGTTTTGATGATTTTGAAGGTTAGATGAAGGCTTAAGGAGGGATTTTATGAAGGAAATAAGGATGAAAAATGGAATTGTTGTGGGAGTGAGATGAAGGGATAAATGGTGAAAAATGGGGTTTTATATGCAGTTTTTCTCTTGGTGAACAGTAGGTACTTTAGGAATAACAGTGAAACAGCAGTGAAGATTAACTCAGAGGGTAAAGATCATCACAAGACTTCAAGAACTCACAATTTGGACATAAATTTTTTCTTGAAGGCTAAAAAATATTTAGCCACCATTTGATATGACAAATTTTATAGGTGGCTAACAGATCAATCCTCCCAAGAGACAACGTTGATGATTTGCAATGTGAAGCTCTCCTCATCCTGCTGCCTAATACTTTGACATCCCCCATGCCAATGTATCCCTCCAAACTCTTCACCTCTCCAAAATCCAAGAGTGTTGAATCGAAAGACAAGATGTCTCTCATCAACTCTAGATCTGGTGGCCTCCTAGGTGGAATGTCTCCATGTAGTGAGACATCAATTTCAAGAGTAGACTGTACATATGGTTGGGAAAACTTTCCCTTCCCCTCACAGCACAAATCAGTCTGCCTCTTCCTTGCATGATCTTTCTGAAATGGATAGGGGTGGGTACTGCTCATCAAATGATGATAATCTTCCTCCCTATCTTCTTCTTATATCTGCAATTCTCCACAATCATGTTGTCCATTGATTGTGTCTTGACCTCCATATGTGAGATCCTAGGGAAATTCTTGCAATGCCACAAGAAATCCTCCTGTTGGAGCATGTGCTCCTCCTCCCTCTGCATGAGGTACTAGATATGCTCTAGATGTGAGAGCGTTGTAACCCCCATCCTTCTCTTCCTCTTCAATATGAATAGGAGGTAATTTGTCAATAAGAGGATCCTCTTTTGCAAAAGGAACCTTCATGCCCTCTTTTACAAGGTTAAGAAACAAGGATCTTGCCTCTAGCAAGGTATCATGAAAGATGTGAGCTTCTTCAATAGGTTTCTAAAGTGGTTTTGAGTTTGTAGGTCCTTCAAACTTATGCAAAAGTTTTATTTGTCTTGGTTTGATTGTTTCATGTTTTCTATCAAGACTCTTTACCAATCTCTTAGTGAACTTTGCAAAAGAATAAGTATTGAAATTTTTCAATGAAAATGACTCAAACATCCACCAAGCATAGGCCTTACCTTCAAAGTGCAGAGCTCCAACTCTGATGGCTTCATCTTCAGAAACATGGTGTTGCTGCAAATAAGTATGCAACTCCTCCACCCAAGCTTTGGCAAAACAAGTTGGGGATCCATCAAAAGGTAGATAGAGAAAATATATCCGTGTCATGCAGCTTGCTCCTCTCCACCTTGATCTTGCAAAACTCTTTGAAAGTGATATGATCTCTAAAATTTTCAGTTTGAGATTCATACTCTTGCAGAAAATTACTAAGAGTTTCCCTCCTCGGAATTTCCTCTTCTTCCATCTCTTTCATAGCAGATCTATGCATTTTACTATGCTGGGCATAATAGGGTGTAGCTGCATGCTCACACCTATCATGGACCAATCTAGATCTAGCTCTAGATTCAAACTTCTCTGTAGATTCCATTTCCTCTCTAAGCTTCTTAAGATATTCATTGATGCTCTGCATAGATTTTGGAAGAAACTTTGTGAGCCTCTCCTCCTTTCTTCCTCCACATAATGGAGTCTTATTTATGTTCATCTCTCCTTCTCTTGATAGCATCATGGCTGAGTTCCACAAGCTGAGCCAATACTATGCTCTGATACCACTGTAATATCCCAAAATGGGAATGCAGCAGTGCATAAGCACAATAATGGAATAGCAGCGTGAAATTAAGTCATAAAATTTGTTTAGAAACACATATCCATCAAATTAATGAAATCAGAAGAAAAAAGAAGCACTTCTACATCCTCCCAAGTGGTGAAAATGCAGCAAATAGACCCAAAAAACGTTATTTCCTGAATATTGAGTTATAATAGGGAAAAATAAAGGTTGGATCCCTTAGCATATGTATTAAGGCCCTCACATACCAAAAATAAACAGAAAAAAATCTCTTTTGATAAGTTAAACAAATCTCCTGGCCTTGAAATGACTTAAAAATAGCCAAACCTCGTGACTTAAGCTATACAGAAATTCATGAAGCATGCACAGCGTGATTTTAAAGGGTTTCTACAAAATTATAATATGGAATCATGAATATATAGTTTCATTTCACAATATGCTAATAAAACAGAGATCTGGCCTCTTCAATGTATTTTGGAAATAAGCCGGCAAGGGTTTCTTGAGAGCACAAGTACAAAAAGAGAAAATATGAATATTCAGCTCTAAAAAGCATAGTATTACTACAAAATTATAGAAATATGGCTGAGTAATAAAAAATATGGATGAGAGTCCCTTCCTCTAGATTTTTGGGAGAAGGGTTGGCCCTTTTCCAAGGAAAGTAGCTCAAAAACAAGGGCTTTAACCTTGCTGCAGCAACTCTATGCAAAATGACGCAGTTACTGTAAGGGACCGCACTGTAGGAGATGAGGAACTATGTGGCCAACTACCAAGATGTAAAAAAAGCCCAGAAATCTTCCTAACTGATCTCTCAAGAGAAGGAAGGCACCCTCTACTGAGAAACAGACCCGGAAGTGGTGCTATCAAACCTGCACTGCAACACCCTACAACACAGCTATATTCTGCTACAGAAATAATGCTTAGGTTGAATAATGGTGCTTTTCCTCGAGCCTGAAAGTGGAAAAATATAGTACAGAGCTCTCCCAAGAGGCCTCTCAAGGGAAGAGGTGGGATTCCCGCTCGAGAACACCTGGTGCTAGACAACACTGCAACCCTGCTAAACAGTAAGAGGAAGCCAAGTCTAAACAAACCAAGATCAAATGATCAAATCCAAAGCATGAATAAAAAAGGCTCCCATCCTCTCCATAAATAGCAGGTGAGCCTCTTCACATGGGGTCCCATCCATATGTGCCATCAAGCTCATGCAAGTTGTCCTCCACCAAAACTGTGATGTTCATCAAGGAGATTCAATGTATCTAGACAACTTTTTTGACTTGGTCAAAGTTGACTAAACCAACATGATCCCATCTCTGTTCACACCCAAAGGTGCTCAAATTAGCTGCTTATTCTTCCTCCTTTCACATTAGGGGTTTTATTGATCCTTCTAAAGAGGTTAATGGACCTCCCTACCCATTTATTCACCTACCTAGTGATAAAACAACTCTAATATTACATTTAGCTTGAAGGCTAAATTTTTGGAATAGTACATTTTCCTCAAGGGATAATTAATTAAACCACAATTTACTTAATATTTCTAGTCATGTTTAACCCAAAATAGGAAAATTAATTAGATAAATCATTATTTATCTTATTATTTTCTAGGAATAATTATTTAAAACATTATTTAAATAATATTCCTTGTTAAATTTGATTAAATCATTTATAATTAATTGAATAAATCACTATTATTTAATTATTACTCAACCACATTATTAAAATAATAAATAGATCATTTATTTATTTATTATTTACAAATAAAGGGATTTGACCAAATTCAAATTCCTTTTCCCTCCAACAAAAATAATAAAAATATTCCATAAAAGTTGGATCTAGATTTGGTTAATAATATTTTAATTATGCACCAATATCTAGACTAAATCAATAATTTATTTATATATAGAAGGTTTTTTCCATTCATTCACTACCTTTTGTTGCCTAAAGATCACTCTGGATCTATATTTTTGGTCTGACTTTGATCCTCCATCATTGTCATATTTTTCTACCTTTTTTCTTGTGAGCTCCCTTAGAGTTCCATTTTTGTTTGGGTTTTTCGTACCATGAAGAGAGAGAGATCTTATATCTGAAGCATTGAGGACATACAATAACCCATCCCACTGAGGGGGATTGGTATCATATTTCTATGTTCCTTTCCCAGGTGTCATAATACAAAACATTCTTTAAAAATTCTTGTCTTGTTCATTGGATGCATGGAGCAAATCTTGCTTATTATTTGTTGCATAATGTCTTTAACTGTATAGATCTAGATTTCTGTAGCATTCATTCTGATCACTAACTACATATCTAAGGAAATTGATAGCCATCTTTGATGTTAGGGTTGTTTTTTATGCACAACTAAATTGAGTTTTTTTTCGTACGATTGCGATTAGAATTCACACTAACAACTAGCGACTCCACAAGGGTTTATAATTACAACCATTGTCATTTTTCAGATCCCTGCATGACCAGCTGCTTCAACCCCTAGGGTTTTCATTCAGATTCTTATTTTTCATTTCTTGATGTTTTTTTTAACCTTTAAAACCCTAAAACAATAAAAATTCTAACTTTTGTGTGTTTATGGGCCTATTGCGCAGGTGACAGGTATCAGTCGTAGCTGAGACGGAATTTTTTTTCTGAAACCTACTCCTGAGATAGCTAGAAGCGCAGGTCGCACTTTTTGGGCCAAAACCTGTGACCTCAACCTTCAGGATGCAGAAAAAAACCTAAAACCTATGAACTCAGCTGAAAATAGGTTAGAAGTTGTGACCTGTACATTTTGCGGGAGTTTTTCTAAGATTTTTTGGGTTTGTCTAAGCTACTGTTCAGGGTTGTCTGACCTCCCTCTCCACCCATATTGGACCTATACTTGCTTAGTTCTACTCATCGAAGTAGTAACCAAGCCCCTTATGGCTTCAATATGCTTCCACCTTTTCAGGAAGAGTTTAGCTAAAGCAGGTCTTCTGAGATTTCAATGTGTTCAACCATTTTTCAAATCTGAACCTATACCTTCAGATCCATTCCAAATCGGTTATTCATCCATCCAAAACACCTATTTTTAGTTTTTTTTGGTCTTCCTTTAGGGTCTCCTATGTTTCCCTTCAGGTTGTAACCTTTCACCACCTTTTTTGCAGCACTTTTCCCTCTGTTTTTTTGCTATTTTCTGCACCTATTTCGAGCAGATCTGACCTTTAGATCCCCGTCCCTCTGGAATTTATATCCATTGGCCATTTTTTTTGTTTTGACTAGATTTCACCCACCTATAGACTAGTTTTTGAGAAGACTTAGTTTCCTAAGCCTTCATCCTCAGTTTCCGTTAGGAAGACTTACTCCTTTGTGTAGGGTTCGAGTTTGTCCTTCACCGAGTCCCCATTATGACTCTACTTCTGGTTCATCGAGTTACCTTTCTAGGTCTATCTTCAGATCTCCTCCTGCCACCTTCACCATGTCTAGTTCAGGACCTAACATTGTGTTGTGTTATACAACAACCCCCCATTTATTTCTATAAATAGGGACCCTTAAGAAAATAATAGGAAATTATTTTTATAATTTCCTAAAAAAATAAACAACTTAGAAAATAATTATTTTCTATTTTTTCCTTATCCTTTTAAAGCGCATCACATATCAGATATATTATTTCAAAAATACCCATAAAACGTAAAATATGTGAATCACGATATGCGCTCAAAATTCTCCAAAGATATGATTTAAAAGTTTGCAAAAAGCCTCAATCATCTTTATATTTACTTTTTCGCACCACACTTCACTTAATCAATAAAATCTTTAAGAGAAAAATGATATAAGTTGTGATACCCACGAACACGACAAGAAAATAAACCAATAAATATAAAACCTTCGACTATCACGGTCACTTCAGTTTTTCGTAATTCGCATTTCGCTCAACTTATAATATACACTTAATTGTTATCCAATAAAAGTTGCGATCTGTGATTTGCGCAGATCACATTTCACAACCTTTAAGGGTAAGTATCACGAAATATTATAAGTTCTAATCTGCGATATGCGCATTAATGTCATTTAATGAATCAAACGTGTAAAACAACTTATGTCATATCAAAATGAAATTTAAGATCTTAGTGACTTTAAAGCGATTTATAGATCTTACGTGTGGAGATATGTGAAATATTAAATCATAAATTATGAAGGATGATTGATGTTATATTTTAATAGATTTATATCTTCTCGCGTGTGCTTGAAGTAAATGATTGATTTATTTCCCTGATATTCCATACTTGTAAAAATTCTCTTTGCTTTCAGGAAACCAGTGAACGGATTGAAGAAGAGAAAAATGAGCAAAAAGGGTAAAGAAATTTCTCAGATGTCATCCACAGAAGACACAGATATGTCTCCATTATTCTCAGATACTGTCTACAACAAATACTGTGGTAGTTAGACATGGGAGGCAATGTATAAACTCTTTGAAAATGAAGGACCAAGGGTGATAAACAAAGTTTCTTCAATGAGCACTGCTTATACCTCTGACGTAACTTTGTTTGACATTACATGTTCATATATTCACAGGATAGCTGCAAGACCAAATATTCTTCCTTATACAGACATGATTAAGTGGGCAATTGACCACTTAAACATCGAAGATAGAATATTCAAGAATTCGAGGGGAGAAACTATGGTTTCTTTTAGGGTAGAGGATTCAATAGCAATGTACCATCTTCCACCCCTGCAGCAGAAATACGACAAATAATATTTGCAAAATTTTAGAGGAGAACATCCAGACCTTATCAAAGTCATCCAATAATGGAAGGATAACCAGGGGAAATTGAAGCAAGATAAGTTTAGTACGTACCCAATTTCCCGAATTCCTAATCCTTACTGTTATGCTGCTGGTATGTTATGTAGGTTATTTTCCAAACTAGATAACACTAGATTCTTAAGAGACTGGGTTCCCCTAATTGACGCAATCTTCAATTCATCTATTCTGAATTGGGCAGACATTTTATCCAATAACCTAGCCAGGAATATAATAGAATATAGGAATAGAAGAAGTATTTCACTCAGAGAAATACCTCCCTTTTATATGTTTGCATATTTCATGGATTCTATCTATTTTACTTCCATTTTTCCCACCATGGGATGGAAATATACCACCAAGGACCCTACCACAATTCACATCTACCACAGAGAGCTCTGGAATTCATATTTCCACTTTCATTTCTATAAAGTCTGTTATGGAGTCATATTGCCTATACATCAGATGATTTTTAACAAAAGGGCTCCTAGGGTTTCTGAAGAAGCCAATGTAGACATTATTCCAGTGGCTAGATGGTTTGTTGAAGAAAATTTTACATATATTAGAGTATTCAGGAGTTGTTCTTCTCCCCATGTTTTACCCTATTATGTTCCCGATAGATTACTTGAAAAATAAATAGCCTATCAGCTTGTCAATGGTGTTACGAAGCAGCCAAAGGATGCTAAAAAGGCTATTTGGCCTAATTTCCCTCTACAATATCGAACCTTTTCTTTGTCTAATATCGGCCATACTTACAAGGAGGTTCCCAAGATTTAGTTATTGAAATTGGCATTGATGCCAAGAAGATTATATGATCCCAATGATGTGATTAAAAATTACATCACAGAGCTTGAGATGAAGCCTTTTGTAAAAGAGGAAGATGGATTTGATGATCTCTTCCAAGGCATGGAAAATTTCTTAGATATTATCAAATATGTATTTAGTCAACTAAGTCAAAAGTGTTGGAAATACTGAGAGGGGGGTGAATCAATATTTCTTTCAATTAGAGCATTAGTTAATCTTCAATTATTATCAGTGTTTTTACAATGATAGCAGCAAACAAGAGGAACACAAATTCACACAGTTTTTAAGGGGGGAACCCACTCCGGGACAAAAACCACCTAATTCTTTTCTAATAATTCTTTTCAACTCCAGTTGAAAATAAAGCTCCAACTTCCTAGAATCTAGAAAAGCATTCTTCTCCAGCTCCCACTGGATGGACGCTCCAACTCCCGAGATTCTTTAGTAGTCACTGAATGGATGCCCCAACACCCAATGAGCTACAACTCACCCTATCACCACCCTACCACCCTATAGAATAATAAAAGAAGAATAGACTCACGTACCAGGGAAAATGGTCCACTTTACAATGATATAGAATTATGTGGAAGAAGAAGATATACTAGACCATAACCCCAACTTTGACACAACCACGTAATGATGATCCTAGACCTTCCAACACTACCTCTTCAACCCTTGGCAGATAGACACTAGTACAATTCGTACAATAATGTATTTACAATGACTAAGTACAATGATTGTATGCGGTGCTGCCCACTTGAAGACTTCATATGCTGAACTTCTTTTTGCTGTTATGCACCTTGGTTGCTTCTCTTTTCATGCTACCCTCTGCTGCACCTTGTTTTTCTTTTCTGTCGTAGAAAGTCTGGTCCTTTGCAATCCTTGACAACACATGATCTAGCTTTTTCTTTCCTTCTAGGAGCTTGATATTGAATCTAGTTTATCTATGTTATTTCAGATCTCAATATCTGATTTTTGGTCTTGTAGTAGTCCTCTGAGTCTTATTTCCAATGCCATAGGTTCGACCCAATTTGGATTCTTCAAGAGAGAGTTATACCCAATTTCTCACACTGCCCTAATTATGGACTATTTCAGCAGAGCACACTTATATGGCGTGCCACGTGTCACTGTTTCTTCATTTGCCTCTGAAATTTATAGAGTGAAAACTAAAGACTGTGCACTATCTACCACGTTTTACAGAATTCCAATCCGATAATTAGAGAGAGAGTTATGATGATTTTACCAAGGTCACTTCTTTGAGATGAATTTCAGGAGCCTACAAAAACCCTTACTTCCACAGATCATATCTCCAAAAATGTTGCGCAACTTGATCTGAAATTTTTACTGTAGCTTCCTCAGGATTTTGGCTTCACCGCACAAAAATTTCAGCTTCTGAGCCTTCGTAGAAAAAAATTTAGAGCGAAAATTCCACGATGACCTGTTTCAGATGACCGAATCCCATTCATAAGGAGGAAATGAAGATCACAATTTATATGAATGCTTAAGTTGAGAGGGGATTCAACAAGTGAATGTGGGAGGGATATTAGGAGCTTCAAAAATATTAATTATGAATTTTCAATGACCCATGCCCCAACCCCATGGGGTTTTAGCCCACTAACTGGTGGTACAAACTTCAAACATGAATATCTCTCAAATCGTGAAGAATTACATGGCGTGCCATATATCAACGGAAACATCTCAACAAGTAGAAACCATCAAAAGCATTATTGAACTAGAATATATTAATTTGGTAGGTAAAAATTCCCATGCAATATTGGGTTAGCCCCTAGTGCTGCTTGGGTTGACATCTATGACAACCGCTGATCAACAAAAAGGATGTTGAAGCTTTTCAAGCATACAAAAACAAGACACTAGAAAAATTCCCTCTAAATTTGTTAACTATTGAAGATTAAAGTAAACATACTCCAAGTGTTAGTATGGATGATTAAATAAAAGAAATGTCTGAAGAAGAATCAGGTCAGCCACAACAACAATATGATAATTAGGATAATTCTCAAAATGAATCATAATCTAAGAAAGAAAACTCAAAAAAGACAATTGACCAAGTCATTCAGGAGATAGAAATGCTGGAGGAAACAAGAAATAATGGGACAGAATAAAATTCTAAAACATTTCAGCACAGTCACAACATGCTAGATCAGTCTAGTTTATCGCAAGCAAAAGATCTTATAAATGAATGGGAATAATTTTTTGAAGCAATAAAGATTCCCAAAGAAAATTCCAATACTGATCAAGAAACAAGTTTCAAAACACTAGAACATTCACAGAAGATAGTGGAGACTGTTAATCCAATACAAAGAGTTCCAACAATACATGAGAAAGAAATCATACTGGCCTACCCGACAGATTAGATAGTTTTACAAATTGAAGACATTCCTTCATTAGATATTTTCTACAGTCCAAGTTACAAGGTTGTAGTTAAAAGAAATAAAAGAATGAGAATTAATGAACCAACTCCAAAGCCTACAAATGAATCAGTTGATGTACTACGAAAGGATTCCTCAGAATATCCCACTGAACATCTAACTAAATCATCACAATATGCAGGGGCATATGCTAACGCTACTGTTGATGAAGCTACTGAGGTTAGAATTTTTTTAAAACTAAAGGAAGCCAAAGTACAAGAATTAGAAAAGTTGTTGAATGAAGAGAAATCCAATTCCAGTGAAAAAGTTAAAGAAAATGCAGCCCAATTTCACAAAGATATTGAAAGCCTCAAATTGCAGCATCGGATACAACTTAATGATGATCTGAAAATGAAAGTATTTTTTTTGCTGTTCAAAGTATTCATTTCCATTAAATTAAGTGTGCAAAGTGTTTGAATAGTCTTGAAAGTGAAACAAAGTGTTTTTGATAACTGTTTATGAATTTTCGTGTGAGGGAGTGTTGTTTAAATTTACTATTTAACAAATCTAATCTGAATAACACAGTAGAATAACTTCACCATAAACACACAACAACATGATGAGGCAGTTCACCCCTCCTGGGCTACATCTGCCAGGTCCAAGGATCCCAATGGGCATGTCCTTGATATATTATGATGCTCAAATTGGTAATACAGTGGGAAGAAGGCCAAAATAGACCAAAACAACTGTGAAAATGAATTCAGAATGCAGAAAGAAGCTAAGAATGACTCTTATTTCACCTAAAACATTGAAGAGTAGCCCAATGCAACTCCATTTCCCTCAAGCCCCTGATGGCTCTCTAAGCTTCCCTGAAGCAAAATTACATGAATATCAACTCTGTTGGCTCTGCAACCTATTCCAATGGCTCCAAAATTCTTATAATACCAGAAATAAAAAACAATTTCATCCAAAAAGGTTCAGTCATGGAGAAGTTATGACCAAAAAAAGATTTGTCCAGTTTGGCCTAAAAAAACTCCACCAAATTTGGATTAACTGCAGATAGACTGGATATCTTTGGCAATGCCACTGAAAATGGTAGCTCCGCTCAAGAAATGGCAGAACTGTTTGTTGTAACAATAAGTGTTAGGTGGGCAGGGTCACATGGACCACCACCCAACCCGCCAGGGCAACCGCCAAACCAACGGTTTCATAAATAGTGGCACCAACCGCTAACATATTCCGCTGCATCACATAGGAACACAATGTTTATAAATGTAACCGCCATAGGTCTTAAAGGCTAGGGTTTTGGAGTCTGGTTCTATGGTGTATGGGGAGATGGCCCCCTTTTCCGCCCGTTTGAAAACCATTTAAACTTCAAATAAGCAATGTAATCCAATGTTGTTAAGAACCACTACTAGGCGGTCCGGTCGGGCTTTTGGGCTGGAAGCCGCTTGACCCGGGGTCGAAACCTATACATGCCAAACAATTTTACCACTGAAAAATTTAACATGGCCTGGGGCCACGTGGCGGCCTTCGAGCAGGCCATGTGGCGACCTTTAATTGGCCATGAAAACGAAAAGTCAAACCATTGTGCAATCTAAACTTGACACTTGTCAGCCACTAATTGGTCCTCAGGGAATATTTCGTGGAATATTCCAAGGAATATTCCCAAAATATTTCGAGGAATATTCCTGAAATATTCATTTTTTAATATTTTCCAAATTCAAAAGTCAACCCTGGTCAAACTGATTTTTGAAGGAAATTGAAAATTTCAAACTTGAATAACTTTCACATACAGTGTTAGATTGGAGTGTTGTTCATGGAACTAGGATCGTATCGATGAGGCCTATCCATTCGTTCTGGTTTTAACCAATTCTAAGGAATTCCAATTTTGAGCATTTTTTCAACTTAGGACATGATCACCTGATCAAACCTCCCAAATGGGAATCTTTTGGACCCACACAAGATCTATGATTACAGAAAATGAAGATGAGGAGACTGATTCTCCACCCTTTCCACCTTGAACCACTAAAATCTTCTTGACTTCATCGAATTGAGCTTCTCATAAAAAGATAAATTGTCTCTTGAATTCACTGACCGACTGTTGCTAAAACTAACTGAGTCATGATGCAAATTTTTGAAATTTGCACAAAAACAACTATATTTTGCAGAATACATATTGTTTCTACAATGGTCCAACTTCAAAGAAGAATGAAAATAAGATTCAACTTGCCAACTGTCCTCATGGTGAATTTTTGACAATTGAGCCATGCACTTGCGTCGAATGCCAACCAAGTTTTCTCGCCATACCAATCTGCCATTCTGAAACTAGCAATGACCCTTGTTTAACTATGTGCCCTCTTTTCTTGCATGCCTTTCCATCTCATGGACTCTTGCACCGCTTTGCACCGACACTTCGTTCTCTGCACCGATCGACACCAAAGGTACCTTGTGCAACACATTATCGTCTTCTTTCAAAGATGAACTGTTATCAGACTGAAACATATCATCATTTATATCAACAATATCATGAAAAGGAAAATGTACAAAATACTGTTGTTTAACCATCAACAAAGCTAGATTTTGACTTGCAGTAACTAGCCTTTTCAATTGCCCTACATAGACTAAAGAAGATTCTAGCTTCTTCTTATGTGCTCTCACAATATACTCTTTTCCATCCTTGAACAGATGATACTTTTTCTCATGGCGATGGAAGAATGCTTTTCTATCATATAAGTATAGACTACCCAACACAAAACCTGTAATGTCAAGAGGTACCACATCTAATTCAACCCAATCAACATATTGAGCTGTTATGGCGAAGCGCAACATGCACTTTCTTGAGACTTGTAAATTAACATCCTTGCAAATCCACCCAAGTGGATATGGCTTTGGATGAGGTATGGTCTCAAGTTTCAGCTTCTTGACTAAGTCTTCTGAGATGAGATTTTCTTGATACCCACTATCAAATAGTGTGTCTATCTTTGTGTGTTTTGCTATTATCCTCACATGAAACAGCTCTATACTCCTTTTTTCATTTTGAGCTTCTATGTGACAGTTTAACATGCTAGAACTGGGATTTGTCTCATTTACAACCTCTTTCCCCTTTATGTTCTTTAATACCATGGCAATACTTTTAGTCTCATCACCTAATTTAGACCCTAAGTCCCGTTCGACAGTTGCAATAGTTTTTACCTTTTCTTTGGCCTTATCTCTGTTTTTAAATTTCTCTGGTTTCAGCTCCGGATGAAGCTTCTAGCAATAGTCTTCATCGTGGCTTTTTTTGGAAATTTTTTTACAAAATAAATTTCCTTTTTCTTTTCTAGAGTTTCCAATCCTTTTTCTTCCTTTGACTTTAAAATCACTACCCTCATTTGTATCAAAAGTGTTTTTCCCTCTAGCCTCTAAATGCGTAGCTTGTACACAAACTTCGTCTAGACTAGTAGGATTGAACATAAGGATGGTATGTATAAGGTAATTATGTAAACCACCTATATATTTCAGCAAAGTATCTTGACTTTGTAAGTCTACTCCTAACAACAGTGCTCTTCTCCTAAACTCTTGAGTGTATTCTTGAACACTTTGTCCTTTAAGTTGTCTAAAACTTTGCCAATTCATGATAGCCTTTTGTAAATGAGCTAATGGATAAAATTGTTGCTTAATTGCGGAAATAAATTCAGCCCATGATAAAGTGATCTTACCATGTTTTTCATTTCATCCTTGGTCTTGGCTTCCCACCATACCAATGCTGCGCCTTCCATTCTTAGAGAGGCTAACTAAATCTTGGTGTCGTGTTCATGAAGGTTTTGTATCCTCAAGTAAAATTCCAACTGTCTGATCCAATTGTCAAGTTTCTCTACATTGACTTCATCATTAAACATAGGCAATTTAAATTTGACATCAAGCTTTAAAAATGGACTTTTACCATTGGTTTTAGACTTGTGAGACTGATTCACCGAAGTTGAGGAAGACGATGTAGAGGAAGAGGATGAATATGGTGATGGTGGATCACCATTTCCACCATGTCCTTTCTTTGACTTGTCATCGCTCTTCTTTCCTCCTGAATAGCACTCTCCTTCTTTTTGGATTTTAGACCCTTCTCCAACAACCCTATCATTTCTTTCTTGGTAGAGGATCCTTACCATCTCAGTCATATCCAAGAAAGCTTTCCAGAATACCTATTCTTCTTCCTTGGGATCCATATCTTCAGGAGCTTCTCCCTCTCTTGAAGACATGCTTCAAGCTGCTTCTATGGCTCTTGGAGGTGGTTCTCTGACCCTTATTTGTTGTGGATTAGTTTGTGCACTAACCAAGTTTCCTTCACCTAACTTAAGTTTAAGCCTAGTAAGCATCAAAACTTGCAAACAAATAACTTTATATTTGCACAAAACAAATGCTGATTAAAAACTCTAGATTCTAAGGCTATAATCTTGAGCTCTGATACCAACTAATCTTAAAATTAAATTATTTGTTTTTTGTTCAAAGTATTCATTTCCATTAAATTAAGTGTGCAAAGTGTTTGAATAGTCTTGCAAGTGAAACAAAGTGTTTTTGATAATTGTTTATGAATTTTGGTGTGAGGGAGTGTTGTCAAAATTTATTGTTTAGCAACTTTAATTTGAATAACACAGTAGAATAACTTCACCATAAACACACAACAACATGATGAGGCAGTTCACCCCTCCTGGGCTACATCTGTCAGGTCCAAGGCTCCCAATGGGCATGTCCTTGATATATTATGATGCTCAAATTGGAAATACAGTGAGAAGAAGCCCTAAAAAGACCAAAAAATCTGTAAAAATGAATTCATAATGTAGAAAGAAGCTAATAATGACACTTATTTTACCTAAAACAGTGAAGTGCAACCCAATGCAGCTCCATTTCCCTCAAGGCCTTGATGGCTCTCTAAGCTTCCCTGAAGCAAAAGTACCTAAAGATCAACTTTTTTAGCTATGAAACTTTTTCCAATGGCTCCAGAATTCTCACAATACCCGAAATCAAAAAGAAAATCATCTAAAAAGGTTCATTCATGGAGAAATTATGACCAAAACAAGATTTTTCCAGTTTGGCCTAAAAAAACTCCACCAAATTTGGATTAACTACAAATAGACTGGACATCTTTCGCAATGCCACCGAAAATGGGGGCTCTGCTCTAGAAATGGCGGAACTGTTTGGTGTAACAATAAGTGTTAGGTGGACGGGGTCACATGGACCACTACCCAACCCGCCGGGGTATTCGCCAAACCAACAGTTTCATAAACCGTGGCACCAACCGCTAACATATTCCGTCGAATCACATGGGAACACAATATTTATAAACATAATCACCGAAGGTATTAAAGGCCAGGGTTCTAGAGTCTGGTTCTATGGTGTATGGGAGGTTGGCCCCCTTTGCCTCTCATTCGAAAACCATTTAAACTTCAAATAAGCAATGTAATCCAATGTTGTTAAGAACCACTGCTAGGCGGGCCGGTTTAGCAGTGGCCGGTTGGGCCTGTGGGTTAGCAGCCGCCCGTCCCGGGGTAAAAACCTATAAATTCCAAATAGTTTTACCACTGCAAAATTTAACATGACCTGGGGCCACGTGGCGGCCTTCGGGCAGGCCACGTGGTGCCCTTTAATTGGCCATGAAAACAAAAAGTCAAACCATTGTGCAATATAAACTTGACACCTGTCGGCCACTGATTGGTCCTCAGGTATATTCTGTGGAATTTTCCAAGGAATATTCCCAGAATATTTCGAGGAATATTCCCAGAATATTCTTTTTTAATATTTTCCAAATTCAAAAGTCAGCCCTGGTCAATCTGATTTTTTAAGGAAATTGAAAATTTCAAACTTGAATAACTTTCACATACAGAGTCGGATTTGAGTGCCGTTCATGGCACCAGGATCGTATCGATGAGGCCTATCTAGTCGTTCTAGTTTCAACCAATTCTGAACAATTCCAATTTTGATAATTTTTTCAACTTAGGACATGATCACCTGATCAAATGAAAAACAAGCACAGCTAGAAATAGAAATGAATAAGTTACAGTGTAAACTAAAACTAGAAAAAAATTTCAAAGAAGCACTTGATCTAAACACCAACTAAAAAAATGAAAAATATTTTTTTTGTCATTGGGCCTCTATGATTAATTCTTATTGTGATTCAATTAAAATAATGATCCAGCAGATAGAAATTTAGAAACTGGAATGTGAAATATTTGAGAAGAAAATCAAAGAGAACATTCAGCAGTACGTTTCAAATTCGGGAAAGCAAGCTAATCTACCTCAGGTAGATAAGCTTCACAAATAAATTTTATTCACAGAATGGGAAGCGCAAATTGTTAGTATGAATCTTTCGTCGTAAAATACCACTTTAGCTACGCATAACAAATAGCCCTAACATCGATTATGGCTGCCAAATATCTTTAAATCTGTAATTAGATGATCCAAATAATGCTACACAAATCTAGATCTAAGCATAAAATACATCAAGCAGATAAAGTAAAATGTGGCTCCATGTATCCAATAGACAAGACAAGAACAATGTATTTGAAAGAATTTTTTATATTATATTAAAAAGGGGGCACCTGAGAGGAAAACAAGAAAGGTGTTTTCCGGTTCTCCTCAATGGGATGGGTTCTTGAAAGTCCTCAGTTTTTTAGATCTAAAATTTCTCTCTCTTGTTGTTGTAGAAAGCCCAGACAAACATAGAACTCAATGGGAGCTCACAAGGAAAAAATGGAGAATGTGACCTAGTATAGATCCAGAGTGATCTAATACATTGGAGGTGACTAATGAATGGGGAAAACCCTTCTATTTATAACAAAATATTGGGGTGTTCTCGAACTCGGTGCATGAATAAAATATTATTAATCAAATTCTAGAATCACCCTTTAGGAATATTTTATTATATTTGTTGGAGGGAAAAGGTCTTGTGACTTGGGTCAATTCCTTTATTTATAAACAATAAATAAATAAATGATTTATTTATTATTTTAGGGAGATGGTGGGAATATAATTAAATAAATAATGATTTATTTAATTATTTAAAAATCATTTAGTCAAATTTAACTAGGAATATTATTTAAATAATGATTTAAATAACTTATTCCTAGGAAATAATTAAATAAATAATAATTTATTTAATTAATTTCCTTGTTTTGGGTTACATATGACCAGGAAATATAGACAAATGTTATTTCATATGGTGAAAGAAATTTTACTTAGGGTAAAATTGGTCTTACATGGTGTACTTGGGTTCATCTAATGATAATAGGTTAGATGACCAAAAAAATGGTGTAACAGATTTCCCCCCAACGTACGAGTGTTAGGAGCAAATCGTATGACCGAAGTACGTTGTAAGAACTCAATCACTAAGCATCAAGAGAGGAGTGAGAGAGAAAAATGTAAGGTAGTCTAATGTGCTAAAGGACTAGACCCTGAGAATACGAGACTTATAGGTGCAACAAGTCTCTAGTTGATGAAGTGGTACCTGTGTTAAAGGCGGCAGGGGAGGCATACCTATGCCCGCCGAGACAATAGTACAAAGAATAAGGCACTCGGAAAACCACGAAACGCAATAATGAAACATGTGCTAGCCTAAACATGAGCCACATAAATGAAATGATGAATCCCACATACATGCGATGCCTGGAATAATCGTCAGGACTTATACAATAATATTGTAGTACATGAGATACAAATACACCTAAATGGCCCCTACACACAGGGAAGGGCTCACAAAATCTGACTGATACATGCAAATTGAAGAGGCGTTGCAAGCGTCTGAGGCCGATATCATCAAATGAGAGGAGCTGCATCAAGGGCTGAAATGAAGAAGTCATTCGAGCATGTGGGGGGCTACCTGCAGGGCCACCCCCTCATGAGGGTTGAGACATCTCACAAACACTCGGGAATCACCAAGAGCGGCTGCTACATCACTGGACCATCAAGTGTAAAGATCACGATCATGCCGAAAAGTGCTCGAACCAAGGTACACTGCCCCCTAGACCTGACTTCTGGAGTAAATGAGCTGATGTCGACAGAAGTAGGTCCGCCATAGGTGTTACACCATTTTTTGGTCATCTAACCTACTATCATTAGATGGACCCAAGTACACCATGTAAGACCAATTTTACCCTAAGTAAAATTTCTTTCACTATGTAAATTAACTTAATAAAACACATTTATTAGGTTGTTTATGGTCTAAACAGGAAACCCCAAAAGGAAATAGTAAACAAACCTATATTTGTTTGATTTTCCTCAAGGAATAATTAATTAAACAATAATTTAATTATTATTCCTGGTCATGTTTAACCCAAAACAAAGAAATTAATTAGATAAATCCTTATTTATCTTATTATTTTCTAGGAATAATTGTTTAAATTTTATTTAAATAATATTCCTTGTTAAATATGACTAAATCACCCATAAATAATTAAATAAATCATTATTTATTTGATTATCATCCAACCACTTCCTTAAAATGATAAATAAATCATTTATTTATTTATTACTTACAAATAAAAGGATTTGACCCAAGTCAAATACCTTTTCCCTCCAACAAATATAATAAAATATTCCATAAAAGGTGGATCTAGATTTGGTTAACGTTATTTTAATCATGCACCAAGATCTAGAATGACCCAATATTTTGTTATAAATAGGAGGGTTTTCCCTACCATTCCTCACCTTTTGTTGCCTATTAGATCACTCTGGATCTATACACTTGGTCACATTTTTCTACATTATTTGTTGTGTGAGCTCCCTTTGAGTTCTATCTTTGTCTGGGTTTTCTACACCAACAAGAGAGAGAGATTCTAGATCTGAAGTACCGAGGACTTCCAAGAACCCATCCCATTGAGGAGAATTGGAAACATCTTCTTGTTTTCCTCCCAGGTGCCCTTAATACAAAAAATTCTTTCAAAAATTGTTCTTGTCTTCTCTATTGGATATATGGAGCAAACCCTTCTTTTTACTGCTTAATGTCTTTCTATGCATAGATCTGGTTTTTTGCAGCTCTTTTCTTGATCAACTAACTGCAAATCTGAAGATATTGGCAGCCACTTTTGTTGTTAGGGCTATTAGTTATGCGTAGCTAAAGTGGTCCTTTTTCGTACACTTCGACAAAGGATTCATACTAACAAATGGCGACTCCACACGGGTTTTAAATTACGACCGCTGTCGTTTTTCATATTCCTGCATATCCAGCTACTTCAGACCCTAGGGTTTCTTTTTAGCTTTTTTTTTTTCCTATTTTTATGTTGTTTTTCTCACATAAAACCCTAAAACATTAAAATTTCTAACTTCCGCGTGTTTCTGGCCCTATTGCGCAGGTGACCGACATCAGCCGCAACTGAGACGACAACTTTTCTGAAAATCTGCCGCCGAGACACCCGGAGCTTCAGGTCGCACTTTTCAGCCCATAACCTGCGACCTGGACCTCCAGGTCTCACTTTTCAACTTATTTTCTGCGACCTGCACTTAAAATAGGTCAGCACCTGCGACCTGCCAACTTTTCAGCTGTTTTTCTGCAATTTTTCTGGGTTTTGCTGAAGCTTCTGTCAGGGTTTTCCAGCCTCTGCCTCCACCCGTTTAGACATGTTTCTAATCTGTTTTTCTCATCTAAGTGGGAACCTAGCCCCCTAGGGCTTCAGTATCCTCCACTTTTTGTGGAAGAGTTTTTAGTTGTTTCAACCGTCTGTTTTTCAGAGTTTCAGCCTTCTCTTTTTCAGATCTGATACCTCCTCCTCAGATCCCTTTAAATCAGCTTTTCTTCCTTTCAAATCACCTCTTGTCGTTTTGTTTGGACCTCCCTTTAGGACCTCCTCCCTGTCCTTTCCGCTTTTTGCTGATTTCCTCCTTTTTTCCAGCCACCTTGCCTCTGTCTCTTGGCTGTGATCTGCACCTCTTTTCAACAGCTTTCTCCTTTAGATCCCTGTCCCTTTCAACCCTAGATCTATTGGCCTCTTTTTCGTGTGTTTTGACTATATTTTTTCCCTCTTTTAGATTAGTTTTGAGAGACCCACCTTTTTGGGTTGAATCGATGCATTAGTAGCTGTTAATTTTCTTTTATTTCAGCATTATATACTGTTCTCTGCAGATTTATTTTCAGTTACGCAGCATACTTTTTCTCTTTCTCTCAAAATGAAAAGGGTTTAAAATTTAAAATTAACGCACACCACACACTCACCCTAAGCGAAGAAGAGCCTGGTTTACACCGCCAGGAAAAGACTTTAAAATCAATTGACACTGCACCTATCTGCCCTTGTTTCAACATTGTAATCACTTGATTCTGCACCTCCTTGCCCTTCTGGTCGTTCTTCTTCCCCTTGTGCCATGTTTGTGTTGTCATCATTGCTCCCCCAAGGCGCACTTCCCAGAGACTTCTTGGCCTTCACCCTCAGTTTCCGGTCGATCGACCTGCTCCGTCCCGTCGTCGTCGAGCCAGTCCTCCTCCGAGTCCGCACTCTGACTCCTCTTCTGATTCTTTGGGTTCTCCTTTTCCTTCTGGTTCTCCCCCTGTCACCTTCACCATGTCTGGTCCAGGGCCTAACGCTATCGGTGCTCCCGGCCCTAATGCCGGAACCACTACTAGCGGAACCGCCACAGGAACTACCTCGGCCACACCCTTTCTGCTGTACATCGCAGGCCTCGGCCTCCCCGACTTCAATCAGTTGATCAATGACCCTATCCGCCATGATGTTGGTTGGCCTGCTATGCCAACCAAGCTCCCCTCCAACATCCCTAAGTTCGAAGGCCTTGCTGGAGAAGATCCAACCAACCATGTCCGATCTTTCCACATGTGGTGTTCCTCCAACTCCATTACCGATGATTCCATCTGTCTTCGGTTGTTCCAATGCACGCTTACCGGCGAAGCTTCCAAATGGTATGTTGACCAAGCCCCCTCTTCCCATACCACCTTTGCGACCATTGCCCAAGCCTTTTTATCTTACTTCCGGCTCCCTCTCCGATACGATACTGGTACGGAGCTTTTGACCTCTTTCAAGCAAACCTCTTCGACCTGCCTTTCCGCCCATGTCTAGGAATGGCGATGAAGACGAAGCTTATGTCGAGATCCCCCCTTCGAAGATCGGATCTATATGGACTGGTTCCTTCGCTCTCTCTTAGCTCCCATTGGCAAAGATGTCGCCTCCCATTTCCCTCAAACCGAAGAAGCCGCCCTCCAAATACCCTTGAAATATGACCTGATCTATGCTTTGTCTGGTTATGTTTATACCGTCCTCCCTGACCTCCCCAGGCCCGGTAGTGCTAATGCCTCGGGGGCATCTCATTCCGCCGACAGTATCGTTGGAGCCCTTTCTCATCCGTATGCTCAACCTCCTATGGGATATGGTCTCCCTCAGGGAGGGAACAACACCTCTAGCACTCTTCCCCCTCCCGGTAGCATGTATCCAGGATATGGCATGCCTCCTCCTTTTGCCCAACCTCCTGCTTACCTCAATGTTACCCAACTTAACCATTACCTTTATCTGCAGCCTGGTGTGCCAGCTCCTCCAGCATATGCGCTTCCATCTCCCTTTCCTCCTCCAAACCTGCAACAGCACCTATAGCCCCCTCCAGGGCAAGTATTTGCACAGCAGGGCGCGACTAATCCCCCTTCTTCTCAAAGAAGGCAGAGAGGAAATCCAAACCAATCTACCCCTGGTACTCGTGGACCCAATCCTCAAGGTGTTGACCCTAACACTGCTAACCAGCAACAGGGCACTCAGCCCAAGCCAGACAGGCCGCTACGCACAAATAAGCCTTGTTCGTGTTGCGGTGTTTATGGTCATTACACCCACGATTGTCCCCTCTTGCCCCAGATGCGGCAGATGTGGGAGTCTCAAGCCACATTGCGCAGACAACACGCCTTCCCTCATGCTCCTCCTAATGTGGCCACTACCCAACCAGCTGTTTTTACTGATCCTTTCCCTCAGCAAGGGTTCGTGGCTACCCAACCACCTGACAGCCAGGTCGCCACTCCACCTTCCCTTTCTGGTTCCTCCGATTACCAGATCCTTATGATGAACTCTGATCCTTCCCCAATCGTCGACCTTCACCTTCAAACTCGGTCTCGCCAGTACCCCAATCCTCCCGCTTAGTCTGACCCCGAGTCCCCTTCTTCCGGTTCTACAGAGCCTCTTTCGACAACCAATGGTCCCTTACATATCCCTCAACCCAAATTTGAGGTCCATACCAAGATTCCTAAAGGACTGTTACGTCGAAATGCTACTTTTGGTCGAGCTGCTCATTCGTATAGCATAGTAGATGATTTGGCGCAAACCGTTGATTCCTTGACCAGTGTCTCCCCGGCGTACGAATTCCTCCACCACTTGGAACACTGCGGTCGCCCCCTCCTCACGTCTGCGGTCACGACATCGAATGTTTGCATGATGCAATCGTCTCGGGCTGCCCTTAAGCGACCCACTTCGGCTAGTCAGCAACCTCAGACTCAACCTCGCCCACCGCAACCCGCTCCTAGCCATTCATCTCCGCCAGCCGGACCTCCTCCTTCTGGCCCTTCTCCTACAGCTGGTATCCCTGAACCCCTTTATCCCCCTGGATTGGTTCCCCCAAGCCTTAACCACCTCGGAGCCGTCCCTCCTGGTCATTATCCCGCTGGTCAGATACCATTCCTAGCTCCCCTGCCCAGAGTCTATTCGGTCCCTGTCATGACCACCCTCTCTCTCCCTAACCTGACCCTGGGTATACCCGTTTGGTACCTTGACCCTCCAGCCGTACCCCTCCTGGTCACCCCAAACCCTATCTTGCTTTGACACTAGTTCAACCGGTCCCCCTTGCTTCCTCCGTTGCTACCATGCCCCCTGCACCTCCCCAGGACCCTACCCCTGTGGTGACAGCTCCAGGAAAGAAAGGCAAAGCTCGCAAGGGGGCATCCAAAGACAAGGCCACCCCGACTGACCCTGCTCCTCCCCCGCCCGCAAAGCCTTGTGCCTTGTGTGATTTCGTCGGTCACGCCACCCATACTTGTCCTGAGTTGCCCCGCATTCAACCCATGGTTAAAGTCACGTTCCCTGAGTCTACGATCTCCGACCCTTCTCTTCCATCCTCGTCCGTAACCAAGAACCCAAAAACTATTCGCACTAGCAAACCCTGCGCTTTGTGTGGTATCCATGGCCATTACTCCCACCATTTTCCTCACCTGACGCATTACCGCACCTCTTTAGAAGTAGTCCGAGAGTATGAGGTTGAACAAAATCAATCTGCTTCTCCCATACTTGTGCATTATGCTTCGGGCCATTTTGAGGCTCCCCCCGCTCCCATCGACATTCCCCCCCCTGATGTTCAGATGACGGAGTCTAATACCACCATTCTTTACCTATCCTCCTCTGTGCGACCTTTGGAGCCCAGTCCCCTTGCATCCTCCCCTGTTGCCTTGCTTGACCCCCCTTCAGCGACCACCCTTGACCCCCTCGTTCTACCCATGCACAAGCTTACTCCACCCGTATCTCTGTTGACCTCCGCAGCCCAAGTCCTTGCCATACCTCCTATAGCCCTCATATACCACCCTCTAGTTTGTATATGAGTCATAGCCATCCTGCTCATTGCACTCCCTCCTGCAGTTGCCGATTGATGTCTTCTATACACTCACGCTTCCGTCATTGTATCACCTCCCCCCATTTGTTTTTTTGTAACACCATTCCGCAGGACCTCCAGTCCCCACCCTTTATTGGTTATGCCGATGGTGCAAGTCGTTACTCCCAGAATCTAGCCTTGGCAGGTTGGGCCATTTTCACCCCCTTGCATGCCCTTGTCCTCTCAAACGGGGTCTGCATTGGTACTGCCACCAACAATCGGGCTGAATATGATGCAGTGCGTGGTCTCTTAGTTGATGCCCTCTTTCATCGCATCCTCCATCTGCATGTTCGTTTGGATTCCCTACTTCTTGTCATGCAACTAAATGGTGTTTATCGTGTGCATAACCATGTGCTGTTTAGACGATATTTATGAGTGAAACTCTTGATACGTGAATTTGAAACCATAACTTTCAACCATGTACCTCGAGAACAAAATCACTATGTAGATAGTATTGCAAACCATGTTCTAGATTGGCATTTATCACATGCATTTCATACAATATAATAACATTAATAATCATTAAAAATGATGCATATCCATAATATGTGTCGCAAAACATGTGTTTAGAGTCCATCTACTCTTATACATATGACATGCCCATAGCATGTTACAAAAAACTCAAAACTGGGGGCACCACCTGCCCTTACATACACACTAGGGGGCACCACATGCCCCACACCTACTCACTATCTGGCAGATCCCGAGCCAATGGCTCTGCCCCTGCAGCCTGTAGATCACATATGCCTTGACCGGCCATCACCATGCGCCGCATGACACCTCGCCATTCCGATGGAAGACCAATGCATACCTCCACGTACTGGTCGTCTAAGTCTTGCCACCCGCACTCTGAAACTCCGGTCAGCAACGTCTCGCATCTACGGCGGATGTCCTCCAGAAGGGCGGCCGCATCCTCATTGCGCGCTGCTCTCGACCCACTCGACCCTGCAGCTCCAGAGGCTGCCGGGCGTCCCATATATCCGGCCAGTTTTACCGGAGCTATATCTGCATACCAAAAGTACATGAATCAGTACCATATCTACTATTCAATAACTTTAACATGCCCATACAAGAATAGTAATCTTTCACTTACCATCGGGCCCCCATACTCGACCAGGCGAAAGTGGCAGGTCCGGATCTCCATAATAACTCATCCCACTATAGGGATAGTCGTCAATGTATAATGGCATATGATCCCACTGGGAAAAAAACTCAGGTCGAAACACTCGCCCGACCTCCCCTCCTCCTCTGCACAGTAGCTGCCCCCACCGGTGCATCCTGGGCTCTCTCGGGCCCCCATCTGGAAGCTGTATACGAGGCCGCAAGGTCGCGATCTTCTCAAAGAAGAAGGCACACAATAAAGTCCCATATGAGCAATCGTGGTTCACTTTCCGCTTGCAGAGCGACAATTGTCGTTTTAACGACACCAGCATCATTTGGGCCCACCCATAGTAGGTCCCACTCAACACACTCTCTACAAGCATCATCTACCCCCCGGTGATGTGATGGACCGCCTGGTTGCCCAGGATACGCCGGCAAGCTGCACGGTGCCCCATGGGTCTCTGGTCTCTGAATCCCACGGAAGTCGATGTCAAGGTCCCCTTGACTTGGAGACCCGGTCGACAATGTCGTTCCACAAACTCCATGATATGCCGCCCCCGCGGTAATACTGGCTGAGTGTTTCCCACCATCCCCAGTGGTGGGAGGCCCGTCAGGAAATACACATCCTGGACTGTCAGTTCGATCCTGTGCCCCTGCACTACAAAGACCTCATGCTCTGGATCCCAGTAACTGATAATCCGGGCCAACAAAGGCTCTCCCGCCCTCATCAAAGGGTTCTCCAAAAACTTTAGAACCCCAAACCTGGCCAACACACGACGGACACCTTGATCTGCCTGGATCTCTGCCCGTAATGTACCCAGGCCTCTCTCTCTCCAGTTAACCCGTATATCTGCCATATCTGCACAAAAACATCATCTTTGTCAGCATACAGATAGGGAATATCATAACCAAACACAAAAACCCAACTCTCAACCATAAAATAGCACCAAAACCCCCTCATCTTCCAGGTCGCACTTTTCTGCCCAATTCTGGGACAGGTTGCAGTTTTTGCCCTGAAACCTGCTTCCCAGGTCGCACTTTTTGGCCCAAAAAGTGTGACCCGGCTATAGAGATGAAGGAGGGTTTGTTCCTAAGCTTTTGGGCCCTAAACTGAACTTTCAATCCATCAAATTGAAATATTAAGGTTAGGCCTCTTACCTGCCACTGACGGATCTCGATTCCAACGGTCGGTTTGTCCGCTACGCTCGCCGCAAGATTTAGGGCCTTCTCTCCTCTCTACATTCACCACAGCAACAATAGCAAATGAGTGAATTTGGAGGGAAAACTGCCTTATTAAAAGAGAACCCTTTTTTCTTCTTTCGCCTGCTGCGACCATACCATAGCCCCGTTTGACAAACCTTCTGCACCGTTGGAAAGCTCTCACCAAGCCCTCAAATGGGTATCTATTAGTTTTTCGGGATCTGATACTTCACCAGGGCACATTTTTCCCAAGAAGGGTCACTTCACCTCTCATTAAAATCACATTTATTCACTTACGACACTTGTACTTGAGGCACCATTTTGCCTCCTTACTTGTCTTTGTTCGTGTCGATTTTCATCATGAGTTACTGTTACATAGTAATTTTTCACCGTCCCTACCATTCCCCGTCCCGCACAATGGAGGACCCATTTTGTGACCTGTGAACAATGTCATGCCTTGAAACCATTATCAATGCATTCCTCTAAACATGAGCTTCAATTTCCCTAAAGACATCTCCTTGCAAAAAACCATGAAAACATCTCCTTTTGCATTGGTGCGGGCAGACAGTTCATCACTCGCGCCAATGGGGAAAATCCTACAAAGAGGCCGCGCCAACTGGCGCTCTGTCCCAGAGTCGCAGTCGCGCCAGCCAATTTAAGGAGTGTTTTTTAAATAAAGATGGTGGAAGTTGTGTTTCAACAAACTCAGAAACCATTGCCTATCTTGAGTTGGGAGGTTTGGCTACGGGAGTTCCATGGAAGGGAAGTGGTTTGCCACCTCCCATGGAACCTTCCTTGTTGATAGGGCCAATCCCACAATAATAGGGATCCCAACTCCCTCCTTCCCCATCTATAAAAGCCTGCTCAATTCCATGGCAAGCTAGTCTTGAAGTGCCTAAGCTTTGAATCTCCAAATTCCCAAGAGCCTTTGTGCTGTAAGGGCCCTCTTTCTTCCCTTAAGGCCGACTCAATTGAGGAGACTATCGTCGAGAGACTCTGGAGAGGTTTTCCCTTTCCCTGGCGAGCTTTGCGAGACGTGAACGACTGGAGACCCATCCGAAGGAGACCACGACGTCAGAACATTGGTTGTAATCTCTTTCGATTTTTATTTAATGAATGATTACGATTATGGTTCCACTCTGTTTTCGATTATGTTAATATGAGTAGTATCCTTTCTGACTGATATTTAGTTGCGTATGCTGGATTTTATGCTTGTGTCTGTTTGTTTCTTGCATGTGCAGGTGTCCATCCGCGGAGATCGTGGAGGATAGTGATCTGTCGAGGCTGAGGAACGGGAACGCTCTCTTCTTCAGATTGTAGCATTGGATTCCAGGTAGGCCTTCATCTTTGGTCTTTTCATTTGTAACTAGGAACTTGCGCCGTAACATTTCTTGATTGTTGCTAGACCCCTGTTGGGCTAGTAGGGATCGCCTCTTTCCGCAGAGGGGATTTACCTCCTCAACAATTTGGCGACTCCACTGGGGATCGTCTAGATTTCACTGTCTCGTTTGGATTGTCTCGTTTGATTGTTTTATGATTTTCCTTGCTTGGCTAGCCTTCTGGGCTGGGTTCTTTTGTTGTTTTTTGCTTCTTGGTTTGCTTAGTTTACATTGATCTGCTTCTGGAGTAGTTTTTTTTTTAATTTTGGCTGAGAAACTCGACTGGCGCGCTTTTTAGCCCGACAGTCGCGCCAATTGGCGCATGTTGCTTTTGTTTAGCCCGCGCCAATTGCTTTCTGGCGCCAGTTGCATCCTTACAGTCGCGCCACTCCTGTAAGGTTTTTGAGTTTGCTCAGTTTTGAGCTCTCTGAGCTTGGTCAGTGTTTTTCTTCTTGATTTTTCGACTACCTGAGTGTGTTGGAGTCCTGTTTGACTGGGAATTTGCCTTCGTCCTTTGGTTGTTTGCTTTTATCTATCGATTTCACGTTTTAAGCCCTAGGGCATCTAGTGGCTTTGTGTATCGAGCCCTCCTTGGGAGTTTTGGTGTTTCGTTTATCCAGTCAACTCTCTGATTGCTCCTCCGCATCCTCTTAGTAGTTGTTCACTGTTTTGTTGCGATTTTTGGGTGATTGCTCGTTTCTTCATTCAAATTTCGTTTGGTCTTGCTTTGGGCCTAGATCACACGGTCCATTGGAGCCTTTGAGTCTTTTTCTTGGTTTTGAGAGACTTTGGTCGATTTGAGATCTGATTGCTTGTGTCATTGAGTGAAATTTGTTCGTTTTTCTCTCTCAATATCATTTCTCAAGTTTCTTCTCTTTTATTTTCAGTTTGTTTAGTGCATCTAGCTATCAAACATTGCAAATTACAAAAAAAAATCTCTTTTGCTTTTGGTTGATTAGTGCAAATTGAAATTTTTCGATTTTACTAGTAATTACTGATTTGAATGAAAATTTTCGATTTCATTAGTTGCATTACAGATATCATTGTTTTTCTTCCGATCATTTTGTTTGTGTAAAAACTCTCAACTCTCCTATAGCTAGTTTTCATCGAACGAAATGGTCTACTGTGGCATGTAGCTTTGCATTTAGGAGTTTTTGAGACAACACATTCGTTAGGGCCTGAAAACTGAAACGTAATTGAAGATCAACTTTAAAATCTACTCAATTTACACTAAGGCAGCATTGGAATCTAACGAAACATATTTAGAGGTCTAGGCTAGAGACGTGTTCCGACGTCTTTAAACCTAGCAGCTGTCGTTCACCTTTTGGCTTTAGACAGCGCTAGTACGGACTTGTGCTCCCCATACCGTCGCGTATATAAAGAGAGACCCCTCTAGTTTTTCAATCCTTTATCCACAGGAAGCCGAGTCTGCCACCCTATACCCGTGATACACCGAACACAGCATTCAGGGAGATTACCTGCACGTACGGAAAGTCCTTGGTTGATTTCTTTTTCATTATTAAAACCAAGGTGTATATTGCAGTTCACGGTTATTTGGTACACCCTTTGTGCCTAGTATTCTTGAGCAGTCATTTGGTCTTTTCTGACTCCCTAAATTTGAAAAGACCGTCAAGCGCTTGTCCTTTCACGCTTGTGTCAAATCTGAAAGAGATAGAGTCATATTTTATCGTTTCTCGACTCTTAAAACATGAAATGGTGAAGTTTCTTATTTTTCAATGTGGTAAAAAATTAATCACCCACGATTATACACCCTGTTAGATATTTCTTGTTGACCGTTTGATCGTGTGTCTTGACTCTTTTTCAGCCCGTGTGTGTGTTTGCTTCTTTTTCTCTTATCGTTTGCCACAGTGGCGGAACCTTCGGTTTCATCTACTGGTAGTCCTTACACGGACGATTCATCAGAGGTTTCCCAATCCTCTGCTGAACCATAGCAGCCTATTGTTTCTGAGTTTCCTGACGGGGGACCGGTTCTTGCTGAGCAACCCTTTGGGGGACCAGTTGAGTTCAATTGGCCATTTTCGGACCCTGTGTCTGAATTGAGATTAGGAGCCGATTTCCTTTCTCTTACATCGGGCTCACCTTTTGTTGCTACTGTTTTTCCTCCTAGTCCTCGCCGTCTATTGCGTGATCTAACGGCAGGATCAACCATGAGTGATTCTGGTGAGGAAATCCCAATGTCTGGTGAAGACTATCAGCTCTTCCCACGAAGATTGTTTTAGGGAGACAACTCTGAGCTGGTTGACATGTCAATAGCCAGTCCCTCTTTACCATAGGGATACAGATCTTTGGGTCAGATCATTTCTGCCGCAGCCTCTATTGGAGTGACAGCTCCTTCTCTGAGGCCAGTTGCTACTACGCCCGGGGTGTCTCCTCAAACGCCCGTTACTTCTATTCCCGTCCGGCCCACTGTCTGTGTGGCCGCCTCTTCTCCTGTTGTCACAGCATCTGCTACGAGGGCTGTGCCAACTCCTAAAGATGTTTATCTAGCGACTGCTATACCGGAGAACATCTCTCCAGAGGAGTATCGGTTGTCTTTGCAACAGCCGAACGCCGAGGTTGGACCATCCTCCCAAGATACTAACCGCTCTTACTTTTCGCACTATGCAAAGGATGTTACACCCATGTATGCTTTTCCAGGTCAGTATGATGAGCACGGGGAGATTTTATGTCTACCCACTCCTAAGGCTTACCTCTATGCTCAAGGTTTACCTTATAACTAGGCTTATAACCCGCAAGGACAGCCTTTCCAAGGCCAACCTTCGGGGCAACCTGGCTATCTTTATGATCCACAGGGGCAGCCCATGCAAGGCTATCCTGTCGGCCAACAAGGGCCATCGTACAGTCCGCAAGGACAGTATTATAGCCCTTCCGGTCAACCTGTTCAGCCTCAGCCGGGGTATCAACCGGGACCGGTCTATGGTCCTGAGGGGCAAATCCAGCCTTATTTACCAATGGAACCGCAGTATCCTGTTGTTTCTAATGTTGCATATCAGCCGAGACCATCCTATGGTTCCACTTCAGGTCAAACCGGTTTCCAGCAACCACCTGGTCCTGTTCCACCACCAGGCCAACCGGCCCATCCGGCACAACCTGGTGTTCCGCCTCCAGGCCAACCGGTCCATCCGGTACAACCTGGGGCTCATTCACAACCAGGCCAGCCTGCTCAACCAGCGCCACCTGTCTACCCGGGTCAACCTGTTCATTCAAGGCAGCCCTCTAGTCGGGTCAACCTGTTCACTCAGGGCAGCCCACTCATTCTATTAACCCTGCTCAGCAATCGACACATTCAATGTTGCAGCCAAATCAACAGCTGCGCCCTACTTATCAGGCTCCGCAGGGTTCCACTTTTCAGCAGCCTACTCATCCTCAGGGTGGTTATTATCCTCATGGTCAATCTCAACTGAATTATAACCACCCCAAAGGCTCTCAGTATTATCCTCCTCCACCCGGTTTTACCTATACTCAGCAGCTGAATCCAAACGCTGCTTACACCAGGCCGACATATAATCAGGGTCCGTACCCTGGTTATCAGGCCCCACACTCTGGTTACCAGCATCAAAATCAGTCTGTTTATACGACCTACACCCCCTACGGTCAGAATCCTATGGGACAGAAACCATGGGGGCAAGGATATTCACAACCATTGTGGATTACAGGTAACGGTCCTCATCCTGGGTCTGGCATGCCGGTCAATCCGCCATTGTCGTTCCTGGCCACCTTGGAGTTGCCGGATGTTTCAAAGTTGACCAATGATCCGATTTTACATAATCCATATTGGCCTCCGGTTCCCACCAAGATACTAGGTGATTGCCCCAAGTTTGAGGGAAAAGCTGGAGAGGACCCCAGGCACATGTGATGACGTATCATCTTTGGTGTTCGTCTAACTCTTGGGTCGATGATTCGATTCGCCTGCGCCTCTTTCAGCGTACTTTAACTGGAGCTGCTGCCAAGTGGTACATAGAGTTATCCCGTGGTATTTTCCAAGATTTCAATTCTTTAGCCATGGCTTTCCTCACCCACTTTCAGTTACCGGTTTGTTATGAAGCCGGGACGCACCTCCTGACTTCTCTGAAGCAGGATAAAGCCACTCACATCTCTAATCACATTCATGAGTGGCGGCGCCGTCATAGACTGATCAAGTTTCACATACCTGATTAGATACTAACTCACTGGTTTACCACCTCCTTTGTGAATAAAATCGCTCAGGATATTGAGATTGGAGCGTGTGTGACAGAGGAACAAGCCATTGCACGTGCCCAATATATGGATCTTATATATTCTCAGTCTGGCATGCTTTATGATATCTTGCCTGATGCCCCGTGGTTCAGAACCTCTAAGGCTCCGCCTACCCCCGCGGTGGATGGTGTCATTGGTTTTGTCTCTCAGAATTCGAAGAAATCTTCAAATGGGAAGCAGAAGTCTAATTCTTCCAACAATGCTCCTGCTAATCCCACCCCGTCCGATTCTGGCAAAACCATGGAAGTGAATGCCGTCCAGGCCAATCCTAAGGAGAAAACTTCCAAGGGGAAGAAGAAGGGCAAAGGCAAATCTAAATATGATGCCCCAAAGCCAGAATCTAAATCTCGCACTGAGGATGGCTCTCAGCGTAAACCGAAGTACCCTTGCCTCATTTGTGAAGGGGACCATTATACTAAGGATTGTCCACGACGATCCGAGGTTAGTCAACTTCTCAAGGGCCCTAAAGGGACTACGGCTATTCTAAAAGAGCCATTCCCAACTCAGCAGACCCAGATGGTCGAACAGCCGTCACCATCTGCACCATTTGGGTCCCAAGTTTTCATGATGAATAATGTTGCACCTATCTCTGTCGCTACGCAGTCGAAGGATTACAACGAATCGCGGCAAGCACCAGGGAAGGCAGTTGCGGATGGACCACGCTCCCCTACCTACCTCCGATTCGTTGGAAATCGAGAAGCCTAATTCTGAACCCGTTGTGAAACCACCTTCTAAAGGTGTCCTTCGAAGATCTTCTTATAATCCGAATGCTCGTGCCGCCCAACATTACAGCATTGTTGAGGATTTGGCACAGGCGCCGTCTGCTATGTCTGCGCTAGAAGTTCTTCAAATTTGTCCTTCGCAACGAAAGTCTTTACTGTCTGCGATCGGGGGCATTGATCCCACCAATTCAAGTCTTATCACCTTCGATTTAGAGAATTTCACTCCCCGGCTTCCACATCAAATCGCTCTTGTTATTAAAGTCGGGATTAACGGTCTTAAACTTCATAGGGCCATCGTGGATGAAGGTGCATCTACCTGCGTTATGTCCTCTGCTTGCTGGAAGGCCATCAGATCTCCAGCCCTTTCATCATCTCCCAATGCCCTTGAGGCATTTGATGGTCAGGAATCCAAACCCCTGGGTGTTCTCGAGAGTCTAGCAATCACATTACAAGGGAAAACTGTCAACGTGGAAGTGGAATTGGTTGACGCTAAACTCAACTACAATATACTTCTTGGCCGCAGCTGGACTCATTCCATGCTCTACGTGCCGTCCACTGTCTTTCGATTCCTTAAGTTCTCTCACGAGGGAAAAATTGTCATGGTGGATCAGTTGTCATTTTTCACCTCTACCTCTGAGAACAACGTGCCATACGTGGATCAAATTCCAAATCCCCCGGACAGCGTAGGACCTGGTCTCTTCAAAGACCCAGTCCTCATGGGTATTTTTCCCGCACCACCACCGCACACCACTCAAGTCAACATGATGTCCAGGTCCGATGACCCCTGGCTTATTCCTATGCCTGAGCAGGTGTTTGAGTTTGGAGAATCAATGCCCTTGACGCCAGTAGAGATCAACTACTGTGAAATTGTTGCTGCATCTGATCCTCCACCTCCTCAGCATGCTTCGTTGAGCATGGCTCTCGATGTCTACTCTCAATCCCCCTGGCTTGGTCAGGCCGATTCACCTGATCCTCTCAAAGAGACTTTTCCTTCCGATGAGGCCATCATTGAAACTATGTCTCTTGAGGAGCTTCCTTGGGGCGATGGACATCATCGCTCCTCTTTTATGCCTAGCTTGGGGGAAATGACTGACTTTATGGAGCGTTATGCTACTCAGGTTCCTACCCCTCCTCTTCAAACACCCATTTTGACGCACGAGGTTTTTTCGGAGGGTAACCTGAGTAACATTACTCAAACCATCCCGATCAACATCTCCGTTAAACCGGGGATTGTTGAGAATATTCATGTGGGTGTGACTTGTTCTCCCAATGAGATTCAAGTCTATACTAAGCTTTTTAAGGAATTCATAGATTTTTTCGCATGGTCCTACGAGGAAATGTCGGGGATTGATCCCAGTATCGTAGTGCATGAGATTCCAATCTATCCTGGTGCGAAGCCCGTGCGCCAACGCTTACGCCCCATGCATCCTCAGAAATCCGCCGCAATCAAGGCAGAAGTTGAAAAACTTTTGAACGCAGGCTTTATTTATCCCATCCCCCTCACAGAATGGGTTTCTAACACTGTCCCTGTCGATAAAAAGTAGGGTATGATTAGAGTCTGTGTTGATTATCGCGACATCAATCGCGCCTGTCCAAAGGAAAATTATCCCACTCCGTTCATAGACCATATCATTGACGAATGTGCCGGAAGTGAGATTTACTCCTTGATGGATGGTTTCTCGGGGTATAATCAGATCAATATTGCACCTGAGGATCAACACAAGATGACATTCATCTGTCCATGGGGTACTTTCGCTTACAAAAAGCTCCCGTTCAGCTTGAAGAACGCTGGAGCCACTTTTCAGCGTGCGATGTCCTACGCTTTTCATGACATTCGCCATATCGTTCAGCCTTATCTGGATGACTTGCCAGCCCACTCGGCTAAGCGAGAAGACCATCCTGAGCATCTCCGCCAGATCTTTTTTCGTTGCAGGCGCTACAATATTAGGCTTAATCCTCATAAATGCGTCTTCTGCGTTGATTCTTGCCGTCTTTTAGGATTCATAGTCTCAAAAGACGGAATTCGCTTTGACCCTTTAAAGGTCGAGGCCATTATAAATCTCCCATCACCCTCCTCCCTATATCAGTTACAGAGTCTGTAAGGGAAAGCGAAATTTCTTCGGCGCTTTATCCCAAATTATGCTGAGGTGGCCAAAGGATTCACTCGTTTATTAAAGCAAAACGTTCCCTTCCATTGGGACGAAATCGCTCAGCAATCCTTTGAGAAGCTGAAGACATTGCTTGGCAATGCTCTGTTGCTTCGTCCTCTGGACTACCACCACGACTTCACTTTATATCTCGCCGCTGCATTTAGCACCATAGCCATGGTCTTGGTGCAGGATGACGATGACGGTAATGAACATGTTGTTTATTATCTGTCACGAAACCTTCTCGATCCAGAAACTCATTATGCTCATGTCGAGAAGTTGGCGTTAGCCGCAGTACACGCTGTGCAGCGCTTTCGCCATTACATCCTTTTGCATACGATAACAGTGGTTTCAGACTACAACCCTATGACGTATATTCTTTCTAGACAATTATTGGGGGGCAAATGGATTGTTATCCTGCAGGAGTTTGACTTAGAGTTCACTACCGCTAAGTCAACTAAATCACTAGTTTTCGCGGATCTTATATGCTCTCTCCCTACAGACTCCGCTCCCTCATATGCTGAAGATCATATACCAGACGAAACGCTTTTCCTCATCAGTACTCGTGACCCTTGGTATGGTGACATAATAGTGTATCTTCAGACCTCGACATTTCGGTCTGAGTTGGATAAAGCTGCCCGCCGTCGGATTCGGCACAAGTCCCAGCCCTACCATATAGTAGGAGATACCTTATACCGCATTGGAGTAGGTTCGGTGCTCCGGCGATGCCTAACCTTGGAAGAGGCTGAAAAGGTCCTAAATGACTGCCACAGTGGCGCCTGTGGTGGACATATGTCCAGGTATGCTACTGCCCAGAAGATTCTGCGAGCAGATTATTTCTGGCCTTCTATATTCAAAGACTGTATCATGGCAGTCCGTAAATGTCATGCGTGCCAGATTTTTCAGCGCAAGATGCGCGCGCCGCCTCTACCCTTGCATCCTGTTATTACCGTCGGCCCTTTTGCAAAATGGGGCGTAGATTTTATGACGTGTAACCCTCACTCGGCCGGGGGGGCATGCGTATATAATTGTCGCCGTCGACTACTTCACCAAGTGTGCCGAGGCGATGCCTACACTAGCTGCTGACGGTAAAACGGCTGCTCAATTTATATTCAACCACGTTATTGCTCGGTTTAGGGTTCCTCAAGCCATCTTCACTGATCATGGTACTCATTTCCGAGATTATATGATGGCAGAGCTGACTTCAAAGTTGGGCTTGCGTCACGATAGCTCAACACCATATTACCCTCAGGCGAATGGTCAGGTTGAAGCAATGAACAAGGTTCTGGTCACTATGCTTCAGCGAACAGTTGGTATTCACAAATCCAATTGGCATCTCCAACCGTTCTCAGCTCTCTGTGCATACCGAACATCTGCAAAGAGTGCAACTGGGTTCACACCATTTCAATTGGTGTATGGTCTGGAAGCAACTCTTCCGGTTGAATGCGAGATTCCTTCTTTGAAATTAGCTGTGGAACTTATACCTAATACTTCTGCTGAGGAAGAACGTCTTCTGTATCTGGAACGGTTAGATGAAACCCGTCGTCTGGCTTCTTTGGTTATTGAAGCACAAAAGAAGAGGTTCAAAACTCATTTTGATCATTCTGTTTCTCCTCTTTCCTTTATCGAAGGAGACCTCGTCCTCCTGTATGATCAAGCACATGACAAGCTTGGAGCTGGTAAGTTCCAGCCTATGTGGCATGGGCCCTATATAGTAAAACGTGTTTTGAAAAACGGGGCTTATGAGCTTATAGATTATGAAGGAGTTCCGCTGGCACAGCCCAGAAATGGGCTTTACCTTAAAAAGTACTATGCCTGAAGTGATTTCTTGGTGTGGTGTGTGTACATAGGTGTGTTTTTCATTTGTGTGCATGTATGGTGTGGTGTGCCTTGTAAACATCTTTCTGCTGATCGGGTCTTCCTGGTTGTGCAGATGTCCATTCATCCATTTGTCGGTTTCACGGATGGTGCCTCCCGCAGTACCAGGAATCTGTCTTCGGTAGCCTGGGTAATCTATGATCCTACTGGTGAGTTGGTCAACCTGCAAGGAGTGTGTCTAGGACGTACTACAAACAACATCGCGGAATATAGTGCTGTGTTAGAATTATTAACCGAGGCAATAAACCTTGGTATCCGTGAATTGCTCGTGTATCTAGATTCACAACTTGTAGTGTTACAGCTGAACGGACACTATTCGGTAAGAAACCCGTCCATTTTACGTCTGTATCTGCGTATTCGATTACTGGAAAGGAATTTTGACTACATTAAATATCATCATATACCCAGGCATTTGAATACATTAACAGATGCAGTAGAAAATTTGGTATTAGACAGACATTTGCGCAATTTTTAAATCATCATCACATGTAAAGAAAGATCCATCCAGAAATAGATATGCATATATATATATAGATATCGAAATGTTTACATAGAGTGTGTCACATAAAGTCAAAATATACATAATCATCTTAAGTACATCCAGAGATGATATGTCTCTCAAAAAATATGTGTGGTATAATCCCTAAGACCTAATCCGCATGGTGCTCATGATAACATGTAACTGCACACACTAAGCGTCTCAGGATTCGGTGGATCCGACTTGGAACTCCCACCTTATGACATTGGTACGCCATCGGTACATCCGCCAGCCGAGCATAGTCCAAGATCCCTCGGGCAATGCCCTCGAGATTCAGAAACCTCCAACTCCAATACCTGGTCTCGCAACTTGAACACTTGTTCATGTTCGTCCCAAATACTGATCAGATACTAGAGGAGCTCGGGCTGAGCTCGTAAACAGGGTGTAAGGAAGAACTTCTTTAGCCCATAGTTTCTGAGGGCATTCATGCAGGCCTCACTTTCTATGGCCTGTTCATCCTCTTCTCCATGCTCTCTTTCTTTCCACTAAATCACCATTTTGCTTCATTTCCTGCATCCACATGGTCATAAACCCTTAATTAGATCTCTGGTAGGCTTCAAATTTCATTTAAAATGATTAAAATTTCGGATTTTTAGGAAGAATTTTGGATTTGGCCGGTGGCGCGGCTGTTTTGTGAATAGTCGCGCCACGTGGCGTGAGCCCTTTGCATGGAAAAGCCCATTGGCGCGGGTCCATGCCCGATACCCGCGCCAATGAGCGCAGCCCTAAAAATTCAAAAAGTTGCCACAGAGCCTGATATATGAAGGGAAAACTATCAAAAATGGATTGAAATGAAGTATAGGGAAGTGCCTCTTACCTGTAGCGGACGAGAATCTGAATGGTCAACCGGATCTGTCACAATCGCCGTCAGAAGTTTGCACTCCAAAATGGACCACTGCTGCTTTTTACCAAGGTAAATAGTAAATGTAATTTTGTTTTTACCATTTTGGCATATTTATAACTTTTTCGACATAGGATGAGTTTTAAAAGTTATTTTTATCAAATATTTTAATATGTTATGTCGAAAACGGGTTTTACGCTTGCTTGGTATGTGTAGCAGCAGGTTTTTTGCGACTTTAACAGTGGAAACGAGTTGTATTTTATACTTTTTCGGACTCGGTAAATACACGAAAAAGTCACTTTGGATTCATCTTTCAGCTCTTTTCTGACTCTCTAAATATGAAAATATTGTCGAGGCCCTTGTCCTTTCAATCTCGTTAAAATGGACACGAATCGACATCTAGCCAATATACGTTTACCCCTTTTTCAGGCTAGGATAGATTGATTACAAAAAAGGAATACCCTAGCCTATCGTGACTAGGAGGTTTTCTTGGATATTGTTTTCTACCTTTTCAGATCTGAGGAACTATTTACGAAAAGGGACCTGTGGAGTTTACTTTTCTGCTGTCTTTTCAAACTCTCTAAACATGAAAAGACGCCGAGTTCTCCCTTTGTCAGACTCGTTAAACCCTGATGACATCGGATCCAGTCGAAATGACATTCTCTAAGTTTCTCCTCCCTAGGACTCGTTAAATGCACTAGGATGGATTTGCCCGAAGGGCGGACTTATATTACAAGCATATGCTATCCCGTTTAAGCTTGTTATCAAAAATAATTGGGGTACTCGCCAGAAATGGTGGGGGGAAAATGGAACCATCATCGTTGTCGTCGGCAGTATGTCGCTCTTGAACATGGCACTTGTCTGCATTCGTGTCGAGTTGGGGACATCTCATCTCGTTTCTTCACTTTGCCTTCGTGGGTTCGGATAATCCCTCTTGACCTCTCATCTGCTCATTGCCTCATCACCGTGACCTCTGATCCATTGATGTCAAATACTGCCAAGTCCACTGTTGTGCCGTTTATATGTTCAAGAGAAGTTGACCTCTACGAATATCAACCTTCCTCTGATTCTCATATGATCCTGATTCACAGCAAAAACATCATGTTCCTCTATCTCGTGTCGATGATGTGGGAAACATTATGGCCCACCTTCGATCAAGGTCACTTCCTGTCGACTTTAGCTCATTATCCAAGAATTTGATCTAGAGACTCCTTTATGGTACCTTGGAGCCTGCATGCTTCAATGGCAGGTTCGTTGCATTCGACGTGGGGTTCCCATCATTGGCCTCCGATCGAGTGATTCTACGGGTGTTCGATGCCAGCTCATTGATTCACACGTCGTAGATTGTACCTGTAGTACCTTGAGGGCCATTGTCATTATTGGTGGTTCCTCTCGCGTCTGTTAACAGCTCTCATCATTGGCTGGTAATCAAACGATGTTCTTGCATGTTCGACTTCAGCTCACATATTCGCATGCCTGAACTTGTACTTTGTTTGGGTCGAGATGGAGCGCAAGACCATGGATTGTGTATGTTGTAATCCAGGCTACGATTGTGGATTATTATCATTATGTACATGACTCACTGACTGGATGGCTGCGACCATACCTGAGTCTATTTATTTGATCCTCGATGGATGGCTGCGCCCGTACCCTGGATCTGGATTATAGTGTACTCCGTTTTGGATGGCTGCGCCCATACCGCATATACATCATGTACTTGAGATATCAGTTGTATTTTTCTGCGCAGGTTTTCCGACGGCAGGGCTTCAGTTGAACATGTTCTCGTAAAGCATTTCACCCCTCTCTCTCTCGGGCCTCATACTTTAGGGGGCATCTGTTACACAATAATTTGTCACCGTCCCTACCATTCCCCGTCCCGCACAATGGAGGACCCATTTTGTGACCTTTGAACAATGTCATGCCTTGAAACCATTATCAATGCATTCCTCTAAACATGAGCTTCAATTGCCCTAAAGACATCTCCTTTTGCATTGGCGCGGGCAGACAGTTCATCACTCGCGCCAATGGGGAAAATCCTACAAAGAGCCTGCGCCAACTGGCGCTCTGTCCCAGAGCAGCAGTCGCGCCAGCCAATTTAAGGAGTGTTTTTTAAATAAAGATGGCGGAAGTTGTGTTTCAACAAACTCAGAAACCATTGCCTATCTTGAGTTGGGAGGTTTGGCTATGGGAGTTCCATGGAAGGGAAGTGGTTTGCCACCTTTCATGGAACCTTCCTTGATGATAGGGCCAATCCCACAATAATAGGGATCCCAACTCCCTCCTTCCCCATCTATAAAAGCTTTCCCATTGCCATTGCAAGCTAGTCTTGAAGTGCCTAAGCTTTGAATCTCCGAATTCCCAAGAGCCTTTGTGCTGTAAGAGCCCTCTTTCTTCCCTTAAGGCCGACTCAAGTAAGGAGACTATCGTCGAGAGACGCTAGAGAGGTTTTCCCTTTCCCTGGCGAGCTTTGCGAGACGTGAATGACTGGGGACCCTTCCGAAGGAGACCGCGGCGTCAGAACATTGGTTGTACTCTCTTTCGATTGTTTATTAATGAATGACTACCAGTTATGGTTCCACTCTGTTTTCCACTTATGTTAATCTTGAGTTATATCCTTTCTGACTGATATATAGTTGCGTATTCTAGATTTTATGCTTGTATTCGTGTTGCTTCTTGCATGTGCAGGTGTCCATTCACGGAGATCGTGGGGATCGTGATCTACCGAGGCTGAGGAACGGGAATGCTGTCTCTTCTACGAATTATAGCACTGGACTCCAGGTAGGCCTCCATCGTTGGCTTATTTATTCGCAATTAGGAACTTGTGCTGTAGCATTTGATGATTGTTGCTAGACCCCTGCTGGGCTAGTAGGGATTGCCTCTGTCCGCAGAGGGGATTTACCTCCTCAACAGTTACCATCTTGTACTCATGTTCTCATGGTCCCCCCTTGGGCCTTTACTGTGTGGCAGCACCATCGAGTCGCCCTTGTTTAGAGCATCCAAGTTGAGTCATCATTGCATTCATGGAGTCTATTCCGAGTCCCTTTGTACCCCGCTATAGCCCTCCATCCTTCATTGCTTGGTCCCTCTCTTGTATCGCACATTATGGCCTTCAGTCCCACTGTCCCCTATCCCTTATGATATTGCGTCAGTCGCTGCCATGTCATTCATGCCCTTTATGCTCTAACAAGGGAAGTCGGCCATTCGCTACTCAGTCCTTTCCATTTCACCATCATCATTGGTGTCAGTCTTTCCGTCACTCTACTATTTTCTCTCGTGCCTTAGTTGAGGATCTCTCATTGCCTCACCTATGGCGGACCTCCTCCTTTCGACATCATCTCCTAAATTCCAGAAGACAGGTCTAGAGGGCGGTGTACCTTGGTTCCAGCTTCCACTCTTATTCGGTGCCTCAAATCAGGCAAAGGGATCTCTCATTTCCCTTTGACTTGATTGTTTCTCCACTCCAGCTCCTTTCAGCATGATCGAGATCCATATGCTTGATGGTTCAGCGATGCAGCAGCAACTCTTGGTGATTCCCATGTGTGTGTGAGATGTCTCAGCCCTCATGAGGGGGTGGCCCTGCAGGTAGCCCCCCACATGCCCGGATGACCTCTTCGTTGCAGCCTTCGATGCAGCTCCATATATTTGATGATGTCGGCCTTAGCCGCTTGCAGCGCCTCTTTGATTTTCATGTATCAGTCAGATCTTGTGAGCCCTTCCCCGCTTATAGGGGGAATTTGGGTTGTATTTGTATCTCATGTACTCAGATATTATTGTGTAAGTCCTTGCTGTTGTCCCAGGCACAACATGTATGTGGGATTCCTCATTGTATTTTTATCTGGATCATGTTTATTCCGGTTGTACTTTATAGTTCGGTCCCTTATTTACTGGACACACTATTATTTTGTACTTTGTCTCGGCGGGCATAGGTATGCCTCCCCCGCTGCCTCTAGCACAAGTACCCTCTCATAAAAAGAGACTTGTTGCACCTGCAAGTCTCGTCTCCTTAGGGTCTAGTTCTTCAGCACATTAGTCTACCTCACATTTATCTCTCTGACTTCCCTTTTGATATCTGGTGATTGAGTTCTTACAACGTACTTTGGTCATACGATTTGCTCCTAACACTCACATGCTGGGGGGCAATCTGTTACACCATTTTTTGGTCATCTAACCTACTATCATTAGATGGACCCAAGTACACCATGTAAGACCAATTTTACCCTAAGTAAAATTGCCTTCACTATGTAAAATAACTTAATAAAACACATTTATTAGGTTGTTTATGGTCTAAATAAGAAACCCCAAAAGGAAATATTAAACAAACCTATATTTGTTTGATTTTCCTCAAGGAATAATTAATTAAACAATAATTTAATTATTATTCCTGGTCATGTTTAACCCAAAACAAAGAAATTAATTAGATAAATCCTTATTTATCTTATTATTTTCTAGGAATAACTATTTAAATCTTATTTAAATAATATTCCTTATTAAATATGACTAAATCACCCATAAATAATTAAATAAATAATTATTTATTTGATTATCTTTCAACCACTTCCTTAAAATGATAAATAAATCATTTATTTATTTATTATTTACAAATAAAGGGATTTGACCCAAGTCAAATACCTTTTCCCTCCAATAAATATAATAAAATATTCCATAAAAGGTGGATCTAGATTTGGTTAACGTTATTTTAATCATGCACCAAGATCTAGAATGACCCAATATTTTGTTATAAATAAGAGGGTTTTCCCTACCATTCTTCACCTTTTGTTGCCTATTAGATCACTTTGGATCTATACACTTGGTCACATTTTTCTACATTATTTGATGTGTGAGCTCCCTTTGAGTTCTATCTTTGTCTGGGTTTTCTACACCAACAAGAGAGAGAGATTCTAGATCTGAAGTGCTGAGGACTTCCAAGAACCCATCCCATTGAGGAGAATTGGATACGCCTTCTTGTTTTCCTCCCAGGTGCCCTTTATACAAAAATTATTTCAAAAATTATTCTTGTCTTGTCTATTGGATATATGGAGCAAACCCTTCTTTTTACTGCTTAATGTCTTTCTATGCATAGATCTGTTTTTTTGCAGCTCTTTTCTTGATCAACTAACTGCAGATCTGAAGATATTAGCAGCCACTTTTGATGTTAGGACTATTAGTTATGCGTAGCTAAAGTGGTCTTTTTTCGTACACTTTGACAAAGGATTCATGCTAACAATAGGTGAGGCAATAAGGGAACCCCAACTAAGGCATGAGAGAAAATAGTAGAGCGACGAACAGATAGACACTAATGATGATGATGGAATGAGGGATATGGAGGAGTGGTTGGACGACTTCCCTTGTTAGAGCATAAGGGCCATGAATGGCTTGGCAACAACTAACACAATATCATGAGGGATAGGGGACAATGGTACTCAAGGCCATAATGTGCAACATGAGAGAGTGACCAAGCAATGAAGGATGGAGGACTATGGCAGGATACAAGAGGACTCGAGATAGACTCCGTGACTGATGATGACTCAACTCGGATGCTCTAAAAAAGGGCGACTCGATGGTGCTGCCACACAGTAAAGGTCCAATGGGGGATCATAAAAACATGAGTACAATAGGGTATCTCATGACGAAAATCAACACGAACAAAGACAACTAAGGAGGCAAAGTGGTGCCCCAAGTACAAGTGTTGTAAGTGAATAAATTCGATTTGGAGGAGGGTTATGGTTGAGGGGCATAGGTGCCCCCAAGCATGTTGTGGTCATGCCAAAATGTATAAATTGGAATCGAAACACATTTTAATGATGTGGTGTTCCATTTGTTTGCGTTATGGTTATGTAGTATGAGAAAGGAAATGGAGGATTACCAATCTCTTTTAGTACTGCATATATGAATCAAATGGTATTTAAGCTTTTGGGTTGGCATACTTGGTGTCACTATCCCAAAGAGAGGATTTGGAGATAATGAACTGATGCTCTCCTAGAAAACCTATAGGTTGGTCAACAACAATGTCTAAGAGACTGGGTTGCGGATGTAAGATGAAGGAACGATAAGCGGTATCATCCCGAGAGTGATCTAAAGTGGTATGGGACTCTAGAGATTCTTCTAAATGTGGAAGAATAATGGTACTAGAGTCGTCATGACCAGATACACTAGGAGATTTGTGGAGAATTATTTCTCCTGGTCTCTCAAATATGGGTGCCCCCTTACCTAAACATTGGGTTTCAATGTAATGGCCACAAGGTGTATGTGGTTCAAATGCATGGTTTCGATGTAAGGGGGAAGAGAGAAAGTCAGGGAAGATGATTCCTTCCATAATTTCATCATTGTGATAGAAGATGGGGTGACTGGTGGAAGAAAGACCATCTAATGCAGTGAAGCTACCTGAATCATTATCATGAGAAGAGAGATTCATATGCGCGTCGTCACAAGGGGTGATAGAAGAGTAAGTAGATAAAGGGTCCAATGATGTTGAGTCGAGGGTGATCGCTGAAAGAAGGTCAAGCGAAACAATAGGGGAGGATTCAGAGGGAATGTTCCCCGAGGGTCTCATGGATGATGATAGGTAGAAGATGGTGGACGAAGGCTCTGTCATCTCGACATCAGGAGCGAGAATGTCAATGGGAGCTGTCATGTCTAGTAGTTCGGTCGAAGCAAAATGCGCAAATAGGGGAGAGGTGGACTCGTTGCGCTTGGCCTCAAATTGGTGGACCGCGGCTAGAGAGGTGCGGAAGTCCTTGAGGCGGGAACAAAGGTGGGTGTAATGGCCATGGAGATCACACAAAGCACAAGGGTGGTTGGTGTGAATAGTCTTGGGGTTCTTGGCCGCAGTCGCAGAAGAAACGAAGGCTTCAGGGAATGTGACATTAACCATGGGCTTGAGATGAGGTAGTTCAGGACAGGTATGGGTGGCGTGACCGACAACATCACACAAAGCACACTGGATGGTATGCTTTGGAGGCCGAGGAGGGGCGGGGTTTTTTAGGGCAGCCTTGTCCTTTGATGCCCCCCTATGAGCTTTTCCATTCTTACCCGAAGCGCTCGCAACAAGAGGTGGGTCCTGTTGATGTGACTGAGGTACTATTGCAATGGGAGAAGTCATGGGGACCGGTTGAATCGAGGTCAAAGCAAGGTAAGGTTTGGGCTGACCAGGCGGGGTAGTTGCTGACGGATCAAGGTACCAGATGGGAATCCCAATGGTCAGGTTAGGAAGAGAGATGGTGGCCATGACAGGTACTGTGTACACTCCTGGTGGGGGAGCTAGGAATGGTATCTGAACAGCGAGGTAATGGCCAGGAGGGACGGCTCCAAGATGGTTGAGACTTGGTGGAACCGACCTAGGAGGATAGAGAGGCGCATGGGTATCAGTAGTAGGAGAAGGGTCAGAAGGGAGAGGTCTGGCTGGCTGAGGCAAAGGGCTAGGAGCGAGTTGCGATGGGCGAGGTTGAGGTTGCTAACTAGCCGAAGCGGCCTGCTTAAGGTTGGCCCGAGACGATTGCATCATGCAAAAATTTTCTAAGATGGGATTAGAGATGGGAGGAGGAGGACCAGGGAAGGTTCCAAGCAAGGAGGAGTCTTTGTAGATGCCGAGGGAGACACTAGTCAAGGAATCGACGGTTTGATTATTGGCTATAGAAGAGATGACCGACTCAGGGGAGGTCTGAGATTTAAGCTCGTGATATGTCAACTGGTCAATACTGACTATCTTTCCATTATGAGGGAAAAACATCTTGCGATGAACCACAGATGGGACAACATACATGGCATAAGTGTAGCTATGCCCCAAAATAATGTTGTAATCAAGAGGGGCGTCGATGACTTCAACGTCAACGCAAACAGTTTTGCCTGCAAGAGTGATAGGACAGTTGCGGAAAAGGCCAATGGGTTGGGAGGCGTGGCCATCCCACGCTTGAATAGTGATTGTGGGAGGGGAAAACGCAGGAGATCTGAGTTGTTTCCAAACCGAAGCAGACATCACATAGGTGGATGCCCCCTCATCAATGATGCACCGAGAAATGTTAGCATTCTGGATTTTGGCAGGGATTTGGAAAGCTACGGAAGCGGGAAGAGGAGGAGACTCTGACTGATGGGCATAAAAAACAATCAATTGGTCATCTGCTGGATCTACATCACCTAGGGCAGATAATAGAGATTTTCTTTGAGAGGGGCACGACTGGAGGAGTTCCAGCATTGAAATGGCAGCAGGACATTGGGCTAGCTCATCTACTATGCTATATGAATGGGCAGATCGGTCAGAAGCATCATGTCGGCGTAATGGTCCCTTAGGAATCTTGGTATGAACCTCGGCTTTGGGTTGAGGGATATGCAAGGGACCATTATTTGTCGAAAGAGGCTTTGTAGAACCTGAAGAAGGTGACTCAGGGACAGATGGAGCAAGAGGCTGGGGGTACGGAAGGGACTGAGTTTGAAGGTTAAGGTCGATGGTTATAGGTTGGTCAGAGTTCATCATGAGGATCTGGTAATCAGAGGTACCATATGGAGGAGTTTGAGTGGTTACCGGTCCGTGAGGTGGTTGGGTAGCCACAAATCCCTGTTGTGCATCCACCTGCTCTTGAGGGGGCGGTGACTGTTGTTGTAGGGGTTGAGAAGACAAGGGAGGCGGGGGTGTGAATGCTGGAGGAGCTGGAGCACTAGGCTGTGGATATGGATGATAATAAGTTTGGGTAACAGTGTGGTAAACAGGAGGTTGGGCAGCAAGAGGAGGCATGCCAGATCCTAGATGCGTGCTACCGGAAGGGGGAGAAGTGCAGGAGGGGGTGCCCCCTCCCCCAGGAAAACCATAGCTCATGGAAGGTTGAGCGGATGGATGAGAGAGAGCTCCAAAAATACCGTCGGCGACATGAGGTGCCCCCAGTGCGTTAGTGCCACCGGGTCTAGGGAGGTCAGGAAGGACAGTATAAACATAACCAGATTGAGCATAGATAAGGTCATATTTCAAGGCTATTTGAAGGGTGGCTTCTTCGGTTTGAGGGAAGTGGGATGCGACATATTTGCCAATGGGAGGTAAGAGAGAGCGAAGGAAATAGTCCAAATAGACACAGTGTGCGAAGGTAGGGGCTTGACATAGGCTCTTTCCTCTCCGCCATTCTTTAACATGATCTAATAGGTGGGTCGCATACGATTGATGGAAAGAAGTCAAAATTTCGATACCAGTGTCATAACGAGGGGGAAGCTGGAAATAAGATAAGAAGGCATGGGAAAGGGTCTCAAAGGTGGTATGGGAAGAGGTGGGTTGGTCAACATACCACTTAGAAGCTTCGCCTGTAAGCGTGTGTTGGAACAACTGAAGATGGATGGAGTCATCGGTAATGGAATTGGATGAACACCACATATGGAAAGATCAGATATGGTTGGAGGGATCTTCACTAGCAAGGCCTTCGAACTTGGGAAGGTGGGAGGGGAGCTTGGTTGGCATAGCAGGCCAACTAACATCATGGCGGATAGGATCATTGATCAACTGAGTCAAATCGGGGAGACTGAGACCGGCCATATAAGGGAGCAAAGGGACATTCGAGGTAGTTCCTGTAGTGGTTCCACGGAAAGGGACCCAGTAGTAGAATTGGGGTTGCTGTTAGCGCTAGGCCCTAAACTAGACATGGTGAAGGTAACAGGGGGAGAACCAGGAGTAGGGGAGAACCCGAACAATCCGAGGAAGAGTCAGAGTGCAGACTCAGGGGAGGACTTACTCGATGATGACGGGAAGGAGGAAGTTGACCAACCGGAAACTAAGGGTGAAGGCCAAGAAGTCTCTGGGACAAACGCCTTGGAGGCGCAATGATGACAAAAAGAATAAAACCAACAGGGGCAGGGAGGGGCAAAATCAAGTGAGGTCAATGTCGAAACAAGGGAAGAGAGGTGTAGTGTCAATTGATTTTAAAGGCTTTGCCAGGCGGTGTTAACCAGGCTCTTCTTCACTCAGGGTCAGTGTGTGGCGTGCGTTAATTTTAATTTTTTAAACCTAGACATTTTGAGAGTAAAATAAAAAGTGTGCTGCGTAACTGAAAATAAATCTACAGTAAATAAGACTGAAAGAACAGAAAATTAACAGCTAATAATGCATCAATCTAACCCAAGAAGGCGGGTCTCTCAAAAATAGTCTATAAGAGGGAAAAATATAAGCAAAGCATGCGAAAAAGAGGCCAATAGATCTAAGGTTGGGAGGGACGGGGATCTAAAGGAGAAATCTGCTGAAAAGAGGTGCAGATAACAGCAAAGAGGCAGAGGCAAGGTTGCTACTAAAAAGGAGGAGATCAGCTAAAAATATAAGGGACAAGGAGAAAACCCTAGAAATGAACCCAAACAAAACTATATGAAGTGATTTGAAAGGGAGAAGAGTTGAACTAAATGGATCTAAAAATGAGGTATCAGATCTGAAAGTAATAAGGCTGAAACCCTGGAAATTCAGACTTCTGAAACAGCAAAAAATCTCCAACAAAAAGTGGAGGGTACTAGAGCCCTAAGGGGCAAGATTCCCACTTATTTGAGTGAAACAGATCAAAAACAGGTCTAAACAGGTGGAGACAAAGGCTAGAAAACCCTGACAGAAGCTTCAGACAAACCCAAAAAAAGTGCTGGAAAATTGCAAAAAAAAGGGCAGGTCGCAGGTTCTGACCTGTTTTCAGTCCAGGTCACAGGTTTGGGACAGAAACGTGTGACCTCAAGACCAGGTCGCACTTTTTGGGCCGATAAGTGCGACCTGCAGATCCGGGTCTCTCGGCGGCAGATTTCAGAAAAATTTGTTGTCTCAGCTGCGGTTGATGTCGGTCACCTACGCAATAGGGCCAGAAACACACAGAAGTTAAAATTTTGAATTTTTGAGGGTTTTAGAGGTGAAAAGCACCAAAAAAATAGGAAAATTATAAAAATGAAGAGAAACCCTAGGGCCTGAAACAGCTGGATATGCAGGAATATATAAAACGACAGTGGTCACAAAAGAAAACCCGTGTGGAGTCGCCAATTGTTAGTATGAATCTTTCGTCGTAAAAGACCACTTTAGCTACGCATAAAAAATAGCCCTAACATCGATTATGGCTGCCAAATATCTTTAAATCTGCAATTAGATGATCCAAATAATGCTGCACAAATCCAGATCTAAGCATAAAAGACATTAAGCAGATAAAGTAAAATTTGGCTCCATGTATGCAATAGACAAGACAAGAACAATGTATTTGAAAGAACTTTTTATATTATATTAAAAAGGGGGCACCTAAGAGGAAAATAAGAAAGGTGTTTTCCGGTTCTCCTCAATGGGATAGGTTCTTGAAAGTCCTCAGTGTTTTAGATCTAAAATTCCTCTCTCTTGTTGTTGGAGAAAACCCAGACAAACATAAAACTCAATGGGAGCTCACAAGGTAAAAATGGAGAATGTGACCTAGTATAGATCCAGAGTGATCTAATACAATGGAGGTGACTAATGAATGGGTAAAACCCTTCTATTTATAACAAAATATTGGGGTGTTCTCGAACTCGGTGCATGAATAAAATATTATTAATCAAATTCTAGAATCACCCTTTAGGAATATTTTATTATATTTGTTGGAGGGAAAAGGTCTTGTGACTTGGGTCAATTCCTTTATTTATAAACAATAAATAAATAAATGATTTATTTATTATTTTAGGGAGATGGTGGAAATATAATTAAATAAATAATGATTTATTTAATTATTTAAAAATGATTTAGTCAAATTTAACTAGGAATATTATTTAAATAATGATTTAAATAACTTATTCCTAGGAAATAATTAAATAACTAATAATTTATTTAATTAATTTCCTTTTTTTGGGTTAAATATGACCAGGAAATATAGACAAATGTTATTTCATATGGTGAAAGAAATTTTACTTAGGGTAAAATTGGTCTTACATGGTGTACTTGGGTTCATCTAATGATAATAGGTTAGATGACCAAAAAAATGGTGTAACACAAATCAATCAAGTAGAGAAAGCAGCGGCTAAGACATCCAAGATATCAAATGAGATCATTGAATCTATATGTGAACAACTATCTAAAACAGAACTACTTAAGGAAAATACGTCTGATGTGTTTTGAGAAACAAGATAGGTAGAAATGAAGTGGAGACAGAGAGCAGATACACAGGAGGAAATGATAAAAAAGGCAAAAAAGTTTGATCAGGAAAATTACTGGAATTTTCTTTTCAAACCTTATCATCAACATCAAACACTTCAGTCTCTTACAGATTTAGCAAAATGATCTCAGTCAGTAATCTCAAATGATATTTTCAAGGGACAGATCTGATCATTGATATCACAGCCAGCTCAACTCAAAGAAATGTTAGATATTTTCCAACTTCGTGACCACATTCAGAAAGAAGGGCGGGATTCACAAAAACAGAATTGTTATTTCAAAATTCCTAGATTGTTGTCTAAGTTAGCCTTTTGAGGAAGGTTGTTTGAAGCCTCCTCTATATTTTTTTAATAATCTATTTTAGTTTATAGTTAGTTTAGTATTTAAACCCTTCTCATGCATTTAGAGAAGGGTCCAAAAATTTGTCAAAAACATTTTCTAAGAATGCACTATTGTAAGTTTGTGAATGCTTTGATGAATTAATGGAACACATTTTGTTATCTTTTAACGACTAAAGCTGTTTAACTAATGTTGCACTACTTTACTCTTTAAATTGCTTGAAAATGATAAGGAATGGATTCATTGCTGTCAGTTTACATGAGTAGGACTTCATACATATGGTACTTTTATTCACCTGTACTAAGTCTTATTTCATAAATTGATAGTTATCTTTTATTGCATTATGTATTTGAAATTCCATCATATATAAATATTACATGCACTTCTGTTCTAATATTTAGATATGGTTTCTTATCGAATATGTAATCACACTGATAAATGCGATATATCTTTCACAATTATTCTATGCAAACTACTTTGTTAGAAGAATCATTTTACATAATTTTCAAGTCTTTCAACTATTAAATGATCTATATTACTAATAGATGAAAGATATCATTTTATATCGCATAAAGGAAAAACAGCTCGGGTATATATTAGACTAAATAGTTTAGATAGACACATATAGATTAAAATCATTATCCGTCTGTATGCTATATTCACGACACCCTCATAAACATCCTTATTTGGAAACTGGTCTCATTATCCCCAGTCGGAGCCACTATACCAAATGGAAAAGGAGCTGCTTTAAGGTCCAGACCGGGTGGTTTTCCCCATGTTTTTTCCACAGAATTCAGAGGCCTCAACACGTTGGTGGTAGCCTCAGCCCTAACGTTGGGAATGCTACTAGTGGGACCACAATAGGAACTATCTCGACTGCTCCCTTGCTCCATTATATGGCAGGCCTCAGTCTTCTTGATTTTAGCCAGTTGATTAATGACCCCATACACCATGATCTTGGTTGGCCTACTATGCCAACTAATATCCCTTCAGAAATCCCCAGGTTTGAAGGTATTGCTGAAGAGGATCCTCCCAACCATATTCGTTCTTTCCACATGTGGTGTTCATCTAACTCCGTAACCGATGACTCCATCCATCTTTGATTGTTCCAGCGTATGCTTACTGAAGAAGCTTCCAAGCTGTATGTCGACTAGGTCTCCACCTCTCATACTACTTTTGCAACCCTTGCCAGGGATTTTCTGTCTTACTTCTAGCATCCCCTTCGCTATGAAACTAGTACCGAAATTTTGACCTCTTTCCATCAATCTTCTGCGGCCCACCTATATGACCATGTACAAGAATGGCAGAGAAGAAAGAGCATATGTTGAGCCCCTACCTTCGAAGACCATGTCCACATGGACTAGTTTCTTAGATCCCTTTTTCCTGCTATTGGCAAAGATGTCACATCTCACTTCCCTCAGACTAAGGAATCTTCCCTCCAGATTACATTGAAGTATGACCTGATCTACGCACATTCTGGTTATGTTTATACCGTCTTACTTGATCTCCCTAGAATCGGTGGTGTCAACACATAGCGGGCCTTCCATGCCACTGACGGTATCGTTGGAGCCCTTTATAATCCATACACTCATCCTTCCATGTGTTATGGTTTCCCTCAGAGAGGGGCTAGCTCCTCTAGCACTTTCCCCCCTCCCAGTAGCATGTATCCAAGATATAACATGCCTCCTCCTTTTGCCCGACCTTTTTACCCCAATGTTTCCCAACCTCCTTGTTATTCGTATCCATAGCTTGGTGATCCAGCTCCTCTAGCATTAGCACCTCAGCCTCCCTTCCTATCTCAACCCTCACAATACTAGCCACCACCCCCTCAGGGTCAGGTATATGCACAGCAGGGTGCGACTAATCCTCCTACTTCCTAAAAGAAGATGAAATGCAACCAAAACCAATCTACCCCACGTAATCTAGGAAACAATCCCTAAGGGAATGCACCTAACACTGCAACCCAGCAACAGGGAACTCAGCCCAAGTAGTATAGGCCTGTTGGCATGAACAAAACTTGTTATTTTTGTGGTGTATACAGTCACTACACCCATGATTTTCCTCTTTTAACTAAGATTCGTCAGATGTGGGAAGCTCAAGTAGCATCCCAAGGACAGCAAGCCTCTCCTTCGATTCCTCCCAATTTTCCCCCTATCTAACCAACTGTGTTTACCAATCCTTCCCCCCGGCAACGATTCGTGGCTACCCAACCCCTTGAAAGTCAAGTGCCCAGTCCAACTCCTCCATCTGGTACCTATGATTACCATATCCTCATGATGAACTCTAACTAACCCATTATCGTTAACCTCAACCTTTAGTCTCGGTCCTATTAGTCATCAATACTTTTTGCTGATATCAAAAGATGACTGAGTAATAGTCCTAGATTTCTAAAAACAAAATTTGAGAAATATTGTGAGCTCTAGAAATCTCACTGCCTTCATTATCCTAAGTCAAATTGTTTCACTAAATTTCCCCCTCTTTGCCTTCTAAAAAGTTTCACCTCACTGCTCCAAAAAAGAACTTCATTATTGGGCCTGCTAGCCTCATTTCACTATCCCCACCCTCACTTTCATTCATTCCCTTTTTATTCTAAAGAACCCATTTTTGTCCTTTCTAAAAACCTTCATAAAGAATCCCCTATTCATCATTTTTCCTCTAAAAACATTGAACAATGTAAAATCTTCCTTGTAAATTCTTTAAAACCAAATTTTCAACCTATCGGGTCCTTTAAATTTATTATAAAACTTTGTTTTATGTATAAAACCCGCCCTTTGATGAAATAGGCCTTAAAACCCTTTCCTTCTTAGTCCCAACCCCCTTTACCTTCATAAGACCTTAGCCTCCACTATCATAAGCCCTTCTCCCCATACAAATAAAACTTTGCCCCTTTCATTTTTATTAAACCCCCAAACCTTATAAAACAACCCCCTTAACCTTTGAAATATTGAAGAGCGGGTCCCTCCTTTCATTACACGGGGCCCCTCCATAAACCATATAAAATTAATGCATTTTCATTAATATTTAAATGACCCTGGGCCCCATACTCCATTTAACCCCGCCATCCAACCATATGACGCCAACTGTCCTCCAATTCCGCCGACCTAACCCATTGTTTGTCGTCTCTCGATGTGCGACAACTGTCGATCTCCCATCTCGAGATCTGACGTTCCATGTTACATATGGAAAATAAAGTTTTGATTGGAATAGTATTTCACGATCTGCGCGAAATCGGCAGTTTAACCCCGCCATGTGTCATGCCCTGAGGCATATTGCGTGACCCCCACCTAAAACAATTTATCGCTTATTCCTCATGCGATAAACCAATTTGGTTTTTGAAAATACCACCTCCCTCCACACCATTTTTCAAACTTTTCCCGCTCCCGTTTAAACTTCCTCCTAGTTCCACCTTTAGAACCTTTCCTCACGCACCCTCTCCCCCCTTGCAAACACCCTCCGACAGTTCAAAACCCTGACAAATGCAGTGAAACCCTCCCGCAGGATTTTTAATGAATTTTTTATGTTCTTTGTAGGCTTTAATGGTGAACATGAATGAACATACTTCATAGGGATAAATTAAAATAAATGAGGGCCTGGATGACGATCCAGAAGCTCATAAAGGATCGATAATGGCTAGAGGGTTTTTTTTAATGATTGGATTGATGAAACATGATCATCGACTGATCAAAGGAACCCTCCAGCCACGAAGAAGGTTTCCCCTACACATAGACAACAGAAACAGTCAAAGAAACAATGAAGGAAGAAGTTAGAAGGATTAAAGGGCTAATCCTAATCAAAAGCCAAAAAAAAAGGATTAGCTAGTCAAAGCAGGAGTCAAAGAAGGAAAAGCAGACATTGAAAATAATAAAGAATAAAGGCAAAGGATCAAAAGAATGAATCAAAAAGATTAAAGGAACAGAACAAAAATATCAAATAAATTAAAGAAAATATCATAAAGACAGACAGTTAGAGCATGAAGACAGAGTTTAAAGCCTCAAAATAGAGATTAAAGATAAAACAAAAGGCAGATTAACTGAAGACAGATTCGAATGACTCAGCCTATGGCAATTACTCTTCTCAAAAGATATTTTTGCCACCTAGTGCTTTGTTTCCTTCAATAAACCATTAGGCAATTATTGAACTGAGTCAGAGATATTTATATCTGCCAAACAGTTATTGAAAAAAAGTTATGAATAGGCCTTAAAGTCAAACATTTCACCTATTTTTCCTTAGGAGTTAAGTTAGGAGTTATTAGACAGAGAAATATCTGCAGATATTCTTGCCTTGAGCCTTGCATGGTCTTCAAGGTTAGGAATTCATTAACTCTGTAATAAATGACACTCCAACCCTAGCTTAGCTTCACCTCCTCATTTGCAGATAAATATTTCATCTGAACTCATTATCTTGTTGGAATTTGATGACCATTTGAAGTAATACATAGTCTCTTGGAAGTTGAAAAGAAATTAACGTCTTGGAACTTATGGATGCCCTGATTTATTTGTTGATGGAGGAGGCTAGATTTCAGGATCCCTGAGCCTGGTTGTTGGTGAAGTGCTTCTAATCTATTATTGTTATTTCCTTTTTTCATTATGTTTCCATATTTCTATGTTGCAGTAGAGAAAAATATTTAGGCTAAGAAATGTCTTTTGAAATCACCTTACTTATGTTTGCTCTTCACTGCCTTAATGTTTTCCTCTACTAGGACATTTTAGAGAATTCTTAATTGCTCTCTACACCCCTGAAGCTTGTTTATTTCATGAATAGTTTAATACAGCTGGTATCAGGAATGATTTATGGCTATCCCTTCTTGATATCACTAAAACATTGTTTCTGAAGTCTCTCTCTAAAGTACCATTACTTAAAGTCTGCGAAAGAGGTTTTGTTTCGATCATACCCTTTGTACTTGCTTAAATAATTGTTTTAGAGATCTTCATAGCTATAATCAAAGATTTTTAGGCATTACCTCTTCTCTGATTATAGTTATATGTGTGTCTTAAGTGTTTTCTGTCCTTGAAGGTGAAATCACTAGAAGTTAAATGAGTTTCTCGCCTTCTATATTTCATTGGAAATGTTTGTCTTGAATAATTATCTTCTTTGGTTGAATCAAAGAATTTATGGTTTTCCCTGTCTATTGATTGCCTCTTCATGCTTATGATATTTAAGTCCCTTTGTTAAAAATTACATATGATAAAGGATTCTTAATTGCCCTCTGTCCTATTTTTTATTCTTACTATTGATGTCCATCTCATTACCCCTAAAAAATTTGAAGATCCACTGACCAAGTTAGATTTTCCCCGTGATGCTCCCCGATCCATTGATGAACTTATCATTACTTTCATAGACTCCCTTTCCCAATGAATTAGAGATTTCCTCATTATATCTATGCTGCTTGATCATCATACCCAACCAAAACAATCAAACAAACCCTGCACTTAATAACTAACCTAAAATCAACCCTTTAAAAAAAACAAGTTCATATCCTTTGCAAACAAATAGAGAGATCCCTCTCTGAGTCTAGGAGGCTAGGTCCTAGGACTCGAAAGACTAGTTTGATGTTACCTTGTGCATTTGGTCAACCAATATGCTAAATCACAGGACTACAACATAATGGCAATCACGGTGGGACCTCTGAGTATATAGCTACCCAAATACCTCTTAAAAAACTCAGTTAGAATATTTATCCTATGATTTGTAACCACCTCATCAATATCACTAACACAATGGTGATCATGATGAGACCTTCTGAGTCAGTGACAATCTGAGTACACCTTAAGACTCTAGAAACAATTATCAAATCATAGAGAATTCAGTTGTCAGCCATAGAGTAGATCTTGTTTGTTTCATTATCTTAGATAAATGATGATTTAGGTGTAGAACACTCTTACAAATCTTAGGACTAAATAAAAACTGAGAAAACCCCAAAAACATCCTTAGTTTTGTTTTTTGTCAATTATTGGTGATGGACCATACATATTTACCTTAAAAAACAACCAAAAAGTTTCCACCTGGCAACTCCACTAGCCTCCAATAGGCCTATTACTTTAATATCTCTCTTTAGACTTCCTTAGGATTGTATCGAACCAGCCCTAAGAAGTTTAGAAGCCTGGTTCTATATTATAGAAGTTTACTAAACATTGGGAGAGGTCAACCTTCTGAAAGAAGTCCAAAACTTTCAGCCTCTCCAAATTTTGAGTTTGAAATTTGGCTTCACATAGGATCAATACCAGATCTCATCCAGACCCTAATCCTCCTACTATAGTTGATGATCCAAAAAAGGTTTTGTGGCAAACTTCTAGAGCTAGAAATTTAACTATTGTTAGGACTATCCAAAGAACAAGATCTGTCCCTGAAAACCTTACAGTCTTGAAATATCCTCACTTTGAATCATATCATTCAAAGAACATATTTAGAACCAAGTCACATAGTGATATTGACCAAACTTACCTTGAGCCCATAGATTTGCAGCAGAGTTCTAGTAGAGAAGCCTCTCCTTCTACTCCTCCTGGTTTTCAGCTTTTACATCACTTCAGCTCTTTCCATAACAAATTTGCTCAAAATCAGTTTGCTGGTCCAAGTACTTCCACCACACCCATCCACACATCCACTATTCAAAACACTCCCTTCCATCCCACATTCCCACTCACAAACCCACCTATCGTAAATCTTCCATTTACTCCCATCATGGTAGCATGGTATGCTCCCTTAGTGTTACCACAACCTTTAGTTCCTTTACCAAATTATTATCAATCCAGAATTCCCCATTTCACTGGAACTGAATCTACTACTACACAACAACATGTAGATAAAATGGATGATGCCTTTGATTACATGGAAATAGAAGAAGAGACTATTAAGATGAGAATCTTTGCCTAAATTTTAGGAGGAGAAGCAAAAAAATGGTTTAAAATCTTAACTCCTAATAGCATAAATGATCTCCCTTCTTTATACCAAACATTCATAATCAAATGGGAAATTAAAAAGAACCCTCTCCAAATCCTTTCAGAATATATCAACCTAAAAAGAAATTTTGGTGAAAGTGTCCAAGATTACTACACTAGATTTAATAGTGTTTACAATGCACTTCCCCCAAACATGAAACCTCCACTAGGCTTAGCCTTAGAAATTTTTCCAGAGGGTTTTGACCCAGACATGGCCTATCAGCTAAGAGAAAGAGACCCCTTGACTTTAGAAGATATGCAGAGGGGAGCTGTGAGTGTAGAATAAAATCTGATTGAGAAAAGAGCTTGGTTGAAATTAGAAAAAAAGAGTTACATACAAAGATGAAACAATGGCCTCAACCTCATCATCTAATGTAAAAATTGATAACTTAGTAAGGTTAATGGAAAGAATTCTAGAAAGGATAAACTTAACTGATAGAGTACCTCCAAGGGATAACCAAGTAAATCCCCAAAACAAAAACAGAAATCCAAATTTCAGAAGAGATCCTATTCAAAATAGAAAAAGAGATAATGACCAACAAATTAGGCCTCCTTTCCAAGAAAAATATGTAGATGAAGGATAAATAGAGACAGAAAGGTTGCAAAAAAATCATGTAAATCTGATAGGATCCTATAGTGAGGATGATTTTTTTCTCACTGAAGAAGAAAAAGGATTCTTTTCCTCAGACCAAACTGAAAACAACCATGAGGATTCTGAACACTATCAATTGGGATTTGAAAATCCTAAAATGGAGGTCCACAGACAATATGATCTTAGGAGAAAAACGAACCAAGGGACATCCGAGAACATTAACACAGAAATTGTTGTTAGGAAAACCTCAGAAAATATTTCTAAAAATACAACAAACAATACCAACACTGTGGCTAAGAAAACTGACTTAAACAAGGACAAAACTAGTCAGCAAAGTTTTGACACAAGCTGCTCCAGTAATTCTGCTAGTGGCCCTCAAAAATCTGTCCAAAAAAGCAGTCCTAATAAAACTCAGCAAAATAGAATTTCTGAAAAGACTATGTTTGAAAAATCAGATGTAAATATGTCAAAAACAATAGTCCCTTTCAGCCTTGAGGGAGAAATTTCCAAGATCAAAATTAGCATACCCTTAGCTGAACTAGTAACCCAGGATGTATATAAAAATCAAGTTTTGAATGCTTTGAATATAGGAAATGATACTGGTACTTTAAACTTGACAAATGATAAACCAAAATTGTTGTTTGGTCCTAAAGTAGAAGGAAAATACCAAGAAGGAGCTATCCCTCCATTCTATGTCAGCTTAAATAAACATGGTAATATCTTACACAATGCCATGCTAGACTCTGGTACCTCTCACAACCTTATGCCAAAACTGGTGATGGAGATATTACACCTAGAAATTAATAAACCTTACAAAGACCTGTATTCCTTTGATTCAAGAAGAGTCAAAAGTTTAGGTCTGATCAAATATTTATGTGTCAATCTAGCACAAATTCCTGCTAAGGGTCTAGTTATGGACATAGTTGTTGCTGACATTCCCCCAAAATATGGCATGCTTCTATCCAGATAATGGGGAGCCAAGCTTCAGGGGAGCCTTCAAATGGACATGTCTTACGCTACCATTCCAGTCTTTAACTAGACAAGAAGTTTATATGGGGAATCTAATATGAAATATATGGTAAGCAACATAGATAGGCCAAACAAGACTCTTGTTTATTCCATCCATTCAGACCTTGATTCATTTATCTTATACAATGAAGATGAAATCAACAAAGAAGAAAATGAAAACAAACAAGAATTGAACTTATCAGAACATTAAAATTTGTCCTCAAATGAAGAACCCAGTATCTCAAAATTTAGTAGCATTGAATAGAAAAATGAGTATGAATATGAGATAGGAACACTTCGGAACATTAGATTTGATGGCTCTTGTGTCAAATCTGGTTCTGGAGTAGGTGTATGGATACACAATGCAAACAAAGGACATTTCTACAAACTTGATTTCTAATGCACTAATAACATCGCAGAATATGAAGCTCTCCTCCTTGGCCTACATTTGCTTAAAGATTTAGGAGCCAAGAAAATATCAGTCCAAGGAGATTCAGAGTTTATTATTAGGCAAATAAAAGGGGATTTTTCAGCCAAAAACCCAAGATTAAGAGAATATAGGAATGTTTCCCTAGATCTCCTGAAATTTTTTGAAAAATATGAACTCACTTTCATCCCTAGAGCTCAAAATAACCTTGCAAATGAGCTTGCCTTTGCTGCCAGCAATTGTCAAGTGCCCCATATAAATGAACTATTCACTGTCAAAGTAAAAAATAAGCCTACAGTCCCTAACAATGAAAACTATTGGCAAGTGTTTGAGGGAGATAAACACATTGATGATTTTCTGCAACCCAAAAATGATTTTGTTGTACCAACACCTAGCTCAAGCCATAAAGAAGAATGTTTTGATGAAAAACAAGTAGCTAAAATAGAGTTGTCCTCTACTGCTAATATAAACCAATTTGAACATCTTTATAAGGCAGAATTACTTGACAACCTAAACCAAAAAGACCTTGAGGTTTTACAATGCAAAGATGATTCAATACCAAGGGGCCTTACACCATTAGAGGAGCTTTTTGACTTCAATGATGTAGCTAAAAAAACAAATATGGAGCCTATAGAAACTAATGTAGAAAAACATAACATAGGCAGCATGAATGAACCCAAAATGATCAAGTTATCTAGCACTCTTCCTACTCATATCAAACAAGAATATATTGAAATTTTTAAAGAATTTGGAGATGTGTTTGCATGGGGGTACAAAGATCTGAAATCATTTGATACAAACAGTATTCAACACAAAATTCCTCTTAAGGAAAATCAAAAACCTTTCAAACAAAAAATAAGAATAATAAACCCTGTTTTATTCCCTTTAGTTGATAAAAAGATCAAAAAGATGTATGATGCTGGGATCATAGTTCCCCTTAGATACTCATAGTGGGTTTCCAACCTTATATCTGTTAGGAAGAAGACTAGGGAATTAGGATTTGCATTGACTTTAGAAATCTGAACAAAGCCTCCCTGAAAAAGAATTATCCCTTTCCTAAATTGGATCACATACTCCAAAAGTTGATTGGATCTAAGATAATATCACTCTTAGATGGTTTTTCAGGCTACAACCAAGTACTAGTACTCCCAAGTGATCAACACAAAACTGCTTTCACCACACCTTGGGGTACATTCATGTATGTTAAAATGCCATTTGGTTTTATGAATGTAGGGGCCACATTCCAAAGGGCCATTGACATAGATTTTTCTTAACACATAGGCTATTTTATAATCATTTACCTTGATGACATCACTATTTTCTCCAAAACTGAAAAAGAAGACTAAGGCCATTTGAGAAACGTTTTTCAGAAATGTAGGAAATATGGCTTATCTTTGAATCCCAAGAAAACACTCTTTGGTCTCCAGGAAGGAAAGCTCCTAGGCCACATAATATCTAAAGAATGAATCAAAGTAGACCCCAAAAGTATTGAAGGCATATTGAAATTAGCCATTCTCGAAACCTCAAAGAGTTTCAATCTTTTATTGGGAAGATCAACTTTTTGAGAAGGTTCATCCCCAACCTTGCTAAAATTTTAAGGAATATCACAAAGATGCTCAAGAAGGAAACATGAGTTAAATGGAGTTTAGAAGCCAAACAATCATTTGAACTATTGAAACAAGCCCTCACTCAAACACCAATTCTTATCAGTCCTGATTTCACCAAGGATTTCTACATTTTTTCATTTGCATCTAAGCACACCATAGCTACAGTGTTGTTACAAAAGAATAATATAGGGCAAGAACAACCAGTATCCTTCTTCAGTAAATCCTTAAGAGATGCTCCACTCAAATATAAAATCATGGAGAAACAAGCTTTAGCCTTGATAAAAGCATTTAAAGATTTTAGAGTTTACATTTTACACTCTCATATCATTGCTTTTGTCCCACATACAATTGTCAAGGACATTCTAAATCAAGACCCTGATGGTAAAAGGAGAAAATGGATTGCTATTATCTTAGAGTATGATTTAGAAATCAGGCCTACCAAGCTGATTAAGGGACAGGGATTAGAAAAACTCTTGGCAGAATCAAATTTCCAAGCATTAGACATGAATATGATTGATGTTTTAGAAGAAACGGAAGAATTCATAGCTCCTTACATTGAAGAAATATTTTTGAATTCTTTGTAGTATGCTAATATCATATATGTAATTCTTTATCTTAATAATCCTCCTTCTTTATCAAATAATGAAGCTATATTATTGAAACATAAAGCTTTAAATTACTGCATTTTAGATGGAGTGTTATATTGGAAAAATGTTGTTGGCATATTGCTTAAATGTTTGCTTGAGAATGATGCAAGAAAGAACATGCATGAGTTGCATGAGGGAGAGTGTGGAGGACACCTTTACTGGAAAACCACAGAAAACAAGATTCTTAGAGCTGGATATTATTGGCCCATCATTTTCCTTGATACTCAAAAACTAGTCATGAGTTTCCATAAGTGCCAAATTTTTGATGGAAAGAGAAAAATCCTACCTTTACCTTTGCATCCCATCAGTATTGAGGCTCCCTTTTAGTAATGGGGCTTAGACTTTATTGGAGAAATTCACCCAACCTCATCTGCCAACATAAGTGGATCCTCACTGCCACTGATTATTTTACCAAGTAGATAGAGGCTATCCCTTCTAGAAATGCTACTGACTCAGTCATTATCAACTTCCTTGAGACCAACATATTATCCCGATTTGGTTGCCCTAGAAAAATCATTACAGATAATGTTGTTGCCTTCAAATCCAAAGGAATGGTTGATTTATGCTAAATATCATATCACATTGGGGCACTCCACATCATACTACCTTCATGGAAATGTACTTGCTGAATCCTCCAATAAAATCTTGATCAACATTATCAAAATATTGCTGGAACAAAATTAGAAATCATGGCATAGTAAGCTAGTTCATGCTTTATGGGATGATAGACTAACCACCAAGAAATCAATTAATATGGCTTCCTATCAGTTTGTATATGGAATGGATGCAATATTCCCAACATCCTTTGGAGTTCCAGTCATGAAACGTCTCCAAGAAGTTAAAATAGAAGAAAATTATATGCTTAGAATGTTGAACCAGACCATTCATTTACAACAGTCAAGAGAGGAGGTGTATAAAATAAAACTAGTACAAGAGAATATCAAGAAGATTTTTGACAAAAGGACTAAATGAAATAATTTCCAAGTTGGAGACATGGTTTTGAAATGGGATTCTAGAAGGGAAGACAATGGTAAACATGGAAAATTTGAGAATTTGTGGAAAGTACCTTATATCATTCACTCAATTAGGGGTCATAATGATTTATTTTTACAAGGGTTTAATGGAGAAGAGTTATTTGGAGGTCCTATCAATGGCAGGATGCTCAAAAACTATTTTTGTCAAGAGTCCTAGCTTCAAAGTTTTCATTCATTATACATAAACATTACATGAGAAAATCTTGAAAAAAAAAAAATACAAAAGACAATGAAAGAAAGAAAAAAGAGGGAAGATTCAAGAAGAGGTATAGCCCCATACCCAAAAAACAATACTACTGAAAGTGTGAAAGCCTAAATTCCATTGTTGGTGCAAAAAGAATATCTTGTTAAGTCATCTAGCCTAATCATGGCTGAACATGCTTTAAATTTATGTTGATAAGTTAGTGTAATAATGATTGTCAAAAATATTCGAGCTTGACTTATTAGGAAAAATATATTAAGGAATAAAGATATCGGTTCCACATGCTCAAAACAGAACCAAAGAGGAAGATAAGGATGCATAACAAATGATAGATTATAACCCTTACCTTTCTATTTACTTTTATGCAAAATAATGTTTGTGTGCAGCTTGTTCCAATGCTAGAAACCATGGTAAGTCAGACTTCCTAATCCTGATTTGAACCATGATTTAAATTTTATGTCAATAGTTTAGAGAATCAAGATTGCCAAATAGTTTAATCTTGGCATTCAAATAGTCTAGGTAGAGAATAAAATAATTCACTAGATTAATCTGAACTCTTGGAAGAAATAAGGGTAGAAGTAGATAGTTTATTTCTGTTTTCAAAATAAAAATGTCAAGATTTTGCCAGTTCAAGTACACTCAAGGAAGAAAAAATGTTAGGACAAGTAGGTTGGGTAGGTAGAAATGTTGTTGAAAGAATTATATGTTGCAGATATTAAGATCATCACTTCAAAAGAAATATCAGTAAGTGAAAAGAAGGTAAAAATATGCCCAATGGAAAAGGTACTAGTTTGCAAAAACTCAGAGATTTGATAATCTGAAAGTTCTAGACACCTACAAAAAGGTGTTGCCCTCCCCAAGTGGAGCCACTGCTATTCATCAGTATCTTTTGCTGATATTAAAAGATGACTAAGCAATAGTCCTAGATTTCTAAAAACAAAATTTGGGAAATATTGTGCGTTCTAGAAATCTCACTGCCTTCATTATCCTAAGTCAAATTGTTTCACTAAATTTCCCTCTCTTTTCCTTCTAAAAAGTTTCACCTCACTGCTCCAAAAAATAACTTCATTATTGGGCTTGTTAGCCTCATTTCACTATCCCCACCCTCACTCTCATTCATTCCCTTTTTCCTCTGAAGAACCCATTTTTCTCCTTCCTAAAAACCTTCATAAAACACCCCCCATTCATCATTTTTCCTATTAAAACATTAAATGATGTAAAATATTCCTTTTACATTGTTTAAAACCAAATTTTAAGCCTATTGGGTCATTTAAATTTATTATAAAACTATGTTTTATGTATAAAACCCGCCCTTTGATGAAATAGGCCTTAAGCCCCTTTCCTTCTTAGCCCCAGCCCTGTTTACCTTCATAAGACCTCGGCCTCTACTATCCTAAGCCCTTCTCCCCATACAAATAAAAATCCATCCCTTTCCTTTTTATTAAACCCCCAAACCTTATAAAAAACCCCATTAACCTTCGAAATATTGAAGAGCGGGCCCTGCCTTTCATTACACCCAGCCCCTCCATAAACCATATAAAATTAATGCATTTTCGTTAATATTTAAAAGACCCTAGGCCCCATAGTCCATTTAACCCTTCCATCCAACCATACGACGCCACATTTCCTCCACTTCCCCCGACCCAACCCACTGTTCGTCGTCTCTCGATGCGCGACAGCCATCGATCTCCCATCTCGAGATCCAATGGCCCATGTTACATATCACAAATAAAGTTGCGATTGGAATAGTATTTCACAATCTACGTGAAATCCGAAATTTATCCCCGCCACATGTCATGCCCTGAGGCATATTGCGCGACCCCCACCTAAAACCATTTACCTCTTATTCCTCACGCGATAAATCACTTTGGTTTCCGAAAATACCGCCTCCCTCCGCACCATTTTTCAAACTTTTCCCACTCCCGTTTAAACTTCCTCCTAGTTCCACCTTTGGAACACTTCCTCCCACACTCTCTCCCCCTCTGCAAACACCCTCTAATAGTTCAAAACCCCGACAAACATAGTGAAACCCTCCCGTAGACATTTTAACTAATTGTGTATGTTTTTTGCAGGTTTTAATGGTAGACATGAATGAACATACTTCACAGGGAAAAATTAAAACGAATGAGGGTCTGGATAACGATCCAGGAGCTCATAAAGGATCGATAATGGCCAGAGGGTTTGTGTCAATGATTGTAATCGATTAAACATGATCATCGACTGATCAAAGGAACCCTCCATCCATGAAGAAGGTTTCCCTTGCACACAAACAATAGAAACAGTCAAAGAAACAGTGAAGGAAGAAGTCAGAAGGATTAAATAGCTAATCATAATTAAAAGCCAAAACAAAAGGATTAGCCAGACAAAGCAAGAATCAAAGAAAGAAAAGCAGACAGTGAACAGAATAAAGAATAAAGGCAAACGATCAAAAGAATGAATCAAAAATATTCAAGGAACAAAACATAAATATCAAATAGGTTAAATAAAATATCATAAAGGCAAACAGTAAGAGCATGAAGACAGAGTTTAAATCCTCAAAAAAGAGATTAAAGATAAAACAAAAGACATATTAACCCAAGACAGATTCGAATGACTCAGCCTATTGTAGTTACTCTTCTCAAAAGATATTTTTTCCACCTAGAGCTTTCTTTCGTTCAATAAAGCATTAGGTAGTTATAGAACTAAGTCAGATATATTTATATCTACCAAGCAGTTATTGAAAAAATTTATGGATATGCCTTAAAGTCAAACATTTCACCTATTTTTCCTTAGGAGTTAAGATATGAGTTATTAAACAAATAAATATCTGCATATATTCCTGCCTTAAGCCTTGCATGGTCTTCAAGGTTAGGAATTCATTAACTCTGTAATAAATGACACTCCAACCCTAGCTTAGCTTCACCTTCTCATTTGCAGATAAATGCTACATCTAAACTCATTATCTTGTTGGCATTTGATGACTCTTTGAAGTAATACATAGTCTCTTTGAAGTTGAAAATAAATTGATGTCTTGGAACTTATGGATGCCTTGATTTATTTGTTGATGGAGGAGGCTAGATTGTAGGATCCCTGAGCCTTGTTGCTGGTGAAGTGATTCTAATTTTTTATTTTTATTTCCTATTTTCATTCTATTTCCATATTTCTATGTTGCAGTAGAGCAAAATATTTAGGCTAAGAAATGTCTTTTGAAAGCAACTTAGTTATGTTTGTTCTTCACTGCCTTAATGTTTTCCTCTACTAGGACATTTTAGAGAATTCTTAATTACTCTCTAGACCCCCTAAGCCTGTTTATTTCATGAATATTTTAATAAAGTTGGTATTGGGAATGATTAATGGCTAGCCCTACTTACTTGATATCACTAAAACACTGTTTCTAAAGTCTCTCTCTAAAGTACCATTACTTAAAGTCTACCAAAGAGGTTTTGTTTCGATCATACCTTTTGTACTTGATTAAATAATTTTTTTAGAGAACTTCATAGCTATAATAAAATATTTTTAGGCATTCCCTCTTCTGAGATTACAGTTATATGTGTGTCTTACGTGTTTTCTTTTCTTGAAGGTGAAATCACTAGAAGTTAAATGAGTTTCTCGCCTTTTATATTTCATTGGAAATTTTTGTCTTGAATAATTATCTACTTTAGTTCAATCAAAGAATTTATGGTTTGACCTCTCTATTGATTGCCTCTTCATGCTTATGATATTTAAGTTCCTTTGTTAAAAATTACATATGATAAAGGATTCTTAATTGACCTTTTTCCTACTTTTTATTCTTACTATTGATGTCCATCTCATTACCCCTAAAAAGTTTGAAGATCCACTGACCAAGTTAGATTTTCCCTGTGATGTTCCTCAATACATTAATGAACTTATCATGAATTTCATAGACTCCATTGCCCAATGACATAGATATTTCCTCATTCTATCTATGTTGTTTAATCATCATACCCAACCAAAACAATCAAACAAACCCTATACTTAATAACTAGCCTAAAATCAACCCTTCAAAACAAACATGTTCATATCCTTTGCAAAAAAATAGAGAGATCCCTCTCTGAGTCCAAGAAGGCTAGGTATTAGGACTTCAAAGACTGGTTTGATGTTACCCTGTGCATTTGGTCAACCAATCTACTAAATCACAGGACTACAACAAGTCCCTTTAGTACAACAAGCCCCCTTGTTTAGGTTCCACAGAGCCTCTTTTGACACCCAATGGTCCTTTACTGATCCCTTAGACTAAGGAAGAGGTTCATACCAAGATCCTCAAGGGACCATTACATCAGAAACGTTGTTTCTGGTAAATCTTCCCACTTGTATACTATAGTATATGACTTGGCACAATCCCCTGTTGCCATGTCAATGCTGGAAGTCCTCTAGTCATTCCCTTCACAATGAAAAGCTCTAATAACTACCATGGGCATTATGGATCCTACATATTATTGTTTTATTGTCTTTGATGTTGACCATTCAGAGCATCCCCCCCTTCCTGCTTCCATCACCTTCCAAATCCCTGTCAAGATCCGGAATGCCAATGTCTCCCGTTGTATCATTGACGAGGGGGAATCCACCTGTATGATGTCCACTATGGTTTGGAAGCAACTTGGATCTCCTGAGTTATCCCCTTCCAATATCACCCTCTGAGCGTGGGATGGCCACTCTTCCGATCCCCTTGGCATGTTCCACAATTTTCTTATTACTCTTGCAGGCAAGACTCTTTGTGTCGACATAGAATTAATTGATGCCACTATAGACTACAACATTGTATTGGGTCGTACCTACACTTATGCGATGTTGACTATCCCATATTCAGCTCACCGTAAGATGTGATTTCTCCACAATGGAAAGATCATCACCATCGACTAGTTGAAATATTATGAACCGAAATATCAGACCTCCCCTGAGTCCATCATCTCTTCAATGGAAAATAAACAAATAGTTGAACCTCTGACTAGTGTCTCACCTAGAGTATATAAATATTCCTCTTTTCTTGGTTATTTCCCTAGTCTCCCCCCTCCTACCTCTCACCCCAGCTCATCGAATGTTTGAATGATGCAATTGTCTCGGTCCGACCTCAAACGGACCAGTTCAACTAGTTAGTAGCCCCACCCTCTGCAACCTGCTCCTAGCACCTCGACTCAGCCTTCAGGACCACCTCCTCAAGGCCCCTCATTTGTAGTTGGTATCCATGAGCCTCTCTACCCTCTTGGAATGGTTCCCCCTGGACTTAACCATCTCGGAGCTATCCTACCTGGCCATTACCCCTCTGGTTAGATACTGTTTCTAGCTCCCCCTCCTGGAGTATTTTCGGTACCTGTTATGGCTACCATGCATCTTCCTAACATGTCCCTAGGATCCCAGTCTGGTACATTGATCCCCTGGCCACTATCCTGCCTGGTTAGCCCAAACCCTATACTGCTTTGACCCCAGTTCAACCGAACGCCATGACCCCTCCCTTTTCTTATGTGCCTCGGCCACCTTAGCAGGAACCTACTCCTGTTATGAAAGCTTCAGGTGAGGGGGTCAAAGCCCACAAGAAGGCACCGAAAGACAAGGCTTCCCAGACAACACCTGCTCCTCCTTAGCCTCCAAAGCATACCCCCCTGTATGCTTTGTTTGATGTTGTCGGTCATGCCACCCATAATTTTCTTGAGTTTCCTCGTATCAAGCCCGTGGTTAATGTCACGTTTCTTGAGTCTCAGGTCCCTGAAACCTCTATTTCTTCCCTGATTACAGCCAAGAACCCCAATACTATTCACACTAACCACCCCTGTGATTTTTGTGACCTCCATGGCCATTATACCCACCTTTGTCCCAACCTTAAGCATTACCATGCCTCTTTGGAAGTATTTCGGGAATATGAGACCGAACAAAACCAGTCTGCCTCTCTCTTACTCACGTAGTATGCTTTAGGCCAACCTGAGGGTACCTCTACTCCCATTTAAATTCCCCCTCCTGATATCTAGATAATAGATTCTTTGGCCATTGTCCTCTACATGTCATTTTCTATGAGATCCATGGTTGAAGACCCCTCTGGGACTTCCCCTTCTATTTCTCTTGACCTCCCTTCAGTGATCACCCTGGGCTCAACATCAGTGGATCTCTTATCTGCTTATTCTTCCATCACCCCCCGTGAAGATGTGCATGTGAACCTTTCTTCTCATGATGACGATTCAGGTAGCTTTGTTGCATCATGTGGTTACCCTTCCACTAGTCACCACATATTCTACTATGATGACAACATCATGGAAGTTTTTTCCACCCTTGATTTCATGTTTCCCGCCCATAAGACAAATGGCACCATGTATGTCTATGGTGACTTTTGCGACCTTAGCACAAGCTTCCCCCAGGGAAGCTCCCCCACACCATCTACCTTTCAGTGTGTGGGTGGTAGAAATCCTACCCAGAGCACTCCCTCTAGTAGTGTTTGTTTGATTTCTACCTTGCGTTCAGGTTGCCAACATTTCTCATCATCCTCTAATTTTTTGTCTTATAGATCCTTTCAGATGGACCCCTTGTCCAAACCATATATAGGTTATGCCGATGGTGCAAGTCACTACTTCCAGAATCTAGTCTCGATAGCCTGGGCCATTTTTACCCCCTTGCATTCGCTTGTTCTCTCTAACAGCGTATGCATTTGTACTACTACCAATAACCAAGCCAAATATGATGCATTATGAGGTTTATTAGCTGATGCCCTTTCCTGTCACATCCTTCACCTTCATGTTCATTTATATTCCTTGCTTCTTGTCATGCAATTGAATGGTATCTATCATGTGCATAATGCTATCCTTTTTAGAAGATATTTATGAGTGAAGCTTTTGATGTGTGAATTTGAAATCATTACATTCATTCATGTATATAGAGGACATAATCACTATGTAGATAACATTGCAACAATATTCTAGATTGGGATTTATCACGTGCATTTCATACAAGACAATAACAATAAACCATAAAATGATGCATATCCATTATATGTGTCGTTAAAATTTTTTTAGAGTCCATCAACTCTGATACATATGACGTTCCCATAGCATGTTACAAAAATAAAAATTGGGGGAACGTCATGCCCCTATATCTAATGTAATATCCCAAAATGGGGATGTAGCAATATATGAACACAATAATGGAAGAGCAGTGATACATCAAAACATAAAATGTAAGAAGATCCAAATAGCCATCATATTAAGATTTTAACAGCAAAATGTATGCAAGTCTTTGAGGAAATGATCACTCAAGATAGGAAAAACAACCTCAAGAGAACACGTACATAAAATATGAAGACCACTGCTACACCAATAATGCCCAAGGCTATGACATCACAATTTTATTAGAGATAACTGCTGCTGAGAATTTTCAATACACAAATATACAAATATACGGCCCACACAATGTTGGGAGTGAATATCTAGACTCTCAAACTCAATTTCAAGGCAATCCGGAAAGGATTTCCTAAAATATGAAAAAAGTACAAAATGCTGGAGTTGCAGTCCTAGGACTGAATAACAACTGCAACTCAAGAATTGGAAGGAGATGGATAAAGGTGAAACATGAGATAAGTATACCTTATCCAATATATCTTCCAAGTGAAAGGCTGATCCTAACATTGAATATCTCACCCTCCAAAAAAACATTGCAACCCCTCACTGCAAATAGTTACAGAAATAACACAGTCACTAAGGGATACTGCACTGTAGGTGAAAGAAAATGGATTGGCCAAGTGCCCAGATCTGAAATTAGCTCTAAAGTCTTCCTCACTGATCTCCCAAAGGAATGGAAGCTCCTTCCTCTTAAAAACAAGCTCCAGAAGTGGTGTTCTCAACCCTCCACTGCAACACCCTGCAACACAACATTATACTTCTACAAAAATAAAGTTGTAGCTGAAGGAGGTAGCTCGGTATCAAGCCTGGATGTGGAGAAATGAAGTACAAACTCCTTCAAGAGGCCTCTCAAGAAAGGAGAAGGAATTCCTAAACAAGAATGCCTTGTGCTAAGCAGCACAACAATCTCAACTAAACAGTATAAGAAAGCACAATAGTCTAACAGACCACAAATTCAATAATCCATATCATGTCTTGCTATGGCCTCCTTTCCCTCCTTTTATACAAATGGAAGCCCTCTCACTTTGGGTCCCACTCATTAGGGTTTCCTCCACCAAGGAATCTTCCTCTCACTATCTCCGCGTTGTTTCCAAAGATGATCTCCTCTCTTATCCCAATGTCGTTGACTTGGTAAAATTTGACCTTGCCCACATGCAAATGTCCCTTTTCACACATGAGGGTATGAAATCCAGCTCCTATGATGATCCCTTTTCACATTATGAGGGATTTTATTCATATTTTTAATATGCATGGGTGTCCTTACCCATTTATTCAACTTTTAGGTGATAAAAAAAAAATCAATATTCCAATTAGTTGTATGCTAATTTTGGAATATTACATCTAATAACTATCTGGAGGATCCCAGGCCAAACTTCATAATGTTCTACCCTCGCTGTAACACTGGTTTTATGTTTCCCACCATCCCAAGTGGTGGGAGAACAGTCAGAAAATATATATCCTAGACAGTCAACTCGATATGATGCCCCTATACTATAAATATCTCATGATCCAGATCCCAATAGCTGACAATACGGGCCAAAAAGGGCTCTCCAACTCTCATCAAAGGGTTCTCCACAAACTTCAGGACCCTAAACCTGGCCAATGTAGTGCAGACACCATGATCCTCATTTGGGCTTCAAAATGTCATACAAATATCACTCATTACCATACATTTTTCACCTATGCTTCCATTATATCACTCATTATTCACCACCATGTCACTTCATTTTCCCTATTGTTCACCATTAATGGGTCTCATTTATATCTTCCAGATATTATTCATTTTTAAGCATTTTTAAGAGAAATTCTTGATTAAATATTAGAAAATAATATATTTTACTTCATATATGGAAAGTGGATTGCTTTTGTGACATGTTTAGGTGCCAAGGAAGCTTCCAAGACACCTTTATGTGGCCTTGAATGATCAAATTCGAATTTGATAAGATAAACCTCATGGAGAAGATCATGATCTCATGGAGAAGATCAAGGACAAAAGGGGGTTATGTGTCTAGATGGTTGAGAGATGTATGGAACTAAAGAGAGATTAGTGGATCATCATTATGAGTTTGTTACTCATCCTATTGTATAAATAGGAGTACAATATCCTCCATTTGTAAGTTTTTGTAATCTTAGGATTTTGAAGTATGTAATCTTAGAAGCTTAGAGTTGTAATCTTAGAGTTTGTTTGTAATGGAGATTTTGAAATAAAGAATCATACTTTGATTTTTCCTCTACATCTGAGTCTCCTTTGAAGTGGTGTGCTTGTGGATTTATGGAGGGCCCCCATGGCCTCACTTGCATGCTTATTTTAGGTATAATTCAATTTATGTTTTTGTTTGATTTCAACTTTTAAGTTTTGTTAAATGTTCTAATATTGGAAAGAGTCCTATTTGAAAGTGTTCTTGTAAGAGAACCTTAGGATCTTGACGAATGTTAGATTTATGTTTGTTTAATTGTTGGAATATATCTTGACGAATGTTTTCTTGTAAGGGAACTTTAAGATCTCGAAAAAATTAGGAATCTTAGTTGTTTGAAGAGATCTTGATGAATGTGTTCTTGTAAGAGAACCAAATGATCTCAGACAAATTAGAAATCTTTCTAGATCTATATATTTTAGATAAGTACTTCTAATTTTACCTTCCTAGGTTGACATTAAATTGAACTTTGATTGACATCATCAATTGGAACCAAACAATCCTCTCGGATCTCAAACCGTAATGTGTCCAGGTTTCTCTCTCTCCAGCTGACCCTCAACTCTGCCATATCTGTACAAACCATCATGTTTGTTAGTGTACAGAAAGGAAAGACTATATTACAACCATAAAAACCTATCTCTCAGCCAAAAACAACAACAAAATCCCTCTCTCTGATAGGTTGCACTTTTCAGGCCATTCCCGGGATAGGTCGTAGTTTTCTGCCCAAAACCTGCTACCCAGGTTGCAGATAATGCCCCAAAAAGTGCAACTCGGTCGTGAAGAAGAGTAGGGGTCTATTCCCGAGCTCTGAGTGCCTAAATTGAACTTTTAATCCACTGAATTAAAAGAGTAGGGCTAGGCCTCTTACCTGCAACTTCCAAATCTTGATTCCAACGGTCCGTTTGTCGACTACAATCGCCGCAAGACTTAGGTCCTTTTCTCCTCTCTACATTCACCACTACTACACTTGCAAATGAATCAAATTGGAGGGAAAATGGCTTATTAAAAGAGAAACCCCATATTTTTCTTTCGCCAACTATGACCGAAACATAGCTCAGTTTTACAAACCATCAACACCGTTAGAAAGCTCTCACCGAGCTCTCAAATGGGTATCCTTTAGTTTTTTATGATTTGATACTTCACCCCGACACTTTTTTTCCAAGATGGGTCACTTCACCACTCCTCAAAATCGAATTTCTTCACTTGCAACACTTGTACTTAGGGCACCATTTTTCCTTCATGCTTGTCCATGCTCATCTTGATTTTTGTCGCGAGTAACAATCTTGTACTCATGCTTTTATGGTCCCCACTAGGCCTGTTCTGAGTGGCAACATCATTGAGTCGCCCTTGTTTAGAGCATCTGAGTTGAGTCATCATTGCATCTATGGAGTCTATCTCGAGTCCCTTTGTATCCCTCCACAGTCCTCCATCCTTCATTTCTTTGTTCCTCTCTCATGTCGCACACCTTGGTCTTTAGTCATATTGTCCCCTATCCCCTCCGGTGCCGAGTCACTAGCTGCCAGGTCATCCATGCATTTTATGCTCTAATAAGAGAATTCGTCAGCCCGTTGCTCAGTACCCCCCATTCCACCATCATCCCTGGTGTCAATCTATTACTCTCTCTACTATTATCCCTCATGTCTTAGTTGAGGATCGCTTATTGCCTCACCTATGGCATACCTCCTTTTGTCCACATCAGCTTATTCATTCCAGAAGACATGTCTAGAGGGTGGTGTGCCTTCGTTCCAGCTTCCACTCTTTTTCGATGCCTCAGATTAAGAAAAGGGACTCTTTATTGCCCTTTTACTTGATTATTTCTTAGCTCCAACTCCTTATGGCATGATCAAGATCCGTATACTTGATGGTTCAGTGATGCACCAAATTGCACCAGTGATTTCTGCATGTGTGTGAGATGTATTAGACCTCATGATGGGGTGGCCCTTCAGGTAGCCCCCCACATACCTGGATGACTTCTCTACTACAACCTTGGATGCATCTCCATATATTTGATGGTTCTGACCTCAGCTTCTTGCAGCACCTCTTTAGTTTGCATGTATCATTCAGATTTTCAGAACCCTTTCCTATTTTCCAGGACCTCTTTGGTTGTACTTATATCTCGTACTCAAATATTATTGTATAAGTCCTAGCTATTGTCCTAGGCACAATATGTATGTGGGATTCATTATCATGTTTTTCTCTGGCCCATGTTTATGCCAGCATGTACTATATAGTTCAGTTTCTTGTTTACTAGATGCATTATTCTTTCTACTTTGTTTTCTCAGCAGGCATAGGTATGTGTCCCCCGCCTCACGTAGAACAGGGACTCACTCGTAAAAGAGACTTGTCACACTCATAAGTCTCGCCTCCTCAGGGTTGGTCATACGATTAGCTCCTAACTCTCACATGCTGGGGGGAAATCTGTTACACCAATTTTTGGTCATCTAACCTATTACTATTAGATGGACCAAAGTAAACCATGTAAGACCAATTTTACCCTAGTAAAATTGATTTCACTATGAAAAATAACTTAGTAATCCATAACTTATTAAGTTGTTTATGGTCTAAACAAGAAACCACATGAGGAATAATTGAATAAATCCTTATTTGTTTGATTTTCCTCAAGGGATAATTAATTAAACCACAATTTAATTAATATTACTAGTCATGTTTAACCCAAGACGGGAAAATTAATTAGAAAAAACATTATTTATCTTATTATTTTCTAGGAATAATTATTTAAAACATTATTTAAGTAATATTCCTTGTTAAATTTAAGTAACTAATTTATAAATAATTGAATAAATCACTATTTATTTAATTATTACTCAACCACATTCTTAAAATAATAAATAAATCATTTATTTATTTATTATTTACAAATAAAGGGATTTGACCAAATTCAAATTCCTTTTCCCTCCAACAAAAATAATAAAATATTTCTTAAAATTTGGATCTATATTTGGTTAATAATATTTTAATTACGCACTAATATCTAGAATAACTTAATATTTTGTTATATATAGAAGGGTTTTTCCATTTATTCACTACCTTTTGTTGCCTAAATATCACTCTAGATCTATACTTTTGGTGTGACTTTGATCCTCCATCATTGTCATATTGTTCTACATTTTTTCTTGTGAGCTCCCTTAGAGTTCCACTTTTGTGTGGGTTTTTTACACCATTGAGAGAGGGAGATCTTATATATGAAGCATCGAGGAAATATAAGAACCCATCCCATTGATGGGGACTGGTAACATCTTTCTATGTTCCCTTCCCAGATGTCATAATACAAAAAATTCTTTAAAAATTATTGTCTTGTTCATTGGATGCATGGAGCAACTCTTACTTATTATTTTCTATTTAATGTCTTTCACTGCATAGATTTGGATTTCTATAGCATTTATTCTGATCGCTAACTATATATCTAAGGAAATTAACAACCATATTTGACATTAGGGTTGTTTGTTATGCATAGCTAGAGTGAGATTTTTTTGTACGCTTGAGATTATAATTCAAACTAATAAGGGGGGTGTGAATTAAAAAGGGCATGACACGTTGCAAAAATGGTGGTATCGGATACCATTAATTTCGGACCTCTCCCTCCACCCCACCCAACCCCACCCCGACATTAATGTTCGGAGACTTGGGGGGGGGGGGACATTTATGTGGGTCATCAAATGGATAGAGATGGTGCGAAGATGACAGGGAGATGAGGATCGGTGAGCTTTGATATAACCTTTGATATGATGGTGGGGTCGTGGAAAATGTATGATGGTAGGCGTTAGTATGACACTTAGGATTATAGGAAAATGCGTGTTTTTGGAGTTAGGATAGGGAAAAGTGTGATGTTTTCGGGATTTGGCGTAAAAACAAATAGGGGGCTCGGGACTTAGGATAAAATTTAATATGAAATAACATATGTCCTAATAGATCTTGAGATGGACATGGATTCTTAAACATTAGGACCAAATAAACCTTTATCCTTATGAAGTTTCCCCTCAACCATAGATAATATGAAATTTGTAGGCTGAGTTCTTAGGAGTAAACTTCATTTTTTCTTCCTCTATTTCTTCTCTTCATGTGTACCTACCTAGACTACATATCTAACATTTTTTGCATCTCTTGTAGGGTGCATTTGGACTTTCAGACCCTATTTAATTTTCCTTTTGAAGTTCTAACTAGCCCCTATCCCTTGTTTCTCCCATTGGTTCAGATTAAACTCTTGAACCAACTTCATTTCTACCTATCTATTGATTGACCAAGATTAAGTTGTTTGGCCAATCTTCATTTTCTAACCTATAAAAAAAAATTCAAAATTGTAGAATCACGCTTAAATTGTATGATTGAACAAACCCATTAGAAAAGAAGTGGAATTTTGACTTGTACCAATTTCAGTATTAATTCTCTTTTTGGGATTTTTTTTCTTCTTTCTTTTTCATATTTTCTTTGGAAATCATTTGAATATTGATAGTCATGTGCAATATGAAAATTTACCGGTATGAGATACTTAATCACCTTGTGATACTGTAAATTACAAGATTCTAAGACTGGATCTAGCCGGGGATGGCACTTCTCCTAGGGAAGGGTCAATGACACTAAGACCAGTAGCCTTGCATACTCCCTTTCTGCCATGTCTTCAATGGATTTTCTTATGATTTTTTCAAAACAAAATGGTAGTCTTCAAAAAGGATCCAAACCAAAAATTGTGATATTTACAATGGAGTGGGGACTTTCCTACACTTAGGAAAAGTAATGTGTCAGCATCCTGCCATTGAAAAGACCTCTAGGAAGCTCTATTCCATCCATCTCTTGTGGAAAAATGCATTATTTCCCCTGAAAGAATGAAAAATATATGGGCCCTTCCATAGATTGTCAAAATTTCCATGTTTCCCTTTATCTTCTCTTCTGGAATCCCATCTCAGTACTTTATCTTCAATATTAAAATCGTTTTCCTTTGTTCTTTTGTCAAATATATTCTTTACATTTTCTTGCACAACCTAAGTTCTATTGTAAACTTCTTCTCTGGACTGTTGTAGCTGAATGGTATGGTTTATTCTTCTTTTTACATCATTCTCTTCAGCGTGTACCTCTTGAATGATTTTCATGGCTGGTACTCCTAATGATGTTGGGAAAACTACATCCATCCCATATACCAACGAGTATGGTGACATGCCAATTGATTTCTTAGTTGTTAGTCTATCATCCCACAATGCATGCACTAGTTTGTTGTGCCAAGATTTCTAATTGTCTTCAAGCTTCTTCTTGATGATATTGACTAAGATATTGTTGGAGGATTCATCCAATCCATTCCCTTGAGGGTAATAGGTTGTTGAATGTCTCAAGGATATGTGATACTTGTGAAAAAAATCCACCATCTCCTCGAAATTGAAATTTGCAGCATTATCTGTGATGATTTTTCTAGGGAAACCAAATCTGGACATGATATTGGCTTTAAGGACTTTTATAATCACTGGGTCAATAGAAGTTTTGGAAGGGATGGCCTCAATCCATTTGGTGAATTAGTCTGTAGTTGTAAGGATCCATTTATGTTGGGAAGAGGATGAGGGAATTTCTCCAATGAAGTCTAACCCCCACTGTTGAAAAGGGGCCTCAACTGAAATTGGTTGTAAGGGCAAGGGCAACAAATTCCTTTTTCCTTCAAAAATTTGGCATTTGTGATAGCTTTGTCACCTAGCCCCTTCGAAATCTGCCTATCCTCCCAACAGTAATTCTATTTCCTGCCAACATTTCATCTCCTCCCGCCAACGTTCAATTCCCAACTACCAATTACCTTCTGTCATATGTAACCTTTTTGTTACATTTCACCATTCTGATACACCTGCTCCCTTATTGTTTTCTGCTGCTATTACTATCACCATATCCATTGTCGTTATCCATTAAAAATCCACAACTTGTTCTCCAACAGTTATAAAAAATAACGATGTTAATCTCTCTCATAAAACAATAATAAATCCAAAAATAAAATAAATAAATTAAATACTAAAAGTTAGGAATTTATGCCTAACTCTCTAGACTGGGTTGTTCCTCTAAGTTAGGAGTTAGTTTAGGTAGCTCCTAGATTGGTGTGTGAATTTTTGAGAAATTATCTTAACCAATGTGTCCAAGATAGAACACACTATCTTGAGACACAGTCTCCTCATCTATTTAATTTTAATATTACATTCTTTTAATAATGAGAAAATATGTGAGGAAGCAGTGAGGCTGTAGCCTTTTCCACCAATGTTTTTTCTCTGGTTTGTTATGCGTGTTTTATGCATTTTTTGAGTGATTTTATTTTCAATATGTGGTATCAGTGCTATGGACCAGACAAAGATTGTAGTGTGAGTGGTTGCTATCAGCAAGAAGGCAAAGATTGCAGTGTTATTTTATCAAAAGCACAGTCGTTGTTATTTTCTACGAGAGCCAAGCATGAACAATCATGAATTTACCTAATTTGTATTTTCACTATGGAGGGCATGAGGATTGTGTTGTAGAGTGCGTGACTATTGTGTTGAAGGTGTGAATTGGATACTTTCTAAGTGTGGAATATTGTTGCTCTAAGATTGGTATTAAGTGAAGCCGCCTATGGAGACCTGCGTTGAGACCTATATAAGACATCAACTCAAAGAAAAATCTGAAGTGTTGTGAACATATTTTATTTGTTATTGAAGCAGATTTTTCAATTTCTCCATAGAACATTTTTCCTTTTGATCCAATGCTTTAGTGGACAACCCTTTCATTAGACTCCATGATGCAGATATTGGGATCTATTTGAAATCGACCACTTTTAAATCTTTTGCACAATGACCCATTTAATATCATGGCTTATCCAACACTGTTGGCCAGTTTCATAATTTATTTTTGCAATTCATAGAGCTGTGATATTAAGGTTATCTTCAATTATCATCGCTGCCTCATATACTGTTGTTTATAGTCCTTTAGCATTTTTAAAATGTAATAATAATCATAGGAGAAAATTAAATATCGATCAATTGAACAAAGGACTTGGTGCTAAGATATTTTAACTGTGGTTTATGGAAGCAGCCAGAATCCATTTACTATTTTAATGTAGTACCAAATTTTCCTACAGTATTCGAAGTGGTTCTCCGTCCTCCCTTTTCTACGAACACTAGTTCATTGGAGAGAACCTTTTCATGTTTACGAGAATGCAATATGTCGATAGAAGTGTTCGTAACCTACTCTGAGTTGATTGACATTATTCTGATCCTTCTATTACTTATGGTTGCACTTGTAATCCTAGCCTCCACATACAATATTCACAAATCCAATGGTGGCTTTCACCGCTGAAGATTCTAACTCGTCTTCGTCATCACAAAATTTATCTTCAGAATCCACTATCTCTGAACCATATTTCCATCGTATTTCTCACAGCAGGTGGCAGTACTGGCTGGATTTTTTTACTATATCTCGTCCATGCAAGAGCATTAGTATCAGAATTCGCAAAAAAAGGTGGTCTTTTCCAGGCTGTATATGCTGCTGTTGCTGCGTATAACTGACCTTCCATTGATCTGGTTTTTCCGGCCACCTGGTTTTTAAAAAATCTTCACCGCCGATTGCCTTTGATCGGTAAATTCGAATTGAAGATCTTTGGAATGTTAGCCCCGTTCAGGAGATTGTCATTTCAATGCATGTGGAATGACTAATTGTCCTTTTCGCATATTCAATTCCTTATTTAGCTCACGCATATGAATTTCGTCCTCCTAGATTTTGCCTCCATTATATCACACCTGGATTCTAATTAGAATAATAGCTGAATTATCATTCTCGAGGTACTCTTGAGGACATCGGGATCCTCTTTGATTGTGTTAGGAGGATTGGATCTGCTGTCAGTAGATTTTTCCAATCTCTAGACTATTCCTTATGCATGGCCTGATTAACGATGTGTCTTCGCTGACAATCTTAATTCAGGTTGATGCTCTCGACGGCTATTCCATTAATCCTTATCTTGTTTTCCAGCCTAGAATCATAGTACTATCTTGATGGACTCTTAATCATCCCTCTCAAATGTCTCCTAAATTTTATCTCATTTCCATTCTCCATAACTGCAGTTGTCAGCATTATTTATGTCTGACGATATTCATGTGTTGAGTTGCCGTCGCTTTTCCATTGTTTATTACCATTGCCAGGGTACTATCATTACCTACCACCCTGTTTCTTTGAAGGTGCTTCCGCAGTGACGGCTTCGGTGCTTTCAGATTTCTCCCTCCAAATGGCATACAGTGGTGACACCTGTTCCAATTTACCCAATAACAAGGGTAAGGATTCAGAATCCAAAAATCCTTTGCATTGTGATAATATTACGCGGGACCAGGTTGACGAGCTCATCATAAAGCAGTGCATCTAGTTTCCTTCTTCGGCTGCGAATCGTTTGTCTGGCAGATTCAAACACCAAAGGCGTGGTGGTCGACACAGGAAGAGGTTCAATTGCTTTAAGCACAATATGGAAATCAAGGAAGTCTCTTTAGACTATGATGACCTCTGTGGAAGAGTTGCTAGTTTACAGAAGCGAGAAGTAATTGGCAGATGGTTGTTTCTGGACAACTGTGATTTTGATACTACCAATTGGATTTGCAAACACTGGCACCCGATTATCGGCTATTCTCCGAAAGTGAGCACCCTCATCAACGGCTGGTTTAGCGTGCACTTTATGGATGAGAGTGATGTTTATAAGATCATTAGCAGAACCTGGGTACGTGGAAGAAGCTTCATGCAGTTAATTCCTTGGTACCTTGGTTTCAATCCGGTGATGGAGGCTCCACACAATCGCATTATTTGGGTGAAGATTACGGGGCTTCCGCTGGAATATTGGACCCTCAAGGCGCTTCGTGCAATCAGTAATTCCATTGGTTCTACCAAGTATATTGATCCAAGTATTGTGGGTTCCAGTGATAAGAGGGTAGCTTGGATATTGGTCGAACTCGAGTACTTGGGTGGCCTGCCTGGTGACATTGATCTTCTTTGGGGCAACAAAAGACATAGGCATCGTATTGATTTCTGGGGTATTCCTTTTCGCTGCCTTATTTTCCATCGCACGGGTCACCTTCGTGAGCATTGTCCATTCCGGATGCGAATGTGCCGCTCTGATGCTGCTACTGTCTCTTTTGATGAGGGTCGTCGGATGAATGCCGCATCGGGTATTCCTGGTCGTTTTAATTCAGGTATTTCTAGCTCTCATAATTCTGATGAAGACGCTTTTGTTACTGCACAAGAGCAATCAGACGGAATTTTACATAATTCCCGGGTGTTGAATCCTGTCCAAAATAATGAATCTAATGTTGACCTAGCATCTCTTAGATCGTCTGGTCCTGTTGCCAATGACAATAATTCACTCCCTGATGAAAATCACATTGTCTCTTTAGTTGGTCAAGATTTTGGGACTTCCACTACTCCTTTATGTCTACAGGATTCTCATCAGACCCAGTCAGACTCTGTCGTAGGCCTAGCTCCTTCTGCAGTTGACCCTCCGTTACACCCTACCACTAATTTCTACGTTGGTGAGTCATCCGCGCCTAAGCCCTACTCTTCTACTAGTCCCCACATGACCGTGGACATATCATCTGAGCCCGAAGACCCAGTCTATTTTCCGGATTCCCCTAGGAATTCAGTTGGCAGCGACCTGGAGTCTATTTTGGCTAATCCCAAAAATGATTTCGCTGCCCTTACTGTCTTTGATAGACCAATTACATTGTCAGTATCTAGGTCATCTACTCTTCCCCCTGCACAACAGGCTAGTAGACGGAATTCCAGGTCGGCCAACAAGCACTCTAAAGGGAAATTCAAAGCCATGGCCCTGTTTACAGAAGATGATGACAATCTTACTGACATTCCGATCTCCATCAGTCAAAGCACTAGGACTGATTCTCGGGCACTTAGAGCATGTCACCCGGAACCAGATTCAACATGAATCATATCATATCTTTGAACATTTGGGGTTTGGGTGATGCCTCCAAAGCTCATTGCCTTAAGCACATGTTCTTTTCTGCAAATCCGTTTATCTTTTTTGGACAAGAAACCATGTGTGCTCGAGAGCGAGCAATCAATGTACTTCTGACTTTGAAAACGGGATGGAATGCTATTGCTGTGGACGCTATGGGTCATTCGGGTGGCTTGATTGCTATCTGGAACCCGGACTTTGCATCTTTTAAAGCTTTCAGGTTTTTTGGAGGTATATTTCTATCTGGCTCTCTCAGAGGTATGAAGGAATCGGTCAATATTATCAACATCTATGCCCCCTATAGCAATAGGCAGTCCTTTTGGAAACGTATGAGGGATTCTGGTGTTATTTCTTTGCACAATTTAATTCTCATGGGTGATTTTAATTCCACTTTGCACCCTGATGAAGTGTGGGGATTATCGGCCAGACTCGATCCTCTATCATCTTTTTTATGTGACATGTTTTATGACCATCAGCTAGTCGATATTCGACCTTTTCCTCTTCTGCCAACTTGGTCTAACAAGCGGGCTGACTTTCATCATATTGCAAAGCGGCTTGATAGGGCATTGGTTCATGCTAAATTGGTGGACAAATGGAGTCTTTTGCGCTCTGATATTATTGTTTCTGACATTTCTGATCACATGCCCATCAGGCTTTCGTGGAAAGTGGATGTCAATCTCAAGGGGAAGCCTTTCAAATTTAACAGGATTTGGTTGGAGGACTCGGACTACTCTAATTTGATTTCTGGCATTTGGCATCAAGAGATTCAGGATTTTAATCTTAAAGATTGGGAGTGCTTTCATTATAAAGTGCAAAAGATCAAGAAGGCTTCTAAGGAATGGGAGATAAGGAAAAAGGCTGCTCTCAGAAAGGAATATTTTGAGATCTCATCAATGATGGTGGACCTTTTTGTATCGTGCTCTTCTACTTCCCCTGATGCTGCGGATTTATGTCGCATGAAGGTTCTGGCTGCCAGGAAAAAGGAAATCCTGAGGATTGAGGAGGTCACATGGCGTTTGAAGAGCAGAATATTATGGCTCAAGGAGGGTGATCTCAATACTCGCTTTTTTCATAAAACAGCAAACGCCCGCCGGAATCGGAATGCCATTTGGAGAATCAAAAAAGATGACGGCTGCTTTGTTTTCTCCAACTCTGAGATCCAGGAGGAAGCAGTTTCATACTTCTCTAAGTTTTATTTGGCTGATCAATCTATTAATGCTGAGAATCAATCCTGGGTTTTAGAACATGTCCCCAGGTTCTTTGACGAGGATGCGGTGGCTGCTATTGATCGGTGCATTTCTGGGAATGAGGTTTTGTCGGTCCTGAAGTCTTTCCCACATGACAAATGCCCCGGGCCTGATGGATGGCCGGAAGAGTTTTTCATATTCTTTTTTGATCTTTTGGGGGATGAACTTTCTGAGTTAATGGAATTATTCCAGAAGAAGGGCATTATGCCTGCAAATCTGAACTCTTCCTTCATTGCTCTTATCCCTAAAGTATCGGACCCCCAGCTATTTCCTGATTTTAGTCCCATTGCTCTTTGTAACTTAATCTACAAAGTTACTTCTAAGATTATTGCAAATCGGGTTAAAGCTGTTTTATCTGCTAATATTTCTTTGGAGCAGTTTGGGTTTTTAAATGGCAGGTCTATTCATGACGCGATTGCTATCGCTTAGGAGGTTGTTCATTCATTTCACTCACAAAAGCAGGAGGCGCTGGTTATGAAGGTGGATTTACACAAGGCATATGATTCAATCGACTGGTCCTTTATTCGGGTTATTTTACTCAAAGTCGGATTACCTATTCGAACCATTCGATGGATAATGTCCTGCATCTCAAATGTTAGATATGCAGTGATTATTAATGGATTCCCCTCCCGCTTCTTTAAGGCTGGTCGTGGTCTTCGTCAGGGTTGTGCTCTTTCACCTCTCATATTCATCTTAGTCATGGAGGGCTTCAGCAGGTTGTTGCATTCGGATGAACAGAAGGGTTACATTCAAGGTTTTTCATTTTTAGAATCGGTATCCACTTCGCATTCTCTCTTCGTGGATGACCTATTACTATTTGGCTATTTGATTCGGAATCACTGGTTCTATATAAACATCATGTTTTTGCGATTTAAATCTGCCACAGGGTTGGGCATTAATGGTTCCAAATCTTTCATCTTATTTGAATTTGGGGATTTTCAAGAAGTCGATTTTATTGCTGATTTTATGGGTGTTGGCACTCGTCATATGTCTAAGGGCTTTAAATATTTGGGATATTTTATCAAACCGTGTGGTTATAAGAACAAAGACTGGGATTGGATTATTGACCGTTTCCGCGATAGGATTCAGCGTTGGACACATCGCTGGTTATCCATGGGAGGTCGCCTCATATTGATTCAATCGGTATTATCGCAAATGGTAGTTTTCTGGGCTCACTTGCTTTATCTTCCTTCTGCTATCATTTCCAAAATCAATGGCATCATTTCACATTTTCTTTGGGGAGGTGCTAATTTATGTAGGAAATTCCCCCTCTGTAAGTTATCTGCAATATCTATTCCTAAGGACATGGATGGTTGGGGAATTCTCGGTATCCGGGATTTCAATAGAGCTCTACTTGTTAAATCCTTTTGGCGGGCTGTAAACTGCACAGGTATATGGTACAATATTAACAAGGCCAAATATTATAGTGGGGACGCGTTGATGAAGATTAGCTATAACGACTTTACTTTTCCGCCAATAATATCTTGCATTTGGCGCAGTTTTAAATTGATAATGCATATCGTTGCTCCACGCTTATATTGGCTATTTCGGAACGGCTGCGACATCCCAATTGGCTCACAAAATTTCATCCCACTGACGCCTCTTACAGCTCCCTCTCAGTGTTTGATTGTAGCTTTGGCACGCAGAGGTATTATGTTCTATTCCCAGGTTATTCATTATTGGTCTTATTGCGCTCCCATCTTCAAATCGGCCGAGCAACTTGATCTAGATGGCCCAGACGCTGATGAATGGGCACTATTTCGAAATACTCTTAGTAGTGCTGGGCTGTGTTATGCTCTTGGGGGTGATAAAATTGTATGGAATGGGCCCCTCAAAAACAACACGGTTGTGGTAAAGGATGTATATCGTATGATTGTATCTGATCTTCCTCTACAGCCATCAAATTTTTTCTCTCCATTTTGGAAGAGGAATATCCCTACGAAAATCACCATTTTCGGATGGTTGGTATGGAAAGGTAAAGTGTTGACTTGGGATAATCTTAGGAAGCGCAATTATCATGGTCCTAGCCACTGTGTCTTTTGCCTCATGGCTGAGAAATCCATCGATCATCTATTTTTCACATGCCCTTCCGTTATTAAGCTATGGAAATTATTCAGCTCGTTTATTATGGGCCCATCCTGGATTCCTGTGGACTTTATCTCTGCGGCATATGATTCGGACTCTCTGAACAATGCTCACCGTTCCTTTCCCTTCTATTTCATATGGGAAGTCTGGCTCACAAGGAACAATATTATTTTTGAGCAGAAATCATTCCATATCCACCGTACATTTATGGCTATTAAAAATTGGATGGCGGATATTCCTCCTTTGATTGTTGATGTACGTGATGCTTCTCACCGTCTCAGACCCCATGAGATTGTTCTCCCTGCCTTATACTTCGATGGGGCTTCTGCTGATGGTAATATTGGTTGTGGGGCATGGATTAAGATTTCGGATCAAGATCGCATTCTCCTCTATTGGAACGGTGGTCCAGGTTCAAACAACAAAGCAGAGATTATGGCTCTTTGGGGTGGCCTTCTCATTGCTATTGACTTCCAAATTAGGGTGGCCGCTATATATGGGGATTCTCAGTTGGTTATAGGCTAGATGTCTAACAGGTTTAATATGTACAATCAACTTTTGCAGGGCTGGATTGACCGTGCTCAGTATCTGTGGAGTAGAATGGATTTCTCCCCTATGATCCATATTTTCCGAGAGAATAACACCCGGGCTGATCGTTTATCTAAAAAGGGACTCTCTGCTGAGTTTGGCCTGATGTTTATTTCTCGATATCATGATGGGAGACAACTGCCGAATTTTCAATCCCTCTCTCTTGATTTCCTTCTGTTTTAAGATTTTGACATAAATTTTGTTATATTTCGAGCTTCTCTGATCTTTATCATAGGCCCTTTCGACTGATCTCCAAAGTATCCTTCTCAATGAGCGGGTTATCTTACAAGCGAGCCTGTGATTAATATGTTTTCAAGCGAGCGTGTTCAAGCGAGCGTGACTAGTATGTTTTCAAGCGAGCGTCTTCAATATGTTTCCAAGCGAGCGTGTATAAATTTGCTTCAAGCGAGCGCGCTTATTATGTTTTCTCGCGGGCAATAGCAACAGCTTTTCATTCTAGTACTCGGAGCTTCCCACCAGGCTGAAATGTTTTCTCTTCTATCAGGCGAGCGTGGCTACTCATTCAATATAGGATGCCTGAACATCTATTCATTGAATCCTGTTTTATCAAGCGAGCGGGCATACTTCTCGGGTACATGGTTATCCTCATTTTCTGTTGCATATCTTTTTGCACACTGCCAGGATCCTCATCACAAGAGACAGTTCAATCATCGGGTTCATCTTATCAAACAGCCAAGAATGTCTCTTTTAAATCATGAGTCATAATCTATAACATTCCTAGAATCTTGTTGTTCGAATGCTTTCTTGTACAACTTCTCTGATTTTCTATTTCTTTGCAGTCATCACAGTTCTGTGTGAGGATCGAGATGAACCCTTTCATCTCTGTTCTTACTTCTATGTTTATTTTCTTCTTATATGTCAGAAAAGATATCTGTATGGGAAGGATCGTTTCCCCTGTTATGTGGATGCCTATAATTTTCTCTGCTCAATATTCTGTCTGAGCATTTCACTTTGGCATTATATGCTGATTTCTCGCTGTAGCGCTTACGCAGCTGAGACATATTTCGTCAATGTACTGGTTATATTTTAATATAATACAGCGTTTTTTTCTTTCTGAAAAAAAGAACACTAGTTCACGATACACCAGTGATTTTTATGATTCTGTAATGTTGCTGCCTTTGAGGCATTATTTGTGCTTGGAATATGATTTATGGTTCAAATCTCTTCACTTCAATGATTATTTTTTCAGTCCATTAAGTAAAGTTTTTCTTGCAACTCCTGAAGACCTCATGATCGGCGACTCGTGTTAATTTGGCTTACGCTTCTCTTTTAGAATTCGAAATGATTGTAAGTACATAAATGGATCGCTTGCATTGAGTGTGAGCTAGGTATGTCTAGTATGGTAGATACAACTTCTGAGGATGGTCCATGTGCATGTGAAATATGAGGAGACTAGCGCATCGTGGAGACTGTTTGTGGCGAGATTAGTGTATTTTTGCTAGCATAATCGCGAGGTGTGACTATTGTGTTCAATGTGGAGTGCTGAAGCATACATCAGCTGCGTATTTTTGTCAAGGAGGAAGATTTGAGTCGCCAAAAAATCGACTGATCCATCGTGGTGTTGGATCATGTGAATGTTGGTGGGAAGGCAGTCTAGATTCTGAAGGGAAAACCAAGGAAGCGCGTCAGCACATCACACACCTATGCCCAGAATTATCCTGGTGATTGTCAACAAAATTTTGTTGGTTTTCATAGGAACGGAATCTACATTTTCAGTTAGCGTATTTGCAGTCAGCTCGAAACCAAGGAAGCGTATTTGCAGCCAGCTCGGAGAGTCCGTGGTGGAATCTGTTGAACAAAATACTACCTGGTTTAGCTGAATGAACTGATTTTTTGCAAAAGCCACGATGCAGAGATTCCTACGACAGTGAGGTCGAGGGTTGGAAGTAGCAGTTGAAAATCCTCACAGGGCCAAGAAATACCATCGTCTTGTTCAAAGGAAATTCGAAAGCATAAGTCAAAGCTACAGGTTTTATATACTTGTGCTGAGCGGCTACGTGGAAGACATTTGCATGGAGTACTATGTTAAATATTTCAAAATATTTTTTCTGCAGTAAGTTCTTCAGCAAATGTTTTTAAGTTTGCATGCTGAGACATATGGTGCCAAATAAGACCAACCTTATTTTAAGTGAAGAAGCTGCGTTGAAGAAATACTTGCATGCGTGGAGTTTTCCTTTTGATAAAAGCCTTGGAGAGCATCTTGCGTGGATCAATGACATCGAGCATCTTGATTCCTGTGCCATGAGAATGTTTCAACGCTTGGAAAGTGATTTACAAATTCTAGTTTTCTTAATTTCCATGGTTCATTCCAAAGAGATTATAATGGCAACGTATAGAATTCTATGCAGAAATTCCTAATTTACTTTTTTGACGAAAGAAACTTAAAGTATATGGTTTAAAGCTTTTAACATGGTTCTCTCCTTTATAAACCAAAACCATTACTTTAGATTCACATCGAAAAGTGTATTTTTTTTAATTATGAGTAATGTTTTTTGGGGTGATAAGGAATTAAGTAGGTTGGGAATAATAAAGTGTAAATTTTAAAAGGCATCTTCTTAAGTGACTTAATAAAGTACATTAAATTATTTTGATAATTTAATGAGATGTATGGAATGATACGATGTAATATTGAGAGAATGGGTGGAGTGTTTAATGAGAGAATGAGTGGAGTTCTATATTATTATCTATGGTTTCATTATGAGAGATAATAAGTGCTTTGAATTATATGGAGCAATAAAATTTGTAATTTGGAGTGATAAATTTTTTAGCGTGTTTTAAATGAGAGTTTTGAGGTGAATTTGGAGTGAAGAGTGAATATTGTTAAAAGGGGAAGCTCATTGCTATATTTTTTTTTCTAGGAGGTTGAGTCAGTTTCTGAAGAAATTTTTCTTCCAAAAAGTTCTGGAACTTTGATTCCATGAATATGTTGCGAATTTGAACGATTGTGTACTCTGTTGAAGATTGCAACAAGAAACAGTGAAGGAGGCATTCTGAAACATCTTTCCTGATCCTAGTTGGAAAGTGATCACCTAAACTAGGTGGGGGCCACACAAGTGATTTTTGTCGCAAAGTCTATTTTTAGACTATGTCTATTTTTACACATATGGAGTATATTCTATAAGTTGCGGGATGTTATTTATGGATGATTGGTCACGTTGGTAAAAATATATGGACCTCTATTTTTAGACATTGGGCGAAGTCTATTTTTAGACTGCCAGTCTAAAAATAGACCAGTCAAATATTATTAGCCCTTAATAATATTTGGACTATAAACATTATCTTATCCTCTTGGAGCACTTCAATTCGAGCTACGGATGTGGCACATGCATCTGACAGAAGGAATTATGATATTCCTAGGGTTAAGTGGAGCTATTGCATGTTGAATTCAGTTAGAACTCATGTGGCAGAGTTTGGTGGAGTTGATGAGACAGTTGGTGGAGTTGTGTTCGGTTTAACTTAATTAAACTAGTTGTATTTAGTCTAACTGACAAATACACTAGTGATGAGTGGTGTGAATTAATTATTAATTAATTCACTAATTATTAACTCACAAATCAACTAAAGAATACATCAGTTAACTGCAATGCATGGACAGTTCAGTGGAGACCAGTGTTAGAGGTGGGTGAAAGGGTGAGTCTACTATCAGTTGTGACTATACTTGTGCATGAGATTTTCACACACATTGATTGAGATTGCCAATGAGGATTGCGCAGTATAAGCCAAGGGGATTCGAACTTGGATCAAAATTCATTCTCATCTTGGATTGCGCAGTAGAGGCAGACAGACTTGTGGAGGAGATTTGAACCTGTGACTTGTTCATCTCAGAGCTAGTTTGTGTGTAGCATGTGAGATAGTGTTGAGAGCTGTGAGAGCTTTGTGCTATGTATTGTTACATGTTCTCTATCATTATAATATACAGATAGTTGGGGGTTTTAAGCTATATTCTTTCCCCATTACATATTGTGTTATATGTGTGCTTGATTATGTTTTAATGTGCGCATGCGACTGCTTCTATTTCCGCAAATTGATGATCAATTGTAGAAGAGGTTATGTATTATGCATGAAGCTTAAATAGTGTGTAATCAGGATAATCTCGGTGAATAATTCAGCAAATTATTCAAATTTCTACATGGTATCAGAGCAGAATTGATCATCGGATCTATTATAGTGATTACAATTATTTCAGTAGACAGAGTCTGTAACGGGCCAGGTAGCCTTTGGATCCATCCTTTCTTTGAAAGGTGATATATCCGGTAAATGCCCCTACAGTCGATCTCTGTGCTAGAAATAATTTGTTCTCACAGATCCAGAAGCAGCTGAGTTTTGAGCTTGGAATTCGAATTTGCAGCAGAATTTGGAATTCGAAATTTGCAGCAGTTTTCTTGGTGCTAGAGTTGAAATGTATTTCAACGGATTGCGACTGGAATATGCCCTTGAGGGCAGTTCGAATTATGTTGCATGGAAGGACAGAATGGAGGCGGTATTAGATGATAACGGGCTGAAGGAGTTCATAGATGCTGAGGTCCCAAAGCCTACTGATGCTGCTCAAGTTGAGGCTTGGCAAAAGAAGACAGCAAAGTGTCGAAGGATTCTGTTGGAGGGCGTGAAGGATCACATTGTATCTAGCCTGCATGGTAAGGCTTCTCCATTTTTGATGTGGAAAGCCTTGACAGATTTATTCCAAAGCAAGAGCGACCAGAGGAAGTTGGCGCTCAAGGATAAACTCAGGAAAATAAAGATGGAGAAGAATGACACTATTCCGGTATACTTGACAAAGTTTTTCCACTGCAGGGATGAGCTTGGGAGTGTAGGAGTTAGTGTGGATGAAGAAGACTTGGTGAGCTTGGCTCTCCTTGGGCTTACGAAGAGTTGGCATAGCTACGAGGACTCTGTCAATGGTCGAGAGAAATTGCTAGGATGGGAGCGACTTTAGTCGGATCTTGTGCAAGAGGAGATAAGGCGGAGTACCAGGGATGGCTCTTCATCAAAGGCATCTGATGAAGAAGATTGTGCTTTGGCTACCAAATAAAGGAAGGGGAAGGGAAATAAGAATGCTTCTCAATCCAGTGCGGATGGTAAAGAGCGTGACATGTCCAAAGTGAAGTGTTTTCACTGTCACGAGCATGGACATTACGCCACGAATTGTCCACAGAAGAAGAAGAAAAAGCAGGCTGCTGGAGCTGCAGCTGGTGAGGCTCTTGCCTCGCAATTTGAGCTAGACTTCTCATTGATCGCATGCATGGTGTCTAGTGCATTGGGATCGAGGTGGTATTTTGATAGTGGCGCTTCCTTTCACATGACGGGAGATGTGAATCTTTTCAGTGACTTGGTGGAGAAAGATCTCCAGTTGCATGTTGAGTTGGGCGATAATGGACGATACAATGCGACCGGCATTGGTACCATAACCTTTCAGAGGGAGTCAGGTAAACTCATTCTTTTACAAGATGTAGTGCATGTTCCAGGTTTAAAGAAGAATTTGATCTCAGTCGCAATGTTAGAGGATAAAGGGTATGGAGTTGTCTTCAGTGAAGGAAAATTTTTCCTTCGGCACAAGGCAACAGGACAAGTCAAGAAGGTTGGGATTCGAGCAAAGAATCTCTACAGACTTGAAGTAGATGGGATGTCTACGGAGCTTCCTACTGTTGGGAAGTGCAAGAAAGACATGCAATTGATGCTTGAGAGGGAGAAAGTTTTGCATGCAGGTAATAGTGAACCTAGGGATGTGGAGCAGCCACAAGATGAGGATCATGGAGTGGAAGAAACCACTCATGCAGAGAAATTTCGTGCCAGATGGGCAGAGGGAGTGCATGCAACTATACCACCAGGTGAGAGGTGGGGCGACATGCATGATTAATCCCAAGAGGAGATTTCTGGGCAGGATTCATGAGATGGTGTGGATCTCAGGAATTGAACCTGGCTACGAGGTGCCCACAGCGCAGCAGTATCATGATCAGTTGGATTGATGCAGGAAGATCAAAGTGACAATGTTGGATACTGGAGCACGAATCAGAGTTGACAACAAGTGCAGAGTGCATGGGTGCAAGAGTTGAACAACGCAGTGGTTCCTGATGACATGTGCAGTTGGTACCAGCAGAAGTCAAAGACTTTGATGATAGATGCATGGAGTTGCATGGCGCATCAGACTAATTGATTTGTTTGGAGCCTATTCAGTTTCAGAGGAGTTGCAGAGCAGATGCATGGAGTTGCATGGCGCTTGTGAAGGTTGCGTGTGGCGTTTGTGCTGAGTTTGGGGGAAATACATGCAAAGACAGTCGTTTCTTTGCTGAGAGGAGTGTTGAAGATTGCAACAAGAAATAGTGAAGGAGGCATCCTAAAACATCTTTCCTGATCCTAGTTGGAAAGTGATCACCTAAACTAGGTGGGGGCCACACAAGTGATTTTTGTCGCAAAGTCTATTTTTAGACTATGTCTATTTTTACACATATGGAGCATATTCTATAAGTTGTGGGATGCTATTTATGGATGATTGGTCAAGTTGGTAAAAATATATGGACCTCTATTTTTAGACATTGGGCGAAGTCTATTTTTAGACTGCCAGTCTAAAAATAGATTAGTCAAATATTATTAGCCCTTAATAGTATTTGGACTATAAACATTATCTTATCCTCTTGGAGCACTTTAGTTCGAGCTACGGATGTGGAACATGCAGCTGATAGAAGGAATTACGCTATTCCTAGCGTTAAGTGGAGCTATTGCATGTTGAATTCAGTTAGAACTCATGTGGCAGAGCTTGGTGGAGTTGATGAGACAGTTGGTGGAGTTGTATTCGGTTTAACTTAGTTAAATTAGTTGTATTTAGTCTAACTGACAAATACACTAGTGATGAGTGGTGTGAATTAATTATTAATTAATTCACTAATTATTAACTCATAAATCAACTAAAGAATACATAAGTTAACTGCAATGCATGGACAGTTCAGTGGAGACCAGTGTTAGAGGTGGGTGAAAGGGTGAGTCTACTATCAGTTGTGACTATACTTGTGCATGAGATTTGCACACACATTGATTGAGATTTCCAATGAGGATTGCGTAGTATAATCCAAGGGGATTCGAACTTGGATCAAAATTCATTCTCATCTTAGATTACGCAGTAGAGGCAGGCAGACTTGTGGAGGAGATTTGAACCTGTGACTTGTTCATCTCAGAGCTAGTTTGTGTGTAGCATGTGAGATAGTGCTGAGAGCTGTGAGAGCTTTGTGCTATGTATTGTTACATGTTCTCTATCATTATAATATACAGATAGTTGGGGGTTTTCAGCTGTATGCTTTCCCCATTACATACTGTGTTATATGTGTGCTTGACTATGTTTTAATGTGCGCATGCGACTGCTTCTATTTCCGCAAATTGATGATCAATTGTAGAAGAGGTTATGTATTATGCATGAAGCTTAAATAGTGTGTAATCAGGATAATCTCGGTGAATAATTCAGCTATTATTCAAATTTCTACATACTCCAAATTTTAATAAAGCATATATATTTTTTGGTGATTTTGTCTTCGATTCGTCTGAAATTAAATAAGGGGATTGTAGGTACATGAAGAGTGTGTTGATGATGGTGCATGCGTCATGTTGTTGCTTTTGAGTTGTGTCTAGTTTTGACACATAAATGATCTCATTTAACACATACATAAAGTTCAATATCAACAAGCACAACATCTGTAACAAAGTAGTTGCATGGTAGGATAATTAAACTCAACACATGAACTTGCGCCACTACAACAAATAATCAAATTTTTCAACATCAACATTCTACCTCAACAAGCAATTAACTCCATACAATCAATTTAATGAACCTGCAAAATCCAACATTTCAAATCAAATTCTACATCAATACAATCAAGTTAATGAGCCTACAACCTCCAGCGTTTCAAAGCATAGTCTACATCAACATTATTGAACTTGTAATCAAACTCAAATTGCATTAAATTGTAAGGGTGCATTATCAGTTGAAACCGACACCCAAGTTTTGAATTGAGTCAAATTAAGTCAAAGTGAATTCATTGTAATGAGTCATTAAAATCATTAAGAGTTTTTGGGTGCATTTTCGACTGTGTTCGACACCCTTTCTTTAAGCAGAATCAAGGGAGTGCATGATTTTTAACTCTAAAGCAAACAAACAACAAGTTCACATCTCCTGAAACCGAGTGTGAATACTCATTCAAGCAAGTTCCATCAAGTCAATACAAAGTTCAAAAAATCAAGCGAGCCAACATGAAGCTCATTACAACAACCATCAAAGCAAGCAAACGAGTTCTACTCTAACACTAATCAAGCAAGTTGAAATCTACAGGAAGTGAGCGTGAGTTCCAGTGAGTGTGAAAAAAGAAAAACAAGTTTCACTAAGAAATCAAGAAAATTCCGAAGCAAGTGAGCATGATAAACTCAATCAAGTGAGCTAGCACAAGCAAACGTGCTCTTCAAGCAACAAAGTAAGTGAGTGTGTCGTCAACATCAAGCTAGTGCATTCAATCCAACAAAGTTCAAATCAAGAGAGACAATTCAAGACAAGTGAGCCTGACTTCAAGCGACCGATTTAGCATGGAGCAACACATCTAGTTGTTACAAATTCTTCACAATTTGATCCTCTCAAGTGCTAGAGATGTGGTGCAAATCAACAAAGCAACTCTTGTTGATATTTCACAACATCTACAACAGAAAAATGAAACTACTGATTTTCTTCAACTGGAGTCACAACTACAAAGAACTGAGTTGCAAGAGAAGAGTGATGCTTACAAGTCTTTGAACCATACAACTAAAGATGATTCTAAGTCATTCATTCAAACAGCTTCAAGTGTCGAAGTTGTTTAGGTTCAAATTTCTTCCAAGACAATCATCAAGCAATGGGAAGAAATTCAAAGTAACAAGAATCGACAAGCCATAGGATATGTCAAAGATGACACCAAGTTGCATATCCCAGATTATTCAAAGCCCATTAAGTTCATCAGTGTAGGATTTCTTGAACAAATCACCTCAGCACGTTCTGAGATAGTTGCGGACAAATAGAAATGCACACAAATAGAAGTTTCAGTGAAACCGAAATGTCCTCATTGTCAAAGAACCTGTCATATGGAAGATTAGTGTTTTCATCTCCATCCTTATCGCCATCGTGGCAAGCCAAATAATTCATCACAAAAATGTTGCAACCAAAAACAATCAGCTAGATTGAAGATAAATTATGAATATATTGATCCTTGGGAATGGTCATCCACAGTCAAAATATTGTATCAATTCTACAACTGAATACAATCTCACCTAGTGCAGCCAATAGTGAAAAGAAGATGGTACTCTCATGCATTTGAATGGGGAAGTACACCAGTGCACCGCTCCTACACCTAAAGGGGGGGAGTTCAGGAATAATTTTAAGAGGATTGTCTCTCCTTTCAGCTGAAAAAGGGGGGAAAATGTCAATGAAATTTATGGTGGTTGTCAGACTGAAAGTCTCAACAAAACCAGCAAAAGCATCCAGCAGGCATCTTCAACAGCTAGTGGGCATCAACAAATATGCCATTGGGAAGTCGACAACAAAGCAACAGTGAGCAGTTTTCAACACAACAAAAGCAATAGTGAGTTGTTTTTGACATCATCAGCCAGTGGGCATTCAACAAATTTTGTTAGTGGACAAAGGATGTTGATTTCACGCAAAGGACAGATGGATCCTTTTGCAACTTGGCACGTGATGGAGCTGTCAAGAAAAATTTAGAGATGAATCAGATATGCAATTGACTCATGGTCTCTTCAGATTGCATGTTTTTTAGCATCCAGCTTTGGCGGTTTTGTAGGCAATGTTTTTGAGGATCAACATGAGAACTTGGAAAATGGTCCCTCGTTATTATTTTGGATTTATCATTTAAGGGGGGATTGTTAGCCTCTCTCATAAAACAATAATAAATCCAAAAATTAAATAAATAAATTAAATATTAAAAGTTAGAAATTTATGCCTAAATCTCTAGATTGGGTTGTTCCTCTAAGTTAGGAGTTAGTTTAAGTAGCTCCTAGATTGGTGTGGGAATGGTTGAGAAATTGTCTTAACCAATGTGTCGAAGATAGAATGCACTAGCTTGAGACACAGTCTCCTCATCTATTTAATTGTAATATTACATTCTTTTAATAATGAGAAAGTATGTGAGGAAGTAGTGAGGCTAAAGCCTTTTTCGCCAATGTTATGTCTCTGGTTTTTTATGTGTGTTTTATGTATTTTTTGAGTGATTTGATTTTCAATATGTGGTATCAGATCTATGGACCAGATGAAGATTGTAGTGTGAGCGGTTTCTATCAGAAACAAGGAAAAGATTGCAGTGTTATTTTATCAAAAGCACATTTGTTGTTGTTTTCTACGAGAGCCAAGTGTGAGAGTCACCTAGAGGAGAACAATCGTGAATTTATCTAATTTTTATTTTCACTTTGGAGCTCGTGAGGATTGTGTTGTATAGTGCATGAAGATTGTGTTGGAGATGTGAATTGGATACCTTCTAAGTGTGGGATATTGTTGCTCTAAGATTGGCATTAAGTGAATCCGCCTATGGATACCTACGTTTAGGCCTGTATAAGACATCATCTGATGAACTGAAAGAAAAATCTGAAGTGTTGTGAACATATTTGATTTTTTATTGAAGAAGATTGTTCAATTTCTCCGTAGAATATTGTTCCTTTTGATCTGATGCTTTAGTGGACAACCCTTGCATTGGACTCCATGATGCAGATATTGGGATCTATTTGAAATCGACCACGTTTAAATCTTTTGCACAATGACCCATTTAATATCGCGGCTTCTTCAACACTGTTGGCTAGTTTCCTAATTTATTTTTGCAATTCACAGAGCTGTGATATTTAGGTTATCTTCAATTATCATCATTGCCTCATATACTCTTGTTTATAGTCCTTTATTATTTTTAAAATGTAATAATAATCATAGGAGAAAAGTACATATCAATCAATTGAAAAAAGGACTTGGTGCTAAGATCTTGTAACTACGGTTTATGGAAGTGGCCACATTCCATTTACTATTTTCATGTAGTACCAGATTTTCCTACAGTATTCGAAGTGGTTCTCCATCCTCCATTTTCCGTGGACACCAGTTCACAATACACCAGTGATTTTTATGATTCTATAATGTTGTTTCCTTTGAGGAATTATTTGTGCTTGGAAGATGATTTATGGTTCAAATCTCTTCATTTCAATGCGTAGTTTTTCAGTCCATTAAGTAAAGTTCTGCTTGCAACTCCTGACGACCTCACGATCGGCGACTCATGTTAATTTGGTTTACGCTTCTCTTTTAGAATTCTAAATGATTCTAAGTACATAAATGGATCACTTGCATTGAGTGTGAGCTAGGTATGTCCAGTATGGTACATACAACTTCTGAGGATGGTCCATGTGCATGTGAAATATGAGGAGAATAGCGCATCGTGGAGACTATTTGTGGCGATATTAGTGTATTTTTTCTAGAAAAATTGCGAGGTGTGACTATTGTGTTTAACGTGGAGCGTTGAAGCACACATCTGCTACGTATGTTTGTCAAGGAGGAAGAGCATAGTCGCCAACAGATCGACCGATCCATCGTGGTGTTCGATCATGTGAATGCTGGTGGGAAGGTGGTCCAGATTCTGAATGGAAAACCAAGGAAGTGCACCAACACACCACACACCTATGCCGAAAATTCTCATGGTGATTGTTGATAAAATTCTGTTGGTTTTCATAGGAGCGGAATCTACATTTTCAGTTAGCTTATTTTTAGTCAGCTCGAAGCTAGGGAAGCGTATTTGAAGCCAGCTCGAAGAGTCTATGGTTGAATCTGTTGAACAAAAGACTACCTGATTTAATTGAATGAACTGATTTTTTGCAAAAGCGACGATGCAGAGATTCCTATGACAGTTAGGTCGAGGGTTGGACATAGCAGTTTACAATCCTCACAAGGCCAAGGAAGACCATCGTCTTGTTTAAAGGAAATTCGAAAGAATAAGTCAAAGCTACAGGTTTTAAATACTTGTTTTGAGCAGCTACATGGAAGTAATTTGTGTGGAGGACTATGTTAAAGCTTTCAAAAAAATTTGCTGCGGTAAGTTCTTCAGAATTTTTTTTTAAGTGTGCAACCTAAGATTTATGGTGCCAAAGAAGACCAACCATATTTTAAGTGAAGATGTTGTGTTGAAGAAATACTTGCATGCGTGGAGTTTTCATTTTGGGAAAAGCCTTGGAGAGCAGCTTGCGTGGATCAATGACATCGAGCATCTTGATTCCTGTGCCATGAGAACATTTCAATGCTTGGAAAGTGATTTACAAATTCTAGTTTTTTCAATTTCCATGGTTCATTCCAAAGAGATTATATCAACAAGGTATAGAATTCTATGCACAAATTCCTAAGTTACTTTTTCAACACAAGAAACTTAAATTATATGGTTCAAATATTTTAACGTGGATCTCTCCTTTATAAACCAAAACCATTACTTTAGATTCACAAAAATGGAGGCATAAGTAAATTGGAAAAGTGTATTTTTGTAATTATGAGTAATTTTTTTTGGGGTGATAAGGAATTAAGTAGGTTGGGAATAATAAAGTGTAAAGTTTAAAAGGCATCTTTTTAAGTGACTTAATAAAGTACATTAAATTATTTTAATAATTTAATGAGATGTATGGAGTGATAAGGTGTAATATTGAGAGGATGGGTGGAGTGTTTAATGAGAGAATGAGTGGAGATCTATATTATGATGTATTGTTTCACTATGAGAGAGAATAAGTGCTTTGAATTAAATGGAGGAATAAAATTTGTAATTTGGAGTGATAATTTTTTGAGTGTGTTTTAAATGAGAGCTTTGAGGTGAATTTGGAGTGAAGAGTGAATATTGTTAAAAGGGGAAGCCCATTGTTGTATTTTTTTTTTCTAGGAGGTTGAGTCAGTTTTTGAAGATATTTTTCTTGCAAAAAGTTATGGAACTTTGATTCCATGAAGATGTTGCAAAGCTGAATGATTATGTACTCCAAATTTTAATAAATCATATATTGTTTTTGGTGATTATGTCCTAGATCCGCCCAAAATTGAATAAGGGGATTGTAGGTACATGAAGAGTGTGTTGATGATGGTGGATGCTTCATGTTGTTACTTATTATTTGTGTCTAGTTTTGACACACAAATGATCTCATTTAACACATACATAAAGTTACATATCAACAAGCACAACATCTGTAACAAAGTAGGTGCAAGAAAGGATAATTAAACTCAACACATGCATTTTTGATGCTACAACAAATAATCAAAGTTTTCAACATCAACATTCTACCTCAACAAGAAAATTAACTCAATACAATCAATTTAATGAACCTGCAAACTCGAGCATTTCAAAGAAAATTCTACATCAATACAACAAAGTTAATGAGCCTACAAAGTCCAACGTTTCAAAGCACAATCTACATCAACATTATTGAACTTGTAATCAAACTCAAATTGCATTGTAGGGGTGCATTCTCAGTTGAAACCGACACCCAAGTTTTGAATTAAGTCAAATTAAGTCAAAGTGAATTCATTGTAATGAGTCATTAAAATCATTAAGCATTTTTGGGTGCATTTTCGACCGTGTTCGACACCCTTTCTTTAAGCAGAATCAAGAGAGTGCACGATTGTAAACTCTAAAGCAAACAAACAACAAGTTCACATCTCCTGCAAGAGAGCGTGAATATTCATTCAAGAAATTTCTCTCAATTCAGTACAAAGTTAAAAACATCAAGCGATCCAACGTGAAGTTCATTACAACAACCATCAAAGCAAGCAAGCGAGTTCAACTCTAACACTAATCAAGCAAGTTGAAATATACAGAAATAGAGCATGAATGATAGTGAGTGTGAAAAAAGAAAAACAAGTTTCACCAAGAGATCAAGTAAATTCCAAAGCAGGTGACCATGATAAAATCAATCAAGTGAGCCAACACAAGCAAATGTGCTCTTCAAGCAACAAATCAAGCGAGTGTGTCGTGAACATCAAGCTAGTGCATTCATTCCAACAAAGTTCAAATCAAGAGAGACAATTCAAGACAAGCAAGCCTAACTTCAAGCGAGAAATTTAGCATGGTGCAACACATCTAGTTGTTACAAATTATTCACAATTTGATCCTCTCAAGTGCTTGAGATATGGTCCAAATAAACAAAGAAACTCTTGAGTATATTTCACGGCATCTACAAAAAACAAATCAATCTATTGAGTTTCTTCAACAAGAGTCGCAACTACAAAGAACTAAGTTCCAATAGAATAGTAATGCTTCCAAGTCTTTGAACCATACAACTAAATATGATTCTAAGTCATTCATCCAAACAACTTCAAGTGTCGAAGTTTTTCAAGTTAAAATTTATTTGAAGCCAATCATCAAGCCATGGGAAGAAATTCAAAGTAACAGGAATCAACAAGCCTTAGGATATGTCAAAGATGACACCAAGTTGCATATCCCAGATTATTCAAAGCCCATTAAGTTTGTCAGTGCAATATTTATTGAAAAAATCACCTCAGCACATTCTGAGAAATTTGGAGACAAACAGAAATGCACACAACCAGAAGTTTCAGTCAAACCAAAATGTCCTCATTGTCAAAGAACCTGTCAAATGGAAGATCAGTGTTTTGATCTCCATCCTTGTCGCCATTGTGGAAAACAAAATCCTTCATCATATAAATGTTGCAACCAACAACAATCAACCAGATTAAAGATAAATTATGAATGGATTGATCCGTGGGAATGGTCGTCCACAGTCAAAATATTGTATGAATTCTACAACCAAATACAATCTCACCTAGTGCAGCCAACAGTGAAAAGAAGATGGTACTCTCATGCAGTTGAATGGGGCTGTACACCATTGCACCACTCCTACACCTAAAGGGGTGAGTTCAGGAATAACATTCAGAGGATTGTCTCTCCTTTCAGCTGACAAAGGGGGGAAAATGTCAATGAAATTGACGGTGGTTTTCATATTGAAAGTCTCGACAAAACGAAAAAAATCAGCCAATAGGAATATTCAACAACTAGTGGGAAACAAAAAATTCGCCAGTGGGCAGTCGAAAACAAAGCAATAGTGAGCATTTTTCAACACAAAAAAAGCAACAGTGAGTTGTTTTTGACATCATCAGCCAGTGGGTGTTCAGCAAATTTTGTCAGTGGAAAAAGGATGTTGATTTCACGCAAAGGACATATGGATCCTTTTGAAACTTTTCATGTGATGGAGTTGTCAAGAAAAATTTAGAGATGAATCATATAGGCAACTGACTCATGGTCTCTTCATATTGCAAGTTTTTCAACATCTAGCTTTGGCGGTTTTTAAGGAAATGTTTTTGAGGATCAACATGAGAACTTGGAAGATGGTTCCTCATTCTTATTTTGGATTTATCATTGAAGGGGGGAATTTTAACCTCTCTCATAAAACAATAACAAATACAAAAATAAAATAAATAAAATAAATATTAAAAGTTATGAATTTATGCCTAACTCTCTGGATTGGGTTGTTCCTCTAAGTTAGGAGTTAGTTTAGGTAGCTTCTAGATTGGTGTGTGAATGGTTGAGAAATTGTCTCAACGAATGTGTCCAAGATAGAATGCACTATCTTGAGACACAGACTTCTCATCTATTTAATTGTAATATTACATTCGTTTAATAATGAGAAAATATGTGAGAAAGCAGTGAGGCTGAGGCCTTTTCAGCCAATGTTTTGTCTCTAGTTTTTATGTGTATTAATGGTGGATGATTTTTAACAAACAGTAGCCCTAAACATGTTATAAATAAACATACGCCATTAATTGCACCAATCTTCCTTTTACTCTGTTATTCTGTCAATATTAAAAGTTTTCAACAAGACATTGTTCTGTTTACCATTACTATCTATCGTCTGTATCAAAAAATCATTTCCCATGTCTATCATAATTTGCAGAGATCGCTCTTTATAGGTATATTTTATCATAAATACTTCTTGTCTTATCCTATGATTTAAATAAATGGCACCGAAAGGTAAGGGCCGAAAATCAGTGACAGAAGAAGCTCCAAGTGTGTCAACAACCATAGATATTGATCATTTCTCATTAGCTGACCAATTTTTTAATAGTACAGACACGGAATGTGAATTCAAGCTCTACGAATTACATTTCTGGTTAAAACAGAAGTACTTAGATAAACAAGATGAATCCACGCTCTAGGAGACCTTATTTCCTTTGTTTACCTTTCCCCAAACACATGAGTTTCCAGATTTAGTCACCTCGTGTCAAAGTAGATATGAACCTATTAAAATTATTGTAGTAACTCAAAATGGAGACATTATGATTTTTATCACACCTGAAACCATTAACCATATGTTGTTAATCCCACATACTGATTCCCTTATGCATTTTTCCTAAGATTCCCTTATGGAATTATACCATAAAATTACCTTTCCTCAGAGAGCTCCAATTTTTGAAACCTTTCTTGTAGATGATGCTTAAATTTTGAAAAATAATCCTCCTTATCCATCCACTATGTTCCCTGAAGAAACCAGACACATTATTTATTTAATTTCCTATTTGTTAGGCTATCAAAATGACAAAAAAGTAGATGAATCTATTTTGGGTTTATTTTCCATTTTCTCCAAAGAATGTCAGTCAACATTCATGTATAATTACAGTCAGTTCCTGACTGATAATTGTTAGGACCTCACTATGTAACACTTTTTACTATATATTTTGACACCACCTTACCTTTATAACCATGTTTAAAAAGGATTCCATCATCATTTTCATTCACTTTATCCAAAGGTATATAAAATCCTCTTCTTTACTATATGTTTAATCTGTTTACATATAATTCCATATTAATCTTATATTTAATCATTAATCGAAGTAGATTGTTGCTAACATAAGTCTAAAAGATCGCAGATAAATTTTGTGCTGTGCTGGAACAATCAGCCGTTGCTGAAACAGTCAAACTTCGTTGCTGAAATAGTCGACTCCGTTGCTGAAACAGTCGACTCCGTTGCTGAAACAGCCAGCAAGCACGCAAATTCCGTCACTACCCGTAATTTGCGATTCTGGAAGAGTATTTTTTGGAACAATGGCAATAGCATGAAGACGTGGTTACACGGATTATCCTGAAGATAGTAATCTTTTTGTATCTATTGTAACAATATCTTTTTATGGAAGAACAGAATAGCCCTGTTTTAAGAAAGAAGAACAGAATTGGGATAAACGTAGATTTGCTCTAATGTAATTGGAAGAGATGTCTCCTCTTTAAAAGGAGGAGACATCATCATTAGAGGGGAGTTCAGAAACTACAGGAGAACATTGTGTTTAAGAGGACCGGAGCTAGACTCCATTTGTAATGTATCATTTCTTTTGACAGATGAATAAAAGTTCCTTTTGAGCGCTTCAATTTAATCCTTTCCTGGGGAATCTTGTGAGAAGGAAAGGGCCCGTCTTCCTCACAAGATTCGCCCGACTAATCCTGTAGTTTTCTAGATTTCTTTATGATATTCGCACTTTACTTTAATTTTGTTTGCTGAAACACCAGTTACACAGTTTTGTAGTTTATTGAGCATTCTGTTTCCTTAACGCTGCATGTGTTTAGTACATTCATTCTTAAGAAGTTGAGAGATCTCTTTCTGTTATTTGTTTGAATGTATGATTGATGCTGGGAAGCAGGTGCTGAAGATTCCTGTACAAAGGAATAGGGTCCTGTTCCCATTGATTGCCTTTCTTTTCCCTGCAGTGTGATTAGAAACAAGAGACAGGTGCTGAAGGTTCCTGTTCATGGGAATAGGGTCCTGTTCTCTTGAGTTGATATTTTCTACAGAGTGATTAGTGTCAGGCAGCAGGTGCTGAAGTTCCTATTTAAGGAATAGGGTCCTGTTCCCTGTTATGGTTGATTGGTTTCCTTTCCTACAGAATGATTTCCTTTTATTTGGATTCTTAAAAACTGCCATAGAGGAATTACTTCTACTATAACATAAGTAACTTCAGATTTGATTAAACAGGGTGTGAATAATTAGATTTGTATGATTAATAATTGTGTGGCTTTTTACTACAACATTATTTTTTCTTTCGGAATTGAGCATATCCAGTGTGTGATTGTCTTTGGAATAAACAGACTTCCTCGGGTTGACAATTTATGTGGAGCTTGAATTGTTAAAACAATTAAAGCGACCAACAATAATATGCATTATTAGATGATGAATTTGACTAATTAAGGCAGGTTCATGCACACTTCTGTATTGGTTCATATGTTTCTTTTTCAATAGGGGGGTTTGTTACTAATTACATTGCACAAACAATATGACCAAGGTGTTAATCAATCAATCATTCATTGGAATCAATTGGTTAGGTCCATTTCAAATGAATTTTCACTTGAATATTTCATTGACTCTTTCATTCAGCCAGTTTCTCAACTTTTAAGAAAGTTAGAATGAGCCTAGGATTGGCTTAGAAATCAAAAGGATACTTCACTTAAGTGATCAAGTTAAAACAAGTGATTGGTATCTTTACCATAATTATGCAGAGATCAACATATATGGATGTGAATTTTCACGTTAAAAGCTGCCCAAATATGTTCCAATAAGAATTTTCTCTCTAGAATATATTAGGAAAATGATTAACATGGATGAGATGAATTTTGTTTCAGGTAAAAGAAAATCTCATTTTAAGGTCAAGACTAAGGTGGGCTCTTTCATATGCAACACTAGGAAAACAGGAATTGAAGTAGATGCAATCCTCAAGAGGATGAACTTTCAGTCAAGTTTCACTTGTTAATATGATATATTCAGTATCATTTCAAACTTGAGGGTGGAGATGATGAAAATTCTTTACAATCACACTCCTAGGCCAGAGATTGAAAAATTCATGAACCAATATTAGTGAGCAGAAAACACACTACAATTAGAAGAAGAACAGATTATTTCTACCTCCACTACGCAAACTCCCATTTATCAAAGAAAACATGAGAAGAGGCCTAGAGAAGAACCATCATCTTCTGCAAGCATTTCCAAGGAATTAAGCATCTAGCAGAAGAAGCAGATGACAGATTTCACTATCTCAACTGAGAAAAGTAAAAAAGAGCCAGAGATAATTGATTTGGGCAATGCAGAAGTTTCTATAGCATCAGAAGGAAATGTTCCTAACACTCCATCCTCATCTTCGGCTTCATAAGAGACCATGGATTTTATTCATTCAATAGGAAAAATTGAATAAGGCGAGGAAAACATTTTCTCTAAATTATTAGAAATTAAACATAGGAATGAAGCTTTGAAAGAAAATGTATCAAGTCAGATTTGGAAATAGAAATCTACTTCACAGGACATGTTGTTGATAGCATTTATAGTGAAAAGGGAAGGATGCAGATGGCTTTCCTACAGGCCCAAGTCCCTTTTCAAAAACCCCCTTCTGATTACAAGAAGACCATGTTCTCTTTTCATTCCAATCAGATTCATCCCATTGACCAAATGGACATGCACATAAATTCAAGAGAAATTATTTTCTCTACCATGACTAACACTTCCCTAGCATTGTCCAAATTAAGAAAAAGTCTTTCAAATCTAAAGTCACAGTTGAAGATTGAGAAACTTTCCTCTTTGGTCAAACATAATAAGATAAAATAATTAGAAGATATAGTGATTAATATTGGGTATGATCCTAAAGATGTCAAGTTGTAGAAGAAATCATTAACAAGAATAATGCAGACATTGAAGCTCTTCGAAATCAACTCAAATTGTCTTCTACAGGAGATTCCCAAACCAAGGATATAGAGGAAAGTGAACATAATAGAGAGGAAATTCTCAAACTTATCGTTGATAATAACATTCAAATCAAGAATATGGAGGAGAAAATTGAAGGCCTGCTGAAGGGGAAGGAACAATCTACTCAGTTGGCTATAATTTTGATTTCAACTATACCTATTGTAGTTGCAGGATCAACACTAAGTTATTCATCAACAACAACAGACTCTTCATCACCGGCAAGTAACACAAACCAACTTATGTAGGATTTGTCTCTACAAAATCAGGAGAATGAAAATATTATGGATAAATTCAGGAATTTAGAAGCACGAAAAATAAAGAATGATACTCTATACATGGAATAAATGTAGAAATCCCAGATATTAACACAAAAATTTTAGAAGTTAGGGAGTGATTTATGGATGGAATAAACCTTGGCACAAGACAAGGAAAACATTTGGACATAAATAATTCAAGCTGTGGTTGAAGTATGGCCCCTCATACAGATTAATTTTTAACAGGATGAACTAATCACTAAGTGAAAAATAGTTTTTGAGCAGGAAAAGGAAAAATTTCAACAAAAAATGGTTGAAGCTCTAGATATGATTAAGGTGTTGAATTCAAAGAGAAGAGCTTAATTAGAATAGATTCATTTCACAGACAGAACAAAAACCATTTTAGAAATCGAGAAAGTTCTGCAGAAGAAGAATTTTTTAACTCAGTTGGAAACTAAGTGCTAAACTTTGGACACTATTTTCCAAAGGTTTCACATCAAGTTCAACCTGTTGAATCAAAGATGACTACTAGGATTAGTAGCACCAAATGACAGATTAATCATTTTGGAGGAGAATTTCAAGAAGCTTTATACAATTGCAATTGATAAAGCCGAATTTGTAGGAACTAAAGTTCATATGACAGGAAAGGCTTTTCTAGAGGCTTTAGAGTTTGATTTAATAATCAGACATGAAATCAAACATATTAATAAGCCTACTTTTGAAAGATATACTGAAGTAGATGAAGCTTTCAAAATATTTATTAATCTAGATATACCGAGTCAAGAAATATGGGATCACTTATGTGAAACTATCGAGTAAATTTCATCTCCAATAGCATGCTAGAAAAGCAACACATTTTAGGGCCACATAATCAATCACTTCCTTGAAGATAGTGACAACTCAACTCAATATTTTTTGTATTCCTATATTTTGATACTATTTGTATAATCTCTTTAAATGCTTCTAATAGATAGAATTTAGTATAAAGAACACTCCATTATAGTTATTAAGGGTTTCACCCTTGGATGAGCACTTGTAAGGAATATTTGTATGAGCTAAGATCATTGATGATTAATAAAAGGATTCTAGATTTGTTTCAAACATTTTGTCTCCTTGTAATTTCTTGTAGTATAAATTTGATTATGTTTTATGCATATATTTAAGTTTTATGGAGATAAGTAGGTAAGAGAAAACCGAGTTTCAGTCTATACTAAATCCTCTGAAGTTATAATCTATTTTAGAGATTGATTTATTAGACTATATGTATGTATAAGTCCATCTACATCAATTAATTTTTAGTAATCTTGATAAGGTTATATATATTTTCTTAAAGTTGTAAACAATGTTTGTTAGCCTTTCTTACTTATGATAAAATAAGGATTCAATCTGGATATTTAGTAGATCATGGTTTCTTACAGTTTTTGCCTTCACATATGAAAAATAAAATCTTTTTTTTGAAGTAAATAATAACCATTCTCTTAATACTCAACATTATAAAAATTTTAAAAATTTGCTTGTTATTTTCTCAATACATTGGTCATCCAAAAACTCCTTTTAAAACAACAAAATATTTTAGAAGCTCTGGAATAATTAATTAACCTATAATTATCTCATAGGACAGCAACCCCTTCAATCCTGAGAGGGATATCTCTGATAACCTAATCACTAAGTTGAGAAATTGGCTATGTCTTCAAAAATGGCTAGATATTCAGTAGGCTTGTGCTGAAATAGGGTTTGGTTTGGATGAAGCAACTCATCCATTGGGAAATTGGGTAAACAAATCATGTTTTTAGATGTAATTACGAAGATATTGACTATATGAATCAAGAGGGACAAATTCAAGGTAAATGGAAAACTATAGACATATCAAACATCACCTAAATGGTATTAAAAGGAGATAACAATCCACTCTAGCAAGGCATGAAATATGAATCTCACAAGCTTAAGAAGAAAACGTGAAGATGTATAAACCATATGAACTAGATAATTAGCTAATGAATTTTGTCGCATAATCTCATTTAAACATCAAAAGGTAAAATATAAATGAAATCACATAGAAAGGAAACTACCATACTATAAAACTGATAAGTATACCATCACAGGAATATCTGTATCATGAACATAATATCCTAGTCTTCTTGGAACTTGAAAATGAAAACAATTTGATTACAAAAAACAAAAATAGACTACTTTTTTTCAAATTCCAACCCTTTCCCCTTCTTCCTAATGTATTATATAGGAAATTACATATTTCTTTCAAGATCCACCAATTATTCAAGTTTAACTATTAAATATTACAAAAATTCATAGTAGAATTTACAAAATGGCATAAAACCTAATAAACAATTTAATAAAATATATTATCCTAGCTATTCTAGATATTTTAGCCTTATCTTGGCATTCAAACTAAAACAAAATATCTTTGCAAACTTCTACGAGATATCTCTTGATTCTTTGGAACATATTGATGAGTCGCACACTAGATTTCAATATCTTGAATTCTTTATTGTTTTGTAGAGTCATCCACCATCTAGGTCATGTGTAGATCCTTCCTATAGTTATCTATGAGATACCCTAAACCTGCCAAAAAATACCCTTAACTCATGCAACTAAAATACAATTTTCTCCCTTTTCTTATGTCATCTCATTACATCGAACTTGTGACCAAAACCATCATTTGCATGTATTCGACTTACAAAATCTTGTGTTTCTCATCATTAGATCTTACATTATTGTTACAGGTAAATTTGGGCATCATCCCCCAAGACCAAGTAAAATTGGGAATCATCCCCCAAGACTAATGAATAGGGTCTATCATCCCCTTAATTCAGTTGTTAAATGCCCTATGTGAAGACATTACTTTGATGGCTTCAATTGTGATATTTCCAAGGTTTGAAGTATATATTATATGACCCATTGACTCATCAACGCTCCTCTGCATGGGACTAACTGCGTTGCAGTGCACTTATCTCCATGCAAAGGTCTAATGCAGTGCACTTCCTTACACTCAAGGGTGCGCTGGTCTCCTGGGAGCAAAATCATCATTTTTTCAGGCATCTCCACATGTCCAGTTCCTTCTAGAAGAGATCATAGGTGTCATACTTCGAATACAAGTGTCCATCCATCACCTCTGAACTTGGAAACATGTCTCAACTATTATTAGAAAGTCATTCAATTCCATTTATTTACAAACTACCTTCAATTTCCCTATAAATTGAGCACTCATCTAAGTGCTAGAGAGGAAGAATTTTGTGTAATGTTAGGTGTTGGATTCTCAATTGATGAGAGATAGAAGTATTGATATGTTGTTGAGATGATTCTTGGTATGATGAGGAGGGAATGAAGTTGGAGAAGGTTGACAAAGAATCAATCTATTGGTTGTAATCTTCTCCTCCTACTTTCTTAATAAAGATATATGTTCATTTTTTCATATGTATGCTTATATATTGTGAATTTCATTCTCAATTGTATATGTATTCTAAAATCTAATCATTTTGATTTGGTGAAGATAAGTAGATATTTGTATATTATATGTTGATTTTTGTTCTCTGTCTTTGATTGCAGGAATCGATCTACTGACTTTAGTTGGATTGAGAGCGACGACAACAATGATAGAAGGAGAAGGAGAGCGAAAGGATCACAAGTAGGCTTATTTCCTTTCTATATATCTATTTTTCTTAGAGAAAATAATAGTTGTCTTTCTTATGTTGTTATTAGTGAAGGAACACCACACTCGGGGAATCTAATTTATTCGTAGATTATAATTTCATATAACAAATTGGTGGCTCCACTAGGGAGTAAGTCCATCATTCCTGGTGTTTCTGTCTCTATTTACCATCATCAGTAGACTCTACTTTCTTTTATCAGTAATTTGAATGAAATTTTTTCCTTAGAACTGTGTTTAGCTACATCTTTCCCAAACTTAGTTGTGTTGAACGCACTGTTGGTCAGGGTGCAGTGCACTGCAGTGCCCTGTGTTCCATTCAGGGGTTCACTACAATGCACTCCCTGCCCTTACAGGGTGCGTTTCCCCTTTAGCTAACCAAATTCCATCAAATTTTTTATTTTCTTTCAGTTTCATAGAATTGTCTGTTGTATTCTCAAATGTCTGAATGCTCTTAGAGACCAATAAACATTCATTTTTCTTCCTCCTTTGAAAAGTATTTTGTTCAATGTTTCATTAGCTGTTTTATTTATCATTGGAAAATAAAATTCAAAGTAGTTAATTTTTGCATTAGATCAATTCTATTTTAAAAAAGGAAATTTTTGTTTCATTCCTCATTTCCTACAGGAAAATTGTAGTTTCATTCTTCATTTTCCAAACAGAAATTGTCGTTTCATTCCTCATTTCTCAAAATAAAACCGTTTTTTGATTGATTTGTGCATTTAGTTTCCTTTCACTCATTCACATTAAAGGAAACTAAAAAGAAAAAAATGAATGTGCATTTAGAGATTGTGTGTGTTGCATAGGAACAAGTTAGGGAAATATACATTTAGTTTGTGCTCTTTGTGTATGCTCAAAATCTGATTTCTCTTTCCCCTTAGTAGCTAAGATTTTCATTGAAAAACAAAATCGAAAAGTTTTCTTCTCATTTCATTTTAGGAATTTCCCATTGCATCACGCTGTGAACCTCAAAGATAAAATTTTAATCAAGATCAACCTAAAATTCACCTCAATCAACCTAAGAAAGCATTGAAACATTAATGATAACACTTAGAAGGTTTAGGATAGAGATGTGTTCCGGCATCGTTAAAAATAGCAACTATCACTAACTTGTCTACGATACATTCCGAGTGTGAAATACCACTCCACTTATGTAACTATATCAGAGCTCGTCCACGTAACTTCGAGTATATAGGGTTGTGTTCTAGTACAAAAAGTATAAGTGGGTGTTCTCACTGTGAGGTTTCGCATTAGACAACGATAATACAGACTTGGGCCTCCACGTACCTTCGGGTATATTTTGGATGAGAAATTTAGGTTTCTTAACATCCATAGGTAACCGATTTGGCTACCTTGTAACTTGTGATACACCGAACACAACATTCAGGGAGATTGCCTGCCCATACTTCTTGGTTCGCCAGGAGGTATTCTGTAGTTCACAATTACTTGGTAATTTTTTTTCCTATTATTACCCTTCTATTTGTTTATTTTTTTTTGTAATAAAATCAATCAGTCATTGTGGAAGAAGAACATCCCTTTCACCATCATTAACGTAGAATATCACTTGAACCACCTTTACCACTGGAAGCCATTTCTGGTTGGCAAAGGTGACCTTATTCTACCGAAACTAGTACCATTCGTACCTCTAGTGTGTCATCTTCATCACATCTACCAGAGTCATCTAAAGTCATTTATACACATCCTAGTTTATCTACTGCAATTAAAACGAAGTCCTCACAGCTACCTGTGGACACTATACATCCAATCAGTGAGACCATACCTCCCGAAATAGACGTTTTTCAACTAGAATTTGATCTGTATCCCATCGCTCTTTTACTAGAACATCTAGTTCCCAAAGTCGAACAAATGGAATTTGTTCCTGTATCGGTCACTCCTCAGTCGATCATAGCCACTGAGTCCTCCCTTTTGCACAGTCAACCACCTGAAATATATCTCAAACCTGATGGAGAAATCCTTCCACTTGGTTTGATTTTGATTGAGGAAGAACCTCAACAAGAAACACACCCTTCAACTCCAATTCATTTTGGTTCGGGGCTTTATATTTATGAGTCTATTCCTCGATTGACGTACACTTCTTTGGTTGATCCAGTTTCAATCCATGTTCTCGTAGTTCCTATAGGGTATATATTAGGCCATTTTACCATGGTAGAGTTAACATATCCTGACGTATAAATTGTTACTATTGAGACAACATATACTATTTATACTCCTTCGATGTTTACCATGTCACATTCCAAACTACCCTCTGATATTCAAAAATTACATGGAAACCCTGGAGAAGACTTGTCAATGCATGTTATAACTTATCATTTGTGGTGCTCATCAAACTCCTTAAATGATGACTCTGTTAGACTACCTCGTTTCCAGTGCACGCTCACTGGTCTGACTGCACAATGAAGATAGTTCTTTTATTGTGTCAACCTCATTAAGAAATTAATCAGGTGATGAGGATAGTTCCTTTCTTGTGTCAACCTCGTTAAATGAAATAGGTTCCCTTGAGGATAGTTCTTTTACTATGTCAACCTCGATAAATGAAACAAATTCATGAGGATGGTTCTTTTACTGTGTCAACCTCATTAAGAAATGAAACAAGTTGTCTTAAGGATATTATTTTACTATTTCAACCTCGATAAATGAAACAAATTCTTGAGGATAGTTCGTTTACTATGTCAACCTTTATAAATGAAACATATTCTTGAGGATAGTTCGTTTACTATGTCAACCTTTATAAATGAAACATATTCTTGAGGATAGTTCTTGTTAGGTGTGGAGCCTAATTATCTTGTTTATTTTGTATCACAGCGTTGGACCCCTGTACCTTAATGGGGGCAACAACGCCGCGTGTAATTAAATGCTGCCTGGGGGGTCCAAGGGGGGGTGGCTGCGACTTCATGGAGCCCCCACTTAGTGGGGGGTTTCGGGGGCAGCGCCCCTGAAGCTAAAAACAAATGTAAAATTTCCTTGTAAAAGTATAGTAATTTCTAGTCGATCTGGGCCGTTCATTAGGTAGATGATCTGATGGTAGAAGTTATGTTTAGTTTAGGGCTTTTTTCCCTAGAAGGCACCCCCTCGCTTGTATGAGGGTATTTTATTGTGGTTGTGTATGGTATGTGTATTCTCGGAGCGAGAAACAGAGAGGGAGACTATGAGAGAGAACAGAGGATATTACAGCAGATCTGCTATAGGTTGTGTCTCTTCATATCTGATGGATAATAGAAAGGAAGGACTGGCTGTTCGGGGTGGACGTACCACAAAATGGGTGAACCACGTATATCTGTGTCTCTCTGGTTTTATGTGTTTTGTGTGCTTATGTTTTCCGCATATTTTATGTGTTTCATTTCTCTGTAATATTTAATTTTCTAACAACTAGTATCAAAGATGAAGGTCTATTTGGCTGATAAAATCATAGGAAAGAAGGGTTTCCTAGTGCGAGTGGGAGCAATGACGAAAGATGGTAAATTTAGGGTCGAGAAATTTAACGGCCAAAACTTCCTGCTGTGGAAGATGCAGATGGAAGATCATCTATATCAAAAAGATATGTACCTACCATTGAGCAGAAAAATAAAGAAGACGACAACTATGACAGACGCAGAATGGGAGATTCTTGATAGAAAGTCACTTAGAACAGTACGGTTGTGCCTCGCGGCATCGGTAGCCTTCAATATTTCGAAGGAAATAACAACAGAGGGTTTGATTAAGGAATTGGCGAAACTATGTGAAAAACCCTCGGCCTAAAACAAGGTATTTCTTATGAAACGTTTATTTAATATGAAGATGTCGGAAGGTGGATCTATTGCAGACCATTTAAATGATTTTAATACAGTTACTAGTCAGTTAAGTTCTGTAGGGGTAAAATTTGATGATGAAGTTAGAACTCTGTTATTTATGTGCTCATTGCCAGAAAGATGGAATGGTTTAGTTATGGCCATTAGTAACTCTGTCTCTGGATCTAGTACTTTAAAGTTTGATGACTTTGTCGGTGCTATCCTTAGCGAGGAAATGCGATGAAAAAGCTCCGGTGAGACATCGGTTAATGCTTTGAGTGCAGAGTCTAGGGGAAGAAGAATGGAAAGAGGAAAGAGCTTGGGATATCGTAGTAAATCAGGGAAAGGCAGATCCAAGTCCAAATCGAGGATAGTGTGCTGGAAATGTGGAAATAAAGGACACCTAAAGAAATACTGTAGATCTCGAAAGGGAAAAGAAGGAGACACACAGCAAGAAAACAATCATGAAGCAAATGTGACAGGTGATGTGTTACAAGATGTTTCGATTCTTTCTTTCGAAAATGTTACTGATTCTTGGGTTGTAGATTCAGGAGCTTCATTCCATGCCACACCTGATAAGAAATATTTTCATGACTATGTTCAAGGAGATTTTGGACAAGTTCATATGGGTGATGATAAACCCTGTAAAATTGTTGGAATGGGTAAAGTTCTTGTAAAAGAACAGAATGGAAACCAATGGCTACTAAAGGAGGTAAGGCATGTTCCAAATCTGAAGAAAAATCTGATTTCAACAGGGCAGTTAGGCGGTGAAGGTTGTGTGATAACTTTCACGGATAAAACTTGGAAGGTCACCAAAGGAGCCCTGGTAATAGCAAAAGGAGAAAAGGTTGGTACATTGTATTTATGCAATGGTATTTATAACTCTGTTAATGCTTTAACTTCCAAAGGAGTAGATGCAGCATTATGGCATCATAGGCTCGGACACATGAGTGAGAAGGGAATGAAGATTCTTCACTCAAGAAATTTGTTGCCAGGGTTGAAGAATGTTGATTTGGATTTCTGTGAGAATTGCATTTATGGAAAACAGAAGAGAGTCAGATTTCTCAGAGTTGGGAAAGAAAAGAAGAGCGAAAAATTGGAGCTTGTGCATACAGATGTATGGGGACCTGCTCAGGTATCATCTCTCAGTGGCTCTCATTATTATGTTACTTTTATTGATGATGCAACTAGAAAAACATGGATTTATTGTATTCATAATAAATATGATGTATTTGATACTTTCAAGAAATGGAAAGCTTTGGTTGAGATTAAGACAGGAAAGAAGTTGAAGTGTCTCAGATCAGACAATGGAGGTGAATATTGCAGCAAAGAGTTTGATAGGTACTGTTCAGAGCATGGAATTCGTAGAGAGAAGACAGTTCCAAGAACACCACAAGAAAATGGTGTGTCGGAAAGGATGAACAGAACAATCATGGAGCGTGCAAGGTGCATGAGATTGCATGCGGGATTGCCTTTACAATTTTGGGCAGATGCTGTAGATACTGTTGTTTATCTAATAAACAGAGGGCCTTCAAGTTCCTTGGATGGTGGTATTCCAGAGGAAGCATGGATAGGTAAAAAGATAAACTACTCTTTTTTAAAGCCTTTTGGTTGTGAGGCCTTTGTCCATATTAATAAAGAAAACAGAACCAAGCTTGAGGAAAAATCAAAGAAATGTACCTTTATTGGATATGGTGTTAATGATTTTGGTTATCACTTATATGATTATGAAAATCACAAAATCATTAGGAGCAGAGATTTAATATTCAATGAAAAGGTATTGTATAAGAATTAATTACAGGAAAAGAAACGAGAAAAAGAAAAAAAAGAATACACAGTTCTTGATGAGATCACAGAAAAGGTAAAGGTGCCTGAAAATAATAATAATCAAGAGCCACAACAACAACAACCACCACAACATCAATAGGCACCTCAAACACCTGAAAGTGGTGTTAGAAGATCTACCAGGATAAGTAGACCGCCTGAACGATACTCTCCTTCATTATATTATTTATTGTTGACTGATTCTAGTGAACCTGAATGTTATGAAGAAGAAATGCAAGTTGAAAGCAGGAACAAGTGGGAGCTTGCCATGGAAGAAGAGATGGACTCCTTAATGCATAACCAAACTTTGGACTTAGTCAAGTTGCCTGCAGGTAAAACTACATTGCAGAATAAATGGGTTTACAGGCTGAAGGAATAAGATGGAGGAAAACAGAGGTACAAAGCTAGACTTGTGGTGAAGGGGTTTGCACAGAAGAAAGGTATTGATTTTGATGAAATATTTTCTCTTGTTGCTAAGATGACTTCAATCAAAACTATTTTAAGTCTTGTAGCAGCGAAAGATTTACATCTTGAACAGTTATATGTAAAGACAACATTTCTCCATGGAGATTTGGAGGAAGAGATCTATATGGAGCAACCAGAAGGATATGAGGTCAAAGGGAAAGAAAAATTAATGTGCAGGTTAAAGAAGAGCTTTTATGGCTTAAAACAGGCTCCAAGGAAGTGGTATATAAAATTTGAGAAGTTTATGTCTGAACAAGGTTATACTAGATGTCACTATCATCATTGTGTTTATCTGAAAAGAAAAATGATGGCAGCTATATTATATTGTTATTGTATGTATATGACATGCTTGTTGCAGGGTCTAACATGTAGGAAATAAATGTGCTCAAAATAAAATTTGGAAATTCATTTGCAATGAAGGATTTGGGAGCTGCAAAACAAATCCTTGGTATGAGAATAACTAGAGACATGAAAAATTGCAAATTAACACTTCTCAGAATGAGTACATACAAAAGGTGTTGAAAAGATTTAATATGCAGAATGAAAAACTAGTTAGTACACCTTTTTCTATCCATTTCAAACTTAGTAAGGAGATGTGCCCCAAGACCCATGAAGAAATGGAATATATTTCTAAAGTTCCATATGCATCAGCAGTTAGAAGCTTAATGTATGCAATGGTCTGCACAAGGCCTGATATTGCATATGCAGTGGGAGTTTTAAGCAGGTACATGAAAAATCCAAGAAAATAACATTGGATGGCAGTAAAATAGATTCTCAGATATTTGAGAGGTACCACAAATCAAGCATTATGCTTTGGTGGTTCAAACAGTGCTCTACAGGGATATGTTGATGTAGATATGGTAGGTGACAGAGATAACAAGAGGAGCACTATAGGATATGTATTTACTGTAGGTGACACAGCTGTTAGTTGGTTTCAAAAATACAGAGTGTTGTTGCACTTTCAACAACAGAAGAAGAGTATGTTGCTGCTACAAAGGCTAGTAAGGAAATGATTTGGTTACAAAGGTTTATGGATTAATTGGGTAAGAATCATGATATGGGCACGTTATAAAATGATAGCCAAAGTGCCATTCATCTTGAAAAGAACTCAAAATTTCATTCCAGGACTAAACACATACAGCTCAAGTACCATTTCATATGGTCAGTATTGGAAGATGGACAGTTGAAGCTGGGAAAGATACACACTAGCCAGAATCCTACAGATATGCTAACAAAAGTTGTAACCAGGGAGAAACTGAGAATATGCTTAGTTTCAATTGTTCTTCAAGGATGACGATGAAGATGAGAAATAGCCAGGTCCAAAGAGGAGTCATTGTCCAGCAAATTAAGTAGTGGTGGAGTTGCTACAATCAGTCTCCAAGTGGGAGATTGTTGGGTGTGGAGCCTAATTATCTTGTTTATTTTGTATCACAACATCTGACCCTTGTACCTTAATGGGGGTGGCAATGCCGCCTGTCATTAAATGTTTCCTGGGGGGTCCAAGGGGAGGTGGCTGCGACTTCATGGAGCCCCCCCCTTAGCGGGGGGTTTCGGGGGCAGCGTCCCCAAAGCTAAAAACAGATGTAAATTTGCCTTGTAAAAGTATAGTAATTTCTAGTCAATCTGGGCCATTCATTAGGCGGATGATTTGACGGTAGAAGTTATGTTTAGTTTAGGGTTTTTTTCCCTAGAAGGTACCCCCTCACTTGTATGAGGGTATTGTATTGTGACTGTGTATGGTATGTGTATTCTCAGAGCGAGAAACAAAGAGGCAGGCTGTGAGAGAGAACAAAGGATATTACAGCGGATCTGCCATAGGTTGTGTCTCTTCATTTTTGCTGGATAATAGAAAGGAAGAACTGGCTGTTTAGGGTGGACGTAGCCCAAACTGGGTGAACCACATATATCTGTGTCTCTCTTGTTTTATGTGTTTTGTGTGCTTGTGTTTTCCGCATATTTTATGTGTTTCATTGCTCTATAATATTTAATTTTCTAACAGCTCTTTTATTGTGTCAACCTTGATAAATGAAACAACTTCTTGAGGATAGTTATTTTAGCTCAATAAATTAAACAAATTCATGAGAATGGTTCCTTTTCTTGTGTCAAGCTCGTTAAATGAAAAAAGGTTCCATGAGCACGGTTCCTTTTCTTATGTCAAGCTCGTTAACTGAAACAAGGTTCCATGAGAGTAGCTCTTTTTCTGTGTCAAGATCGTTAAAAAATGAAACAAATCCTCTCCTAAGTAAGACGATTCTTCCATTTGATCTCGTAAATGAACCTTCATTCCATGCAACTATTAGAAACCAATAGTCTATTTAGGTGAATGAAATGAAGCTTGGAGGGCATGCGCTCTTGCAGCAGGCATTCAAAACTATCTCGATTCCATTAGGGTTATTATTTTCAAGACTCATTAAAATCATGAAAATCTCGAGCTTCTTTTGCTATCTTTCATGCTCGTAAAACACATGAAAATGCCAAGTTTTTTCCATTTTTTCCTGTTCGTAAATTAAATTGAAAGTCGGCCAAAGAATACTTTTACCCTCTTTTTTCGAGCTTTGATAAAAATGAAAAGGAATTAATGTGCACTTTTATCTCTTTTTTCGAGCTTTGATAAATGCGAAAAAGGAACCCCATGGAGTCTTCATTTAGCTCTTTTCAAACTCCGATAATGTGAAAAGATTGCCGAGCACTTGTTTTTTTGAGCTCGTAAAAGTAAATGAAACGACATCCTCTCAGTATAAGTTTAACTGTTTTCCGTAATGTGATATATTATTTATGAAAAAGGAAAACCTTAGTTGAACATGGATAAGAGGTTTTCTCATCTATCATTTTACACTTTTTCAGACTTGAGTGAAAAATTTACGAAAATGGAATCATGGAGTTTTCCTTTTGTCCCTTTTTTCAAACTATTAAAAAATATCAGGTTTGCGCTGTCATTAGACTTGTTAAAACATAAAATAGTGAAGGACTTGTCAATCATGGAAATATCTAGTTTCATTATCGCTAGACTCGTTAAATTATTAAATAGCAAGGGATTCACCCGAAGGGTCGAATTATAGATCAAGCATATGTTACCCTCCTCAACCTTATTAAAAAATAAAGAGGTATTGGTCAGCAATGACTGGGGACACTTTGGGAAAAAGAAAATAACACTTGATAGTAGCAGGTCGCTCTTGAACATGACACTTTCACTCCATCACCATGACTTTTAGGTTGGCTAATCTTCTTGAAAATTCATCATACCTATGGTTCATCATATCATCACTTAGGTTTTGTGTCAATGTTGCCAACTCATTTCACTATCTCCAATATGTTCAAGAGAAGTCATCCAGTAATTCCTCATCTTCTGCAATACTCATAAACCTTCATTTTCTTGAAAATCATCCCTGAACATTGCTATATAATGTCACACTTTATCTCCAAAATCATTACTCATGTTTCCCGATAAATTTGTTTCCTGTCGACATCATCTCATCATCTAGGAAGTTAACTTAGAAACATCTTTCTAGTACCTTGGAGCTTGCTACATCATCGATAGGTTTGTCACTTCTGGACCTTTGACTGAAAGATTTTCTATGGTATTCTATATCAAATAATCTATTCACACCTTGCAAATTGTACTGCAGTACCTTGAGAACCATTAACATCAAAAGGTGGTTTCTCTCACGTCTGTTAACAACTCACATCATTGGTTGGTAATCAGAAGATGTCCTCAGATCATATATTCGCATGGTAAGGCTTGTACTTGAATGATTGAGTCAACCAGATAATAATACCTCGGATCTAGTTTCATCCATCCAGGCTCCGATTTTAGGAAACTGTACACATCATCTCTATGATGGCTTTACATACAAATTTTCATCCGAACATGGACCTATATCTATAGGCACGTCTATATCGGGCAACATTATGATGTAGACAACTTTCTAAACTATGTAAATGTTAGGATAATTTATGTGTTGAATATGGGTATGCCTCTCTCAACAATTCATGTCCAAGATGTAAGATATCATGATGTAATGTATTGCAGAATGATCCAGGTCACTGTCTACTTCAAATCCTACTCATCACATCGTAAAGCATCTCATCCAAATATTATTATTATTATTTTGAATTCATGCTTTAGGGGGTAGCTATTATAGTTCAATTTGGACATCATCCCCTAAGACCAATGAATAGGGTCTATCATCCCCTTAATTCTTTTGCTATATTCCTTAAGTGAAGACATTCCTTTGATGGCTTCAATTGTGATATTTCCAAGGTTTAAAGTATATATTATATGACCCATTGACTCATCAACGCTCCTTTGCATGGGCCTAACTATGTTGGAGTGTAATTATCTCCATGCAAAGGTGCACTGCAGTGCACTTCCCGACACTCAAGGGTGCGTTGATCTCCTGGGAGAGAAATCATCATTGTTCCGGGAATATCCACATGTCTAGTGCCTTATAGAAGAGCTCATAGGTGTCATACTTCTAATACAAGTGTCCATCCATCACCTCTAAACTTGGAAACATGTCTCACCTATTATTAGAAAGCTATTCAATTCCATTTATTGATAAACTATCTTCAATTTCCTTATAAATTGAGCACTCATCTAAGTGCCAGGGAGGAAGAATTTTGTGTAATGTTATGTTGTTGGATTCTCAATTGCTGAGAGATGGAGGTACCGATATGCTGCTCAGATGATGCTTGGTGTGCTGAGGAAGGAATGAAATTGGAGCAGGTTGACGATGAATCGATCTATTGGTTGTAATATTCTCCTCCTACTTTCTTAATAAATATATATGTTCACTTTCTTATGTGTATGCTTATATCTTGTGAATTTGATTTTCAATTTTGTATGTATTCCCATATCTAAGCAGTTTTATTTGGTTAAGGTAAGTAGATATTTTTATATTGTACATTGTTTATTGTTCTTTGTCTTTGATTGCGGGAATCGAACTAGTGGCTTTAGCTGGATTAAGAGTGACAACAACAATGACAGAAGGAGAAGGAGAGAGAAAGGATCACAAGTAGGCTTCTTTCCTTTCTGTCTATCTATTTGTATTATTGTATTTCTTCTATTTTTCTAAGTGAAAGAACACAAAAATCAAGGGATCTAGTTTATTCGTAGATTAGAATTCCATATAACAATTATGATGACCAAAATGTGAACAATCTTTAGTGAAGTTTTATGAGATATATTAGTAAAAATTAGGGTTTCTTTTCACAACAAAAATAATTTCCCCTATTCTTCAAATCAAGGCATTTCATTAAACACTCAACTTTAATTATTTTTCTATGGCTTCAACAACTTGAGAAAAAATGCTCAAATTGTCTTGGTTTGATCTTGATCTGGTACCCATTTATCTCTTACTTGACTATGTTATCTCACTGTTATGGTTTCACATTCCTTTGCTTCTAAAAAAATTGTTTTCTTCCTTTTATGGTTCCCTTCTTCTTTTTGGATGATCTTGTATCGTCTTCATTAATGACTATTGTCTCTTTCAGTCTGGGGTTGAATTTATATTTGAAGCCTAGCCTCAACTTATTGGTAGCTCTACTATTATTTTTTTCTTAAGTAATGAACCCTAGACTCTTTTTCTCTTGGTATCCTTTGCCTCCTTGTTTGGATATTTTCCCTTTTTATCCCCTCGTGCTACATGCCCTGAATTTTCCTCCTCTCACATTTTCTGTTGTTTTTCATTGGTTTTTCTCTTATAAACCCTATTTTATCCTTCAGTCATAGGGTTTTCTATTCTCTTTTGGATTTGATGACTAGGATTCCATGTCTCTGTTTCTGTAAATAGGGGTTCAGTACTTGTTTCATCACTAACATTTCTTTGTCTTTTGGGTGCGAGGTTTACCCAATTTCTCCTTCTTAGCTATTCTATTTGTTTATTTAATTAATTTATGTATAACATCTTAATGAAACCATGGTGTCATATATCATGAGGCAATAACTTTGCCTTGGTTCTGGCCTTAGTGGTCATTTTAAATAAATTTTGATGTAAGAAATAAGGCAGACGCATCTTCCCAAACCCATCTAAATGGCATAAAAAATTCATATGGTAAAGGTAGATTTTGGAATACCTGCCGTCACATGTGGAGAATAATTGTATAATATTTAGGGAAGCGGACTACTTGAGCTTCAACATCTTCTCAAGGATTCCCGCTCTCCAATTAGGGTTATAATATTCTCCATTTCAAAAGAAATTTAGATCCATATTTTGCATCATTTTTTTCTTAAACCATTTCTCACCCTCGGTAGGCAACACAATGGCTTCTACTATCGAATATTCAGTGACTCCAAACTCCATATCTCTTATCTTAGATTTTTTTCCATCGAAAGAGTGCATAAAATCATAACACCAATTCAGATCGTAACCATCAAATCATTTGAAAATCGACTTCCATCTTGTGTTTCTTAATGATGGTGCAAATTCAGTAAATACCTCAAACCATATTCCGTATGGTTCAAATTGTATTACATAACCTGACTTTCAAATTATTTGACTGATAAAAAATAGGAAATCTACCACGTGTTGTAAAAAACTACTAAAAAACTTCATTGTTTGTTGCCAGCACATCACCTGGGTTGGATGGAAATACTGCGTTTGTGAACAATTCTAGTTTCAAAAATTTTTCCAAACCCCATTTAATATTTTGAAACTGACTCAAACCATCACATATTTAATCACATTTTTATTATGATTTTTCTTTTAAATATTGTTACTGTTTTTTTGTAATAAACTCAGTTTTACTTTGTTTTTCCTGTAAAAGGAAGTAACTTCGGGCACAATTTTTGAGCATCTGGAAACGAAATTTTAAAAACCAAAGGGGGGTTTTTGTTTTAAATAGGCTCATTTAAAACAACCTATTTCATTTTTTACACATATACAATGATTTGAGAGATTTGAAGGAATATTTGATACCTAGTTTTCAGGATTTTGGCAATTTATTATTTTCATGTTTTATTAATTGTTTTCAAAATACTTTCCCCAAGAAATGAGAAATAATTTTATGAAACGAAAATAGGTTTTTGTCCAAAATGGACCCATTTAGAACAACCTCTGTCGGTTTTCTAAAAGGTGTCAAATATTTATAGATTCGAAGGGATCATTTGAACCTATTTTTCAGGCATTCGTGAGGGAAAATCTAATGGACATTTGGTGACTGGGATGCCACCTCATCAAATTTGAATTTTTTTTCCTTATCTCCAGCAATGGCTCTAGTAGCAACATTATCTTTAGATGCAGATAGGTTTTGAAATTTCTATATGCATGTATTTGAGAGATACGCTTGATTTCTTTTATGGTTAGCAATTTGTAATGTCTATAAAGACAGTTTTTTGTAGAAGAAAGGATTGGAAACTTTTGAAAACACACTTGTAGTCTAGATATGTTTGAGAAATATTAAATTGTATTTGCAGTGTTTAATGAGAAGTTATTAGGAAATTCATGTGTTACATTTCCCTGTCAATATTTATCTATTATTAATTGTTTCTTCCATGTCTGAAATGTTAGTTTATGAGATTGGATTTCATTTCATGCTCCTCTCTTAAATTATCAGTAATTAAATACTTGTTGTTTCAGCACTTATAAAACTATGTTTTTTATCACTACACATTTATTCTAAAATATCCCAATAGTCAAAGGACATCTTACTCCGATGTTTTGTGCAATTTTCTCATTAGATTCGTGATTTCATCTAGTTGATAGCTAGAATCCATGCCCAATGGTAGGTTTTGAAGATCATCCAACCAATTCATGCCTAGTTCCAAATCTAGCCACCTAAACTCAATTTTATAAAACCTTCTACTATAGTGACCATCGAGTAGTTGATTTTTACAAAGATATCCCCCTCTGCGTTGAAGGACCAGCTTTCAACCGAAAAGTGGTTTGAAGTTACTTAGGATATTTCCCATCAGCCAGGGTTTTTCCTAACTAATAAAAACATCAATTCATGCCATATATAAATATAATCAAATACCTTTAAACTATTTAAAATAACCCAAATGATGCTTTAAAAAAAACAAAATTATGTAGGCAATACGAAAATATTTCATAGCGCAACCATGTAGGCGCTACGAAAATATTTCATAGCATCATTTTTTTTGGCATATAATTAGTGCAATACCCAGGTTAAAAAAAATTTGCATGACAACAAAAAATTTCTTAACATGTTCCTTAATCCTTGTGCCACCTTTCACACCAAAATTTTATTTAAATCCAATTTTCTTGTAATGAAACTCTTAAATGATTCTCAACATAATTTGTGCTAACACATGACTTAGGTAAAAATAGTTGTGATTGAGGTAACAACAGTTGCAATTGAGCACTCAAAAACTGTGACTTGGGAAACAACAATTGTAACTGCGGGAACAATAATTGGGACTTAGGAAATAATAGCTGTGACTAAGATATAAATATCTATAATCTAATATTTATTTATCCAATAGTAGCATTGTTGCATGTTACAAACTGAAAAATACCCATATAATTTATGAAGTATCAATCATGACTATGAAAACTTGATCTAAAATTACTGTATTAGTTTTGATGTGCTAAGTGTCTTTCAGTTTTAAAAATATGTGCATAATTGGTTCATTAGTTTGCATAAGGATTAAGGAGTTTTTTTATGATTTACAAATGATTTTCAATTAATTAGAATCATAAAAAAAGTATAAATAACACTGAATAGTAGTGTAAAATAGAGAAATAAGTCACCACATGAAATTTACACATCATGCATGATGAAGCACTTCACCCCTCCTGGGCTACATCTGTTGGTCCATCTCACAATGGATTGTCCATATCTAAGTATGCTTAAAAATTTGCTATTACATGTAGTTAAAATTATCTAAGGGTTGTTTTATCTGCAAATATGGCTTTAGAAGGCTCCAATTAGTCAAAAATGGCTCTTCATTTACCTAGAATGGTCGAAAATTGGGCCTCCTACACTTTTTCCTAGTATCTCCTAGGAAAACTCCACTAAAAGTGGAGAACCCCTGTTAACTAGAGTTAAAACTGGGTAGACTGCCAAAAATGGTGTGCCCCTAACTCCTCCGCTGAATAAACCGTGTAGTAAATGCTACAGTTTGGCAGTGGCCACATGCACACCCCCAAACTGTTATATGTCAGTGGTTAGGCGGAACTCACATCTAAACTTCAGTTTAACTGTTTGAATTGCGGGTTGATAATCATCGGTTAGTGTTGACCATGCAGTGGATGTTAATGTTAACATTTCCATGTGACTATACAATGGGGAGTGCTGGTGGATTGGGACCGTTGGCAGTTCCCAACCCCCACTTTCATTTGTAATACAACATAAATATAACCCATGTCTATAAGAGGTTAAGAACTAATGCGTAGAGTGGATGGTAATTTTTGTGTGTGCCATGACGGAGGTCAAGGGGTCGAGCCCTACTACCTCCCATAAAATTTTACAATGCAGTTTCAGGGCCATGTGGTAGCCTTAGGGCTAGCCATGTGGCACCCTATAATTGGATCCTCCAATTATACCCAGTAGAAACATGACACTTGTCATCCAATGAATGGTATAGTAGAATGAATATTTCACGAAATATTCCCTTTTTTGCTGACTATGCATCCATTTTTCTGACTGTGCATCCCAATCAAACCTGGTCAAACTGTCATAATTTTACTTGTTTATCATTTCTATCAGAACGCAATATCTTCCTCATGCGACATTGGTTTTTCGAACTGTTCATGGCAGCGGAATCAGGAAGAAGAGGTCTATGAAACCATCCTAGTTTCAACCCAATCCTATAACTTTGAATTTTGAGAAAAAATTATGAACTCCAGATCATTCCTCCCCATTGGGAAGCTTTTGGACCCCAAAAGACTTGATTACCTATTCAATAGATGTGGGTACAATTCCCTCACCTTTCCTACCTCCATCCATTTTTCCTTGCTCGGTTTAGTGCCTTTGATCCCAACTCGAAGGTAGTTAACACTTCCCCTCTTTGATGCTCTTGTCCTCCTATCAAGAATTGTATCTTCTTTGAGTTCATCTAGAAATTCTAGAGAGAAATATTCAATAGAAGGTAGATGAACAACCAATCGTAAGTTATCAACATTAACAACTGAATACATTTGCATGTAAGAAGGCAAGTCAAGTTGGAATGCATTGTTACCAACTTTCTCTATGATCTGGAAAGGACCATATCGAATGGGTTTGAGCTTTTTACCTTCCCCTTGCATCCTTTCTTTACTAATGTGCAACCACACCTCATCTCCCTCTTGAAACTTGTGATCAACCGGGCGTTTGTCATGTCTCTCTTTTTATTTTCTCTTACATTTATCAAGCTATTCTTGAACTTCTTGGTGTATAATATGAATTTTCTCAATGAACTTTCGAACCTTATCAATATCACTATGGCCATCAATTGCATCATCCTTCCCAAAGATGAATTCTAATGGCGATTTTGGAAAACACCCAAATCATACTTCAAAAGGTCATGTTTGTGTTGAAGAGTGCTTTTCTCGATTGTAAGCGTGCTGAATATAATGTAGTTGTTCATCCCACAACTTAGGATGTTTGCTACAATATCCTCTCAATAGATGCACAACTGTTATATTCACCACCTCGGTTTTTCCATCTATTTATGGATGAAAAGCGGTACTTCATTCTCCATAAATTTGACCAAAAATTCCCAATGAAACTGGAATCCCTGTCACTAACGATAGAAGTGGGCAATCCAAAATGAACCCAAACATTTTGAAAATAAAGTTCAGCAGTTTGTTCAGCAGTAATGGTTTTCTTACATGGCATAAGTATAAACATTTTACTGAATCTATCCACAACTACAGAAAGATAATCATGTCTCTTTCTTGACATATGTCGACCTTCAAAAAAGTCCATGGAGACACTCTCCCATGGCCTTGATGGTACTGGTAGTGGCGTGTACAATCCAAGCTTCCTATTACTAGGCTTACTTGTTGCACACATAGAACAAAATCTTATAAAATGTGACACACTATCTATCATTTGAGGCCAATAACAATACCTATGTAGATGCACCACTGTTTTTCTTACCCCAAAGTGTCCAGTGATAAGAGAAGAATTAGATTCTCTCATGACACTTAGCCTCCCTCATTATGAAAGGCATAGCTTGCCCAAATGAAACAACAAATTGTTATGCATGTAATAATATTTTTCTTTAAATTGATTCCCTTCACTCAAACTAGCATACACATCTTGGAAATCAACGTCATGTGCATATTGTTCTATGTAACTCTCATGTACAACAGAATCATTTTTGTGTAAAGTAGAAGCACTAATGATTGTTCTTGAAAGCATATCTACAACTTTATTGAATATACCATTTTTTTACCTTATAACTAAGTGAAATTTTTGAATAAATCCCATCCACCTGAAATGTCTTAATTGCTGCAATTTTTTTTTCCACTGAAAGTATTGTAATGATTGGTGATCGGTGTGTACGATTGTCTCCTTACCCATCAAGTAGTGTTTCCACTTCTTGACACTTTGTACCAACTCATATAGTTCTTTGTCATATGTAGGAGAATTATTCGCAACGCCATTAAAAATTTCTGAATGAAAGGTGATAGGCTTACCATGCTGCAAAAGGACTGCGCCCATGGCATAATCACTAGCATCGGTTTGTATCTCGAATGACTATCTCAAAATTGGTAGTGCAAGGACTGGAGTTGAACTGATCTTGTCTTTTAAAGCTTCAAAATCTTGTTGTTGTTTGCCTCCCCATTGGAAGACTTTCTTCACACTTGTCACTGCATGCATAGGAGTTGCAATGGAAGAAAAGTTAGCAATAAACTTCCTCAGATATTGAGTTGCACGTAACAAACTTCTTACCTCGGTAACTATTTTGGGTGTGGGCCAATTCACAATGCAAACTTTAGAAGTATAAATCCTCAATTGCCTGCCTCCTACAATATGTCCCAAATAAACCAAAGAAGTCTTTCCAAACTCACATTTTGACATCTTAAGAAACAATTTCTCTTTCTTCAAAATATCAAGCACTCTATTTACATGCAAGACATGATCTTCTCTTGTTTTTCTAAAAAGAAAAATGTCATCTAAGTACACAATAACAAAGTCATCATGGAATGGTCACAAAAAATTATCCATAACTCGTATAAAAGTTGCTAGTGCATTACATAGACCAAAAGGAATAACTAGCCACTCAAAGAGTCCTTGTTTGGTTTTGAATGAAGTTTTCCATATATCACTTTCTACAATTCTTACTTGATGATATCCTCTTCGTAAATCTAATTTAGTGAAAGAAATTTCTTCTTTCAGTTGATCAAGAAAATCATCTATTCTTGGGAGTGGAAATGATTTTTTACCATAATCTTGTTCAAAGCTCGAAAATCTACACACATGCGCCAAGTCCCATCTTTATTTGGTATCAAGACTATGGGTGAACTGCATGGTGAGGTGCTTGGCCTTATGATTCCTTTATCCAACATATCTTTGATTTTCCTCTTTATTTCAGAATTCTCCATTATCAACATGCGATACATACAAATTATCATTTTACTGATATATAGCCTCAATATCTACCATGAAAATCCATGCATGCGATTGAGCCCTTGCATTCACTCCCACAGTAAGGCATGCCCACAATTGTGGACTTTTTCAAGCAATTTTGAGCTAGTGACCCTGGATTTTGAGCTAATTTTCAGGGCTAGATCTCAGGCCTCTGCCAAGAATTTCACGAAACTTCCATAAATTAATAATAACAATGGAATAATGCTACTAATGCAATTATTTGTACAAGTACTTGATATGGCCCCTACTAGCCATGGTAGGGATTTCGTCAAAATTGTCACAAACATGTCATCTATAGGTCATAACAATAGATATGAGAATAGGAGTCTCAAACTTATCTGAGTATCAACAAGAAGAATTGATGCCTTATCACAATAGTTTAATTATCATCTATTAGGTCATATATTATTTTTTCATTCATTTGCTAATAAAAAAATGATAAGAGCCATAAATCAAGTCTGATATAAAACGTACTCATAACCATCATATAACCAATAGAAATAAAAAGGATATAAAAGTAATAAAAACCACATATGGAAAAGTACATTTACACATTAAATACCAAAGGAGAAGTAGATCTTATAGTGAATGCATAAGCTAGCCAAGTTAGGGACTTTCATGAACCAAGAAACCATATATTGGGCTGAACCAAATATTTATTTCATTTAATCACCCTCATGCCACATTCCAAGAATGAATGTGGGACTCACAACAAAACCAATCCATGTTTCCTAAGGCTTTAGTGCAATCCACCAAGGGATTCCTATGCCCAAAAAATAAACATAAAATACTAGGATTTACTACAATCCTACCATAAGTCGGTCCAAGGATCACTAGGAAATACAAGCATGGGTGCCTTGATATCTCTCCACCTACACCGTGAGGAATTTTTCTGTCTCCTAGTCTCTAGACTTTATTGAATATCCCTCCATTCACCAGTTAAGGATTCTTAAGCATAATCAAGACTCCACCCTCTAGGATTTACTGTATTTCCCACCATTCATCGGTCCAGAATTCCTAGGCCTAATCAAAGGAAAAAACCTTTAGGCTTAGCATAAATCTAGCCATTCATCGGTCAAGGATTCCTATGCCCACTAAGGTACAAAAAATATAGCTTTATCATAATCCCACCATATACTAGTCCAGGGATTCCTAGGCCGTGTGTTCTTCTTCAAATTCTAACCCACTGTGTTTCAAAACCATCTGGCAATCTATCTTAACCAATTAAGAGATAACCCATCACACCATGGCTAACCGGAAATGGAAATGCAAGTTTGAAAATCATTCTCACAGCTAGAAAAACCCATGCAAATGAAAACAAGATAACCATACACACACACATGCATGCCAAATATAGCAAGGGAATCACACATGCAAATCGATACCTGCAAGTAATCCCATTGTAGTCACTTGATTCTGCTCTTCCTTGCTTAATCTTCGCTTCCCTTTGCCTTCTTTTCTCTTCCTTTGGTTTTCTCGATCATATTCTAGAATGTCCTAAGAATGCTCAAAGTGTCCAAGAGAGAGAGAGAGAGAGAGAGAGAGAGAGAGAGAATAGAGAGATCTCTATAAAAAAATTCAAAAATTCCATGAACTAATCCTCATAAGCATTTTTATCAATGAGGCCTCTATTTTCTCCAATTTTCCATTAGTATCCTTCATTTTCCTCCTCACATGCAACCTGTGACATTTCACCTTCCTTTTCTCCTATCTTCCATTCTTTTCATAAAAAAAATTCCAATAATGTCATTTTTCCTTACCAAATACTTTGTCATTTCTTTTTCCCATTTCCCTTAGCTATAATAAATCAAATCAACACCGGCTAGGATTTTCTTCCTAACATTCAGCTTGGAATACATGTCTCGTGACCTTAGTCTTATTTTTCCTTTATTAAATTTATTACATGGATTTTTTACCAGGGTTGTTACAGAACCCTACCCCTTAGGGAACAATGTCCTCGGTGTTAAATGACACCTACAACCAGCAATACTAGTTATAACTAAAGCATACTTCCCATGGATATCTATAAGACAACTCATTGTAATATTTACAATGAACATATCTAAAAGCATGATAAACATAAAATTTACTAGATATTTATAACACAACTCATTACTGTATTTACAATAATAACCACATTTGATCAACCAAAAAATAACCATACTGTCTATGGAGATTTATAAATCCAACTCGATACAACATTTACAATAATATAAACATATGCAAATTTTCTCAACCAGAAAATGAAAGGATACAATGCCTATATCTGCAACAGGAGAATCAAGAGGCTCACACCTCCACCCTCAAAATTAGTATCAAGATTCACCTTCTTCCTAGGAATTCCATAATCCACTGTCAAATTCAAAGTTACATCCAATGTTCAACGTTGTTTTCCTCTCAGTGAATAGTTACTGGCTCATTTTTTAGGGAACCCTCCCAATGTGCATATGATTCCATCTGGAAATGTTAATGACCAAAAAAATTATATTCCCCAGCCCTCCCTTCTCTTCTACATAGTCCCTCGGGAAATATGGTCACCCCCTTCAGTGTAGTCACTGACCTTCCAAGTTCCCCTGCATCCCCTTTCTCGGGTGATCCTTCCCTTGGCAAGGATGCCTCGCATGAGAAGGTCAAACAACCAAGGCATATACCTACCACAAGACCATCATATCATTCATATAATTCTCATGGAAATAAATTCACACTATTGGGTACCAGTGTCCCACAATGGCCCTGCTCCTGAAGTTCTTTACCATCATACTTCTGCTTGTTCCAATTCCTTTCATTTTTGTTGCTAATTCTTGCAATTAGTTTCAACCACTAAACTGGGCATCTTCATGCACTCCTGTACCAAGAACATACTTTCCATTAGATTCATAATAAATTGAAATAAATTCACTTCATACATCATTGGTAGCTCGTCAATAAGGGACACTTGAATTTTTTTTTACTTCCTATTACAAAAAATTAAACTAGTTGTTTGATCAAATAATCATGTATCAATGTATCAAATCCAGTTAACTCAAAACACAACCATCATAATCAAAATCATAGATCACATGTAACCATCATAAACCAAAATCATAGATCACATGCATAATTAAAAATGAAATAAAATAATGATACTTATCATTTAATCGATCCTTAGCGTCTACCTTTGTTCTTTCTGTACACATGCCAGATCAGTTTCCACACCCGAAAAACACCCAATGCCTTCTCTTAAACCATGTAAACATACACATAGTGTGCATCACACACACACAACCACACATGGGATAAAACACCATAAAATACACATACCTACACTAGACATACAACACATACACCTACACCCGGTGTACAACACAACACATACACCTGAATGCGGTGTATGATAAAAAAGCATACGCATACACCCAAACTAAAACAAAACACAATAAAAAAACACACTACATACACCTATATCTGATGTACAACACAACACAACATAATACATACACCTACACATAGTGTACAACACAATACATATACATACACAGAGTACAACATAATGAATACACATGCCACGATACCACGACAACACAATGCACATACACAGTACCAGGCATACACAAAAAAACATGTACAACATGCACATAATACAACATTTTCACAATCACAACATGAATGATGTGCACACAATACCACATGTGCAAAATATACATAGTATCACCTATACATAGCATGAACTATGCAACATGTACACAACACCAACTGCACAACGTGTATGTAGCACCACATGTACACAACAGAACCTCACAACGTGTACACAACACCATGTGCACACAACAACCCATGTACAATATGTACACAACACTACATGCACACAACACCACATGTACAATCATATACACAACACCACATGTACATATACCATATGTATAACATGCACACCACACCATATGTACACAAAACCACATATGCAACATGCACAAAGCACCATATGTACATAGCATCACATATCTAACATGTGCATTGTTAGTTTCAATCAGTTCCTCCCATCACCAGTTATCAAATGAGCTCTTTCAAAAAAAAATTAGGGTGTCAAGTCCAATTTTTATGGTTTCATTAGGTCTTCAAATAAAAATTTGGTCCCTGGCTAGTGTGTCTAGGACTATTTCTTCTCCTTCCAAAAAATTTCACTTCCTATTCATTGCCATCTCTCAGTTGGATGGGTCATCATTACAAGGTCTTCATATTCATTTCAGTCATGTCATCATGGTCTTCATCCATTTCCATGTCTCCAGTAGGTCACTAGGGTTTCAATCGTAAAAAATCAGTAATTTCATACATAAATCTAGCAAATGAAGGAGTATAAGTAGGGATATTTCCCAATAAATATTTTTTCATATGTAATTTTATTCCATCATGATGTAATAAGTTCTATTTGTTCGAAAGCTACATAGTTTCCAAAGAAAAAGTGAAAAGCACATGGTGGGCCACCACCACACCACAATGAATAAAAGGGCTTCCAAGGTACCAAAAGACCAAAAAGAGATTTCATTTTCTCTTTTAATCTTCAAGAGACTTCTCTCCACCTTGAAAAACAAATTTCACCCTTAGAAAAACAATTTGTATGCCCAAGAGTGCCATTTCTCCTTGTGTTGCACAGGTGTTGCGCATTCACTGCACTTTTCCAGAGTGTTTTGTTTTATTATTTAGGAGGCACAAAAATTCATTTCATATGGATCCTTCATCAACATCAGAGTCCATTTTATGAGTGACAAGTAAGTGGGCATCCAAATCACCTCTTGTGTCTTCATTTCATACTTGGAAAGAGAAATTCCCTTTTTCTTGGGTTTCTAGTATATTTTCTTGGGTATCATGTTCTCATTGACAAATTTCTGAGTAAAACCATGAGATTGAAGCTCAATCACCTTCCTTCACCTATCATACACCTTCCTAATCACTTCCCATCACTCATATCCCTGATTTTCACTATTTTCCCACAAACCCTAGCCTAAACTAGGCATTTCTAGATTATGACTATTTTTTCCCTCTTTGGACCCGTTCCTCTCACTCATTCCATCAAATTTAACTTTCCCCTACTCCCTAACATCTCTCCCTACACCCTTAAATTTTCCCAAGAATTTAGGAAGCCCTTAACCCCTCCATATCCCTTCATTCCCAAGAACTACCCAAATACCATGTTTTTCAATTCACTAAACCCTAATTTCCCCTCCCATTGAGCTAGGGTTAGCAATGGATTCTTAAACCACTGAGAAGAGGATGCATAAGGGAGCTTATACCATTAGGTTTGAGCACACAAAATTCCAAGAAACCATAGCTTCACCTTTCCAAGATATGGGTTGCCTAGTGTTTACATTGCACACATGCACAATTTTTCTCCAAAATGTGTTTCTGACGGAATAGAGATGAATTTTACAAACGTGAAATAATTTTTTGTCCATAATATACCAAGAAACAAAAACCAGCTTAATTTTATACACAAGTATTATGATTTGGTAAAAATCCCAAAAATACAATTGCTACATGAGGCTTTCTGCACTTCTGGACAGCTTGACCTCAAGACACTTTCCAGAAGTTTGCTGAAGGTTATCACAGTGCTTGAGGACTCCATTGTGTAGCCTAAATTCTACATTTTCCAATGCTACCTTTAGATATTGATTTGGACCTCGAGAAGGCATCCAAAATTCACTATTCCCAAGCACGTTGTGTTTTCTCTAGGCATGCTGCATTTTCTTCAGTTTTTGAGTGATCAACTTTAAACTTTGCTTCTGACCAAATGGGAAAGTATGGTTGAAAAATGGAGGATTTTTTTGTTAAAATCATGCCAATGAACAACAACCTCTCTCAATTTTCGAAAAAAAATTATTGTTAGACAGATATGGACCTACCTTTGAGCCCTATGTTTGCATAAAATTTGTGATTTTTTGGTCAAAATTGACAACTTTGAAAACCAGACACACTGGCAAAAGCACAACGTGGGCCACGTTGCACTTTTTTTGGGGAGGTATAATGGATGAATTCTCAACATTTTTGGATTCCTCTTGATCAGTACTTAAATCCTAGTCAGCGCCGGAGCCATGTCAATGAATTTTGGAGGGTCAAAATGCCCAAAAACTAGCAAAAAATGACCATTCTGCCCTCTTTTTGGAGGCCACACTGCGCTTTTTTAATAATCTTGGGAGAATGAATATTTGGAGGGATAAAAGCCACCTTTTATATTGTGTTAAAATCCTATCATGTAGCATATATACAGGGCTTTCCATGGCAACTTTTAGATAAGAATTTGGACACCTATAACCAGTCAGAATTTTTCACAGGTAGTTTCACCTAATTTAACTTCTTACATGTGCAATTGATGAATCATGATTCTTTTGTGATGTCATGAAGTGTAATTGATCTGGTAAATAGTGAAATAGGGTATATACATGATTTTTAATCTAAGTTTTGGTCAAATGTATCTAGTTTGATATGATGAGGTGAATTGGTTGACCTTCCCTTGACATTAGGGTTTTGTTGAGCATATCATGTAATCAACTCCAAAACTGATGGATTCGACCCATGCGAGAGGGGAGATGTTGTTTTTGTCTATATATATCATTTTCAGAGTCATTTTTATGGTTGGACGTCAGAGGATTGTAACTTTTGTAGCTTGTAATTTCTGAAATCAAAGGATGTAGTTGCAACTATTATTTAGGAATTCATGTGCAGTGAGTTTATGATTATGTAATTTCTCTATTATAGTCTTAGATGAATTATATATATATCCTCTTTCCATATATGTATCTTTAGTGACTTTCCTTATAGTTCATAGGTATAATTCTATTAATTTGGCTTTGTTTATATGGAAATGCAATTTTTTGTTTCATGCTTCCAATTTAATGAATTAATTATTGAACATGCTCATTAAATCCCTCTACTTTTTCAGATTGTCCACTATACCTAAAAATCCCTAAAACCATCATAGATCCACTTCTAATTTTCTCCTTTATATTTTTATAGCTATAAATCCTTTGATACCTAGACCTAGCTACTTGGTTTCATCCCTGATCCAACATCAAACCCTAAAATAATCAAAACCTACCTGAGCCTATCATATCTATTGTAATATCCTTCATGCATAGTCAATCCTTGACTATGATCTCATAGAGAGAGCCCTCTCAGCCTGGTAAGGATAGCTACTAGGTCAAAGTTGTATGTGGTTTCCTTTGTCAGCCTCCTTTTTAGCCTTCAGAGTACTGGTGGAGTTCTAACATTATGGTGTCATTGCCAGCGAACAAAGCGACAAATTTTCCCCAGGAAAGAATGAAAATGATAAGATCTAATTTCTGATGGTGAACAGTGATCAGGCACAAGAAGGTTGTGCTTGTTTCACGTGCTGACTCCAGTGTCGAAGAATCCAAAGGTTTATAATTTTTATGGCGACTCCACTTTTTAAGAACCAATAGTCTGAAGAACTTCTTGATGACTTCATTGTTGTCAAAATGGATTCAGATGCTCGAAGGTATGCTCCTATGAATCAATCTCAAATTCCTAGTTTCCTGAATCATATTCCTTGTAGAAATTGGAAAATAGGGTTGCCAAAGTTTAAAGTTCAGGATGGAGAAGATGCTAGTTTTCATTTGGTCAATTTTCATTTTCATATTTACAGGCTAAAGATTGAGTTTCCTGAATATTGTTTGATGAAGATGTTCATGGCTAACTTGGAGGAAAAATCAAGGAAATGGTATGAAGGGATTCCATATGATAGTTTATATTCTCTAAAGGAGTTTCATTCAGTTTTCTTTCAACATTATCAAAGCTCTAATTATTCGTTGTCAATGATCGATAGTTCTTGTGTGATTTCTGAAAATAACATTGAGTTTCTTGAAAATTTGTGTGGGGATAAAGAGTGTGTAAATGATGAGATCATGGAAGTCTATTATGATTTTTCCTCCCAACAAGAATTAGTAGCTTCCTCCTTGGATGAAAGAGACTGGGACCAAAAAAGAGAAATGCCTATTCTCGATCCTGAAAATAAAAATCATCAAGGCAATGTTAAGTGCTATAAAACTCAGGTTTCTCCTCTGTCTGAAGATGAAATAGATCAGATCCTGAAAATCCATGTTACAACCCAAGCTAATGAAGGTTTTCAGTGTTCACATAGTCAAGAATATGTAGTGAAACTTATTCCATTATTGAAAATGAAAATATGAGTTTAAATGATGATAGTCATGAGACTGATGAAACTATGTAGGAATTTTTTGTGAGTAAGCTAATTTTTTATGATGATTTACTGCAAAGAGGTGAGCTAAGAGGGACTATTTTCTTTCATGAAGATGATAGGGCTATCATGTTTAACAATCTTGAAGAATGTTTTATGTTCAAGGATGATTTAGACTATGAATTGGAGGAGTATGAGTTTGAGATATATAGTATGTCAGAGATAGACTCAGAGTTGCTCATACTTAAGGAATTTACAACCAACACTCAAATAAAAAAAAATTCATGCTTCCCTATGCCTTCCTATGGATCAAAAACCAAGTATTATTTCAAATCAAAATGAAGGGTGTGATTGTGTATTTGTTGGATCTCAAGACTAGATAACATTTCAGATTTATGGATATCCTTCTGCTGATTTTCTACAGTTATCAGGGAAGATTTATTTTCTTGTTTACATGGACCATAAGCACATGTTCAGTAGACACTTGGAGTGGCCTAGTTTTTGTTGTTTCTTCCAACTCGAGGAAAGTGAGAGCAGAATTCAAATAAGTATCCTTCTATTGGATTCGTTACACTAGAAGGATCGCTTCACATGATTGTACATATGTCTTCATCATGAAAGTATTTGTCATTAGGATTTGAATCCCTCAAGTCTCGGTGATATGCTTCCATTAATAATTTTTGTAAATTTTTGTTTCAGTCAGAGTTAGTTCAGTTTCTCAGTTTTTCTTTTCAGTTTTGAGTCAATTTTGAGTATTGATTTTGGTCTTTGGTTTTTACTCCATGCCCAATGGTTAGGCTACTTGGTCTATAGTGTTCTTGACACCTACAAGGAGCTGCCATACCCAGTTGGAGCCAATGTTAGTGTTAGTTAGTTCTTCCTATCACTATTGATCAAATGAGCTCTTTAAAAAAAAAAATTTAGCGTGTCGAGTCAAATTTTTATGGTTTCAGTACGTCTTCAAATAAAAAATTGGTTGCTCGCTAGCGTGTCTAGGACTATTTCTGCTCCTTCCAAAAACTTTCACTTGCTGGTCATTACCATCTCTCAGTTTGATGGGTCATCATTACAAGGTCTTCATATTCATTTCATTCATGTCATCATGGTCTTCATCCATTTTAGTGTCTCCATTAGGTCATTAGGATTTCAGTCATTTCATGCATAAATCAAGAAAATGAAGGAGTAGAAGTAGGGATATTTCTCAATAAATATTGTTTCATATGTAATTTTATTCAATAATGATTTAATAAGTTCTATTTTTTCCAAAGATGCATATTTTTCAAAGAAAAAGTGAAAATAACATGGTGGTCATCACCACACTATTGGGATATTGTGATTTAGCAGATTGGCATACTAAATGACAAGGCAACTTATAAACCGGTCTTTAGAGCTCTAGGATCTAGCCCTCCTAGTATTAGAGAGGGATATCTCAATTGTTTTGCAAATATATGGCTTGTCTTCTTGTAAATGGTTGATTTTAGGCTAGTTATTAAGTATGAGTTTATCTGTTTGTTTGATGGGACATGATGATCTAGGCAGCATAGATAGGAAAGAAAAATCTCTAAGTCGTTGGGCAATGGAGTCAAGTAGAAGTTTGTAACAATTGTATAGATGAATTAGGGGTATCAAAGGGAAAATATAACTTGGCTATTAGATCAACGAAGTTTTCAGGTGAAATGAAATGAACATTAAGAGTTTAGAATGAAAACTAGAACTAAGGGCAATTAAGAATCCTTAATTATATGTACTTCTCAACAAAGGGACTGAAAACATCATTTAAACATGAATAAATTTTCCATAGACAGGGCTAACCATGAATTCTACAAATCATACTTCAGCAAAATTATAATCTCAAGACAAACTTTCAAAATGAAATCTAAGAGTTGAGGAACACTCTATTTCATCAAATATTTCACTTCCAAAGATAAGAAAACATTCAAGATTCACAAATAACTGCATTCATAGAAGCAGGAACTCCTAAACATCTGTGATTAAAGCTATAAAGACCTTAAAAACAATTATTTTAGCAAGTACAAAGTGTATGATCAAAACAGACCTCTTTGGCAGACTTTGGACAATGGTACTTTAAAGGGAGACTTCAAAAAAAGTTTTCAAATGGCAGCAAGTAGCAGGGAGAACCATAAATCATTCTTGAGGCCACTGTATTGAACTATTGAGGAAATAAACAAGCATAAGGGTTGAAAAAGTAGTTAAACTACTTAATAAAACCTTCAGCAGATGAAAAAATAAAGACAGTGAAGAGTAAACAATTCTAAGGTGCTTCTAGGAGACATTTCTTAGCCTAAAATTTTTAGTCTACTGTAAGTAAGAAAATGATGAAAACATAATGGAAAACAGGAAAAAAATTAACAATTTAGAATTCTTCACCAATAGCCAAGCTCAAGGATCCAATGACAGAGCTTTCTCCATCCACAAACAGGTCAAAACATCCACAAGTTCAAAAACATCAATTTTTTTCAATCTCAGTAGAGCTATGTATTACTTCAAAGAGTTATCAAAATTCCCACCCTACAATGAGTTCCAGTGCAGTATGTATACTGTAAATGAGGAGGTGGAACCATTTAGGGTTTAAAATGTTATTAATGACACAGTAAATGCACTCCTATCCTTAAAAAACCATGCAAGGCATAATGTAGGAATGTCTTTCAACTACTTCTCTATGTAATAATTCTGTACTTACTTCCTAAGGATAAAATAGTTGAAAACATTGACTTTGAGGCCTTTTATGTCTTTAAAATAACTGTCTAACAATTTTTCCAATATCTTTTTGTGTAATAACTGCCAATCTGCCCTTTGAGACATAAATTAAGTGAAAGGTGTTAATTTTGAGTTATTAAGTGAATAACTGCTCCTTTGATGTATCCGAGGCTATCTTTTAAGCCTATTTTCCCTTGATTTCATCATAAAACTGTGTTTTAAGGCTCTTTTAGCCTTGATCTGCTAATTTAAACTTTTAACACTTATGTCTATCTCTTTATAGCTTGATACTCTGTTTTGAATCTGACTTTGTGTTTTTGAGGCTGATCATGCGTTCTTCGGTCTTATAATGCATCATTGTTGTTCCTTAACCCTTTATTTCTCAGCCTTTTGACCTTCACCTTCGCCCTTTATTACTCAAAACAATGCTTCTGTCAAGAAGCTTCTTAGCGCTGGAGGATTCGATTGTATAACCTGTGGTCATGAGTCCTGATCAAGCCATGAAATGAAACCATGGTAGTCCCTTTTTTTATTACTTGGCCTATGTTTGGACTATGGAAGTCATCACCTTCTGGCCCATCCCTTTATGGACCGTGGGAGGGTTTTTACCTTTAAAACCACCATAGAACTTGCAAGAAACAAATAAAAAGTTATAAAACCCTATGGAATGGGAATTTACTGCGTGCAGAGGTTGGCGGAGGGTGGAGGAGTAGGATATGGAAGTGGAAGAGGAGATTTCATGGCAAAGAAGCGAAAATCCTTGAAAAATAGCATTCAAAATGACTTTTGGGCACAAAAATGTGGAAAGGTGGTTTTACCAAAACCGCAAATGGTTTTCGCGTTGGGTTCAGGCGGTAAATGGCTTTTTATGAAATGAAAATGATCCAATTGTTTCGTGCCACGCATCCTCCACAATACCACCTATTTCAAATTCATTTTTGCATTTAAACCCCAGATGGAAAAATCGCACGAAATTGATCGTGAGTCGTTGGATCTCGGGGGATGGATCCAATGGCTATGGGAGAGCGCGATAATGGAAAGGTGCTCGGGCATTGGAGAAAGTGGAAGCCCAGTGGAAGCACATGATTGGATTGTGGCTCTGTGGGTGGAAGGTAGGGCCCAACTAACGTCACCCCTCTTTGTCGTGTAGTGGGAGGGCCTTTGGGTTAGGAAAACCTTAGTTTTCCGTTTAAAAACGAAAAAATATCTGTTTATGAAAAACACAAAGGAGAGGGGCCTTTTTGTTTTATAATGGGTGCAGGGAATAATACAAAGAAAAGGAGCTAAGAAATGGGGGGAGGAAAATGTTTTATGGAGGAAAATGGGCCAGGAGTGGAGGGGAAGAGCTAATCGCATCGGTGGATTAATAAAAAACAAGACAAGGGGAAATGAGGAAAGAAAGGGAATGCCGATGCGATGAGGGGGCTAAGGGCTTGGGCCAAAGTATGGTCATGTGGAGGGTATAAAAACCATGGCCCGAGGATAGAAGGGCCAATCACATCGGTGGAAGGGGAAGCGATGCGATGAACATGCAGTGTCGCCGATGCGATATAAAAGGCAACGCTGCGATGGAAATGTATGATGCGATGGGGCTAGCGCCTGGTCATGGGTGCTCGGACATATGGAGGAAAATGGGTGAAAAAATATCTAAGCCCTCGGGGGCTTAAACTTTTATTTATAAAAAGACTGTTTTTTAGGCCCAAAAAAATGGGTTTTAAGGCCAAATTAGAAGTTCTGATAGGTGAAAAGAGGTGTTTTAAACCAAAACAAAGTGATTTTAATGGTTTTAAAAGGGTTTTTTGAGCCATATAAAGGAGTTATGATGGTTTGGAAGGTTTTTTCAGAGGAAATGATGAGTTGATAGAGGGAAAAATGGCTATTTTTTAGAGGGAAATGGGCTAAAAAACAGGGATAAAATAGCCTGAAATGAGCTTTGTTCTTTGAAACAGCGAGATAACATTTTAGGAGACATGGATGAAGATATTTTTGGTGAACTGAAAGATTTAGAAATATGAAGGCAGTGAGATTTCTAGAACTGATAATGTTTTTTGAAAATTTGTTCTAGAAATCTAGGTTTGTCAAATTTAGTCATCTTTGGATAAAATCAAAATTATGGATGACTAACAGTGGCTCCATTTGGGGAGGAAAATTGTCTTTTTAGGTGTCTAGAACCTCAGTTTATAAATATCTGGCCTGTAGTGGACCAGTGCCTCATATATTGGGCAGATTTCTTCTTTTCTTGCTGATCTTTCTCTGAAAAGGACACCTTTCATCAATCTGCAACATGTAATTTCTTCAAAACAACATCTCTAACTACGCAATCTTACTTTGTCCTAGCATGTTTTCTTCCTTTTTGAGTGCATTTGAACTAGCAAAATATTTCACATTTTATTTTTGAAAAGAAAAATAAACTATCTAATCCTATCGTTATTTCTTCCAAGAGTTCAGATTACGCAGTTGAACTCATTAATTCTCTACCTAAGATACTATCTGCCAGGATTAAACTGTCTAGAAGATTTTATTATCTATTCTCTAAAACATAAATTTAAACACAGTAAAATCAGGATTAGACTATCTGATTTTCCATGGTGTTTATGGTTGTATGTACAAGCTGCACATAGACTTTATTTGCAGAAAATTTAAAACAAAACTGTGAAGGCTTAAGATCTAAAAATTTAGAAGCATCCTTCATTCTTCTTCCAGATCTAGTTTTGATCTATTTAGAGCCATATTTTTCCTTTTATTGGTTCATATTTTGAGCTTTTTCGAACCATTTCCTTTCTATCCTAATCTATTATACTGATAATCAAGATTAAATTGTTTGGCTAATCTGATTCACTAACCTATCAGCAGCAAATTGAAATTTATCTAGTCATGATTAGGCTGTATGAATAAATAGCAGTGTTTTCTCAAGTAGTGGCATTTAAGCTTGCAGAATTTCAGATTTTTCTCTTTTTTTGGTGTGGGGTTGTACCTCTTTGAATCTGCCCTCTTTTATTTTTCTATTTTTTTGTGTTCCTTTCTTTTTCTTCAAACTGAAAAGCAATGTTATATATAGTGAAAAAATAAAAGCCTTGAAACTAGTACTCTTGACAGAAGTAGTGCTTGAGCATCCTGCCATTGACAGGACCTCTAAATAAATATTCTCCATTCAAATCTTACAGAAGGAATGCATTGTGACCCCTGATAGAATGAATAATGTAGGGCCCCTTCCACAAATTTTCAAATTTGCCATGTTTTCCCTTTTCTTCCCTTCTAGAATCCCACTGTAGAACTACATTTCCAACTTGGAAATCATTTTATTTAGTCCTTTTGTCAAATAACTTCTTGATGCTTTCTTGGAATGTTTGTGTTCTCTTATATACTTCCTCTCTAGATTGCTGTAAATGAATGGACTGATTTATTCCTCTCTGCATATAATTTTCCTCATATTGTACTTCTTGAAAGAGTTTCATGATTGGAACTCCTAAAGAGGTTGGGAAGACTGCATCCATGCCATAAACTAGGTGATAGGGGGACATATTTATTGACTTTTTGGTAGTTAATCTATCAGCCCATAAAGCATGAATAATCTTACTATGCCATGATTTTTGATTCTGTTCTAACAGTTTTGAAATATTGACAAGGCTCTTGCTAGAGGATTTAGCTAATCCATTTCCTTGAGGATAGTAGGCAGTGGAATGACCCAAGGTAATATGATACTTATTGTAGAAGTCAAACATTATTTTAGATTTGAAATCAGAATCATTGTCTGTGATAATTTTTCTAGGACAAACAAATCTGGATATTATGTTGGTTTCAAGGAACTTGATAATGATAGAGTCAGTAGCATTCCTAGAAGGTATGGCTTCTATCCACTTGGTAAAATAATCAGTGGCAATGAGGATCCACTTATGTTGGGCTGATGAACGTGGGTGAATTTCCCCAATGAAGTCTAAGCCCCATTGTTATAAAGGGGCCTCAACACTGATGGGATGCAAGGGTAAAGGTAGGAGTTTTCTCTTGCCATAAAAAAATTGACACTTGTGGCAAGACATGACAAGTTTCTAGGTATCTGGGAAAAGGGTGGGCCAATAGTAACCAGATCTAAGGATTTTATTTTCTTTAGTATTCCAGTAAATATGTCCACCACATTCTCCCTCATGCAGCTCATGCATGATCCTTTCTGCATCAATCTAAAGTAAACATTTAAGCAATATTCCAACTGCATTCTTCCAATATAAAACCCCATCTAATATTCAATAATTTAGGGCCTTTTGCTTCAAAAATCTAGCTTTAGTTTTAGAAAGAGAAGGAGGGGTATTCAGATAAAGTAGCACATATATGATATCAGTATACCAAGGTGAATTCAGAAAATTTTCTTCAATAAATGGAGCTGTGAATTCTTAATTTTCCTCTAAGACATCAACCATATTCATATCTAGTGCTTGGAAGTTCGATTCGCCCATGAGTTTTGCTAATCCCTGCCCTTTGATTAGTTTCGTAGGCCTGATTTCTAAGTCATATTCTAGAATAATAGAAATCCATTTTCCCCTTTTACCATCAGGTTTTTGACTTAGAATATCCTTAACAACAGTGTGTGGGACAAAAGTAATGATGTGAGAATGTAAAATGTAGAATCTAAAGTCTTTCAATGCTTTTACCAAGGCTAAGGCTTGTTTCTCCATGATGTTATACTTGAGTGGAGCATCTCTTAAGGCCCTACTAAAAAAGGATATAGGTTGTTCGTGCCCCATGTCATTCTTTTGCAATAATACTGCATCTATTGTATGTTCAGATGCAAAGGAAAAGATATAGAAATCTTTGGTGAAATCAAGACTTATGAGAATTAGTGTTTGAGTGAGAGCTTGTTTCGCTAGTTCAAATGATTGTTTAGCCTGTATTGTACATTTAAAACCTACTTCTTTCTTTAGCATGTTTGTGATATTTCTTAATATCTCAACAAGGTTGGGGATGACTCTCCTCAAAAAAATTATCTTCCCAATGAAAGATTGTAATTCTTTGAGGTTTCTAGGATGGTTGATTTTCAATATGCCATCAATCCTTTTAGGGTCTACTTTGATTCCCTCTTCAGAAATTATTTGGCCAAGAAGCTTTCTTTCTTGGAGACCAAAGAGTGTCTTTTTGGGATTCAAAGATAAGCCATATTTCCTACATTTCTCAACAAATTTTCTTAAAGGAATCAAGTGTTCTTCATCAGTTTTAGAGAAAACAGTAACGTCATCAAGGTAAATGATGATAAAATAACCTATGCCTTCTAAAAAGGCTATGTCCATGACCCTTTTGAAGGTGGCCCCTGTATTCATTAAACCAAATGGCATTTTGACATACATGAATGTACCACAAGGTGTAGTAAAAGCAGTTTTATGTTGGTCACTTGGGAGTACTAAAACCCGATTATAACCTGAGAATCCATCCAACAGTGAAATTCTTTTAGACCCAACCACCCTTTGAAGTATGTGATCCATTTTTGGCAAGGGATAATTATCTTTAAGAGAGGCTCTATTTAGATTTCTAAAATCAATGCAAAGCCTAATTTCCCTAGTATTTTTCCTAACAGATACTAGGTTGGAAACCCATTCTGAATACCTGATGGGAACTATGATACCAGCATCATACATTTTCTTAATCTCTTTCTCAACTAAAGGCAATAAAACAGGGTTTATCCTTTTGAGTTTTTGTTTGAAAGGTTTTTGATTTTCCTTAAGAGGAATTTTGTGTTGAATGATGCTGGTGTCATAGGATTTTAGATCTTTGTATCCCCAAGCAAACACATCTTTAAATTCTTTGAAAAGTTCTATGTATTGCTATTTTATATGAGTTGGGAGAGTGTTGGATAGTTTTATCATCTTGGGTTTTGCTAGTCTGCCTATGTTATGCTCTTCTATGTTTGTTTCCATAGGCTCTATTCTTGGTTCTTTGGATACATCATTGAAATCAAAAAGTTGTTCTAATGGTGCAAGACCTCTTGGAATTGTATAATTTTTACATTGTAAAATTTCCAGGTCTTTCTGATCTTTTTTGTCAATTATTTCTGCTCTAAAAGGATGTTCAAAATGGTTTATATCAGCAGAAAAAGACAACTCTGTTTCAGGGTATTGTTCTTCATTAAAACAGTTTTCCTCATGGCTTAAAAAAGGTGTTGGTATGGCAAAATCATTCTTTGATTGCGGAAAATCATCTATGTGTTTGTCTCCTTCAAAAAATTGCCAATAATCTTCATTGTCAGGTATTGCAAGTCTGTTTTTTACCTTTATATCAGAATTTTCATTTGCCTCTGGTATTTGGCAATTACTAGTAACAAAGGCAAGTTCATTTTCTAGATTATTTTGAGCTCTTGGGATGAAAATGATTTCATATTTTTCAAAGGTTTTTAGGAGATCAAGGGTAACATTTCTATACTCTCTAAGTTTTAGTTTTTTGGTTGAATATTCCCCTTTAATATATCTGATAATTAGCTCAGAATCCCCTTGGACTGATATTCTTTTGGCTCCTAAATCTTTGAGTAAGTATAGGCCAATAAGGAGGGCTTCATATTCAACAATGTTATTTGTGCATGGAAAATCCACTTTATAGGAAAATCCTTTGTTCATTTTTTGTATCCACACATCAGCCCCTGCACTTAATTTGCTACAAGAGCCATCAAAGTTTATTTTCCAAAGTATTTCAATCTCATTTTCATTTTGTTTCTACTATTCAAGGCTGCTAAAATCTGGACTGTTATTTTCTTGAATTGATGGTAGACTTGATTGTTCTAATAGAGTAAATTTTCCTTTATTTTCCTTTTCTAATTGGCTTAATTCATCTTCATTATATAAGATAAAGGAATCCAAATTTTAATGGATGGAGTAGATAGAAGAATTGTTTGGTCTATCTATGTTTCTCACCATGTATTTCATGTGGGATTCCCTATATAATCTTCTAGTTTGGTTAAATACTGGGATGGTGGCATATGACATGTCCATTTGAAGGCTCCCCTGTAATTTGGCTCCCCATGATCTAAATAGAGGCATGCCATACTTAGGGGGAATGTCAGCTACTACTATATCCATTACTATACTCTTAGCAAGAATTTGTGCCAAGTTGACACAGATTTTTTATTAGGCCTAAGCATTTGAGCATGCTTGAATCAAAGGAGTATAGGTCTTTGTATGGTTTAGTAATTTCTAAGCCTAGGCTTTCCATTACTAATTTGGACATAATATTGTGCGAAGCACCTGAGTCTAGCATGGCATTATGCAAGATTTTGTCATGTATATTTAGGCTAACATAAAAGGGAGGGACAACCCCCTCTTGGTATTTTCCTTCAACTTCAGGACCAAAAAATAACTCAGGTTTATCATCTGTCAAGTTTAAAGTATCAGTGTCATTGCCTATATTCAAAGCTTTCAAAACTTGGTTTTTATATACATCCTCAGTTACTAGTTCAGCCAAGGGTATGGTGATTTTATGTAATGTTCCAAAATTTTAGCTTCTAAGATAAATGGAACATTAGAGTTAGCAGCAGCTATATCGGCAAATAAATGGGTAGAAAAGTCCATAAGTCTCCTAAGGAGGATAAAAACACTCCAAGTGTGAAAGGAGACACTCTTTCTAGTTGAATAAAACACCTCCATGTGTGAACAAAGACAAAATGAACCTGCTTTGACCAAGTCAACAACGCAGTTTTAGTGGAGGAGGAATCCTAGGTTGGAAAACACAATTTTGGAGGGAAAGGTAGCTTGGGTTAGAATCAACCTAAGTGAGTGGGACCAAGGGCAAGAAAACTCACTCATGATATAAGGAAGAGGATGGCATCATTTTTCATCATGTTGTAGATTATTCTCATTCTTGGATGCCAAGAATTGTTGCTGCTTGCTGCTTAGCAAGTTGCAGTGTTGTTTAGCACTGGATGTTCCCAAGCGAGAATCCCACCTCTTTCCTTTGAGGAGCTCATTGGAAGAGTTTTTATTCATCATTCCACATCATTTTTTCAGGCCAAGCTTCTTCCATGTACATCAACATAGCTTTTCCAGAGATTGTGCAGTGTTGCTAGGTGTAGCAGTGGAAGGGATTGGAATCCCGGCTTCTGAGCTAGTTTCTCATTGGAGGAAGGTTTCCTTCACTTGAGAGATATGTTTAGAGAGCTCCAGAGCATATTTCAGATATTTGGTATCATACCATACATTTCTCTTACCCTCCTAGCGTTGTTTCTGCTAGGGAGTGCGTTTTTCAGGAAGCAGAGTTTATTGCATGGTTTGGTGGCTCCATTGCTGAGTTTCCTTGTGATTGAGAGGCTCATCCTTTCATGGGAGGAATCCCTTGAGGGTTTTACATCATATCAGACATCATTAAGCCTTATACACTCATTTAATTCATTGTTGCAGTGATTATTCAATTATTTTCTGAAGATCACATTTGTATGCAGAGTGTTTGACAAGAAACCCTTGCCGGTTTCTTTTGTATTTTGTAAAGGAAGCCTAGATATCTGTTCTCCAGCATTTTTTATAAATACATGAGTAAATATATTTTTATATGATCATTTTATGTGTAAAACCTCTCTTAGACTGTGCATTCCCTTGAGCAGCTGCTCTGGCATTTTGCAGTCTTGGGGTTTTTCACTAGTTTTAGCTACACTAGTGTGGGAGGTATGTCTAGCCCACCTAGTTTGATTTGTTTCAGCACTATTCTTGGATTTAGAATGTATATTTGTTGGCAATATGATGCAAAGTGTTGTCCTTGATGGCAACCCACTGAATGAAGATGAAGACATGAGACAGTTGACATGTGTTGTCCTTGATGGCAAACCACCTGATGAAGTTTGTCTTGACCTGATGGACTTGGTAAATGATGCAAATCTGATATGAAATGATGTTTGTTAGCAATATGATGCTGAGTGTTGTCCTTGAATGGCAACCCACTTGATGAAGATGATGACAACTTACTTGATGAAGTTGTGCTTGATAGAATATGTCTTGATGAACTAAATCTGATGTATCTATTACGGTGGAGTAGAGAAGACAATGAAGAAAGGAATTCAGCATGTACTAAATCTATGGTGAAAAGAGTATGTCTTAAGGAATACGCGGATTTTCCTAGTAGAAGTCGCGTATGCACGCGGGAAAGAACGTTCCAAGTCACGTATGGGCAAAAGCGCTCATAAAGTGCAAAACCAGGGGTAACCACCATGGTATTGACCCATTGTATTGGGTAATGATTCGTCTAAATGACCCCGTCTAGGAATACCATCGGAAGTAATATTGTTTTGGCTCATGGTATTGAAAAAGGGGCTCATGGTATTGAAAAAGGGTAAACCTATATAGAGAGAAGAAATTCATTGTGCAAATCATGAGTGTGGGTGCAAGATGTCTGAGCTTGAATGAATACTTCTCTGTGAAGTATATCTGTATGGAAAGGGTAAAGGCTTGATGATAGATCTGAATCTATGATGCAACAATGAAGAAAATGATGAAGAAGGAGGATCTAGATCTGAAATGTATTTGTATCTACTAGATCTGTTTATGGAGTGATTAGATCTGTGATGAGGCGAACATCTGTCTGAAGTAAAGGGTTGAATCTAAACTGAATATCTGATCTGAAGAAGTATGCAGCTCTGTAATGGTTGAAGATCCATACGCTAGTTCGTCGCAGAGGAAGCGCGTATATACGCGGCTTCGCTGAAGAGAAAGCGCGTATGCGCAATGAAATTGGATCTGTAATATGTACAGAAGTATACGTTGGTTTATGTGAACGGAAGCGCGTATATACGCGACATCAGTGAAAGGAAAGCGCGTATGCAAACTAGGGTTTGCTGAAGTCTGTGGTAAGAAATGTCTGATCTGTTCTGTTGGTTTACTGATATCTGTCAGTGAGTTATATGTATTTGTTTCATGGTTGAATGTGCTTAAAAGTATGGAGTGGGTCCAGTCTGAAAATATGATGAAACGTGGCCTGCAAGTGGTGTCCTAAAGGAAGCTTTGGATCCAGTGTGAAAATTGATGAAACGTGGTCCATAGAGGTGCTGAGGGTTGTAGCCTTCAGTCAGGGGGTTGTAGCTCCCTTCCAGGTGAGGCTGGTAAACGAGATCAGGGGGTCGTAGCTCCCTTCCCGGTGAGGCTGGTAAACGAGATCGGGGGGTCGTAGCTCCCTTCCAGGAGAGGCTGGTAAACGAGTCAGGGGGTTGGAGCTCCCTTCCAGGAGAGGCTGGTAAACGAGCGCAGGTGGGTGCCTGCGTGCTGGTCAAGTCTGCGCCAGCACATATGTTGTTAGATGTTTTCTCTATAATAAAATATTGAAGGCTGAGCAACTGCAGCGGTGGTTTTCTCCCGACTTGGGTTTCCACCTAAAAATCCTGGTGTTCATGTGTGATGCTTTGTGTGATGGTTATTATGTTGTTACTACACATGTTTACTGTTAACCTAACATCAGATGAATGAATATTGCAAAGAACTAAGTTAATAAATATCTACATATTTAGATCTCTGCTAATACGCGAGTTGTATGAAGGATATCCGCGTGTATACGCGAGTTTACTAAAGGAAAGTAGCGTATGGGTTTTAGAGAGTGAAAAAAGTAAAAAGTTTTGAATATGCAGTAAATACTAATTCACCCCCCCCTCTCAGTAATTTTCCCAACAATTGGTATCGGAGCGAGGTCCTTCTGCAGAAGCTTGATCGCTTGAAGGAGATCCGTCGCAATGGGAAGTCAAGAAGGAGTAATGTCTATAAAGCCACCTCTATTCAATGGAAGCAATCTGATATTCTGGAAGGTACGAACAAAAGCATATCTGCAAAGTCTTGGTGAAGATGTATGGGCAATCGTGGAAGAAGGTTATCAATACCCAGCAAGTATTCCTACTGATGCAGCAGAAAGGAAGAAGTATGAAATCAATGCCAAAGCAGTAAATGTCTTATTAGGAAGCATGTCTGAACCAGAATTTGCTAAAGTGATGCAACTACATTCAGCAAAAGAAATATGGGACAAAATCATTCTAAGTTATGAAGGAGACACAAAGGTAAAAAGTGCAAAACTCCAAACTCTTAGAATTGAATATGAAAATTTGAAGATGCATAGTGATGAGAGTATTGCTCATTTCTTCTTATGTCTGGATGATGTTGTAAATCGAATGAGAAATTTGGGTGAAACCATAACTGATACTACTCTGGTGGAAAAAGTCTTAAGATCGTTGACTTCAAAATTTGACTCTAAAGTTTCAGCTATTGAAGAAAGGCAAGATCTGCAAACTCTTACTATTGTTCAATTACATGGTATTCTGACTGCTTTTGAAATGAGACAAGGAGGTTCTTCCAAAATCAGAGAAGCTGCTTTTAAGGTATCTGCAAGAGGAAAGGAAAAGGAAGTTGTCAAAGAATCCAGCTATATATCCGAAGAAGAAGAAGCGATTTTTTTAAGAAAACTCCAACTAGGTACTGGAAGATTCAAAGGTAAGCTTCCCTTCAAATGTTTTGAGTGTGGAAAAGTTGGTCACTATGATGCTAAATGTCCTTATAGAGAAAAACATGGTAAAGGGAAACAAATTGAAAAGAGGAAGAGTTATTATGCAAATGAAGATGATGATGAAGTGTCCAGTGAAGATGAAGAAGATTCTGACCATGATCTGAAAGTGCTCATGGCAAAGAAGCAAAAGAAGAAGGCTACTCGAAACAAGAAGATATCTCAGAAATCATGTATAGCAGAAATTGAAGGAGATGAAACAGGTATTAATCGTTGTTCTTGTATTTTACTTAACTGTATATGCAAAGGTTATGATAGTGAAAGTGACAGTATGGATCTAGAAGATTCTGACCAAGCTCCACAAGTGCTCATGGCAAAGAGGAAAAAGAAGAAGGCTACTCAAAGCAAGGAGATGTCTCAAAAAACCTCCATAGCAAAAATTGAAGAAGATGAATCTGATAGTGATTTGGGTCCTTGTAATACTCTTCTTTGTGCAAACAATCGTGAAGATAGTGAAAGTAAAGTTGTGGATCTAGAAGAAACTATCAAGATCAAAGTTGAAGAACAACAAAAGGAAATTGATCAGAAAAATTCTATCTACAAAGAGATGATCTCTCAAATGAAAGACCAAATAGAAATGCTGAATGGACAGGTGGACAAGTATCAAAGGTTTCATACTTATGCATCCAATCAAATTAAAGAACTAGAAGCAGAAATCAACGATCTAAATGCAAATCTCGAAAAATCAAGCAAGAAGAATGAAGGACTTGAAGCTGCAATCATCTCTCTGCAAGCAGATCTTGAAGCATCAAGTAAGAAGAATGAGGAACCTCTACAACCATTTGAAAAGGAAGGCCTTGAAGTAGAAATCATCTCTCTCAAAGAAGATATGGAAAAATCAAATAAGAAGAATGAAGAGCTGCAACAAACATGTGAAGAAAATGAAAATTGGTTGAAAGAAGAGATTCTAAATCTGAAGGATCAAGTACAAGATGGAAGAAGGAAAGAAGAAAGCTTGACGAAGCAATGTCAAGCCTTGGAGGTTGAGGTAAACATTCTCAAAGGTAAATTAGAAGAAAAGGTTAAACTTTTGAGGTTTCAAGATAGTACTAACATTTTGGACAACATTATGAGTAATCAAAGGTCTCCTGCTATCAAACTTGGTCTTGGTTTCCAAGAAACTGTTAAAGGATAGCTCACAAGGAAGTGCTAAAACTTCAGAGGATGATAATGCAAAACCTGAAATGTTGAAAGAGACAAAAGGTCAACCAACAATGATGAAATCTCAAAGGAAATCAGTCAATAAAGTTGAATGCTTTAAATGTCATAATCATGGGCATGTTGCAGCAAATTGCAGGAGCAGATCATTTCAGCCTCAATCAAACAGTTCCTACATAGAAAGGTACTCTGGTTTCTTCAAGGGATATTGTTTTTCATGTAACAAGTATGTACATAAAGCAGCTGATTGTAAAAGGAGGAAGATTAGAAATACTCATTATGATTCTTATGGACACATGAGATGTTATTATTGTAACAAGTATGGACATGTAGAAAAGGAATGCAGGTTGAACAGATCTGAGAAAGTGGACAATTTTCAGCACACAGTTAGGAATTTCAAGCAGATTTGGAAAAAGAAAGAGGACCAATCAGAAACGTAGGGAATTCTGACCCTACTGCAGTCATCCGCTTCTGAAGCTTACTTCTCTTATTGACTGTAGGAATGATGTGGGATACATTATGAGATTTAATAATGTATCGTCACAAGGGGAGCAATGTATGATGTCTCTCATGATTGATTTGATTATTTTGGTTATATGTATTTCTGACAGAGCATCTAATATGAAGAAGACAGGTAAAGGAAGTACAAGGTCAGGGGGAGATGAAGGAATGTGAAAAATTTCTATGCTTCACTTTCCATATGCAGGTTCTATTAACAAAAGTCGCGTATACACGCGAGTTCCAGCAGACACAGTCGCGTATGCTTTGATGATAAGAGAATTTATATGATAGCTGAAGATATGGAGCAGAGGTTCAGGGGGAGCATCAGTCTGACTGTTAATAACTGTATTATTGACTCAATATCAACTTAGTTTCTCAGTTCTAAATAATGATGATATGATACATGGTTTCTTATGTTGAAGATTGTGGATGAGTCCTGTTTGCTTTTTGATGAAGAGTATACATTGTTGAGATGAAAGTCTTATAATTCGGAGATAAGGGCAGTTCATGCAGAGATTGTTGCTGATGATTTTCTGATGAACGTATTCAGGTTGCACAAGTTAAGAAGGAGCACTGGTTCAGGGGGAGCAGCAGGTTGAATACAAATGATTGCATTGTTGGCAATATGACTACTTATTCTTTGGTTTCTGTGATACTCATGCTCAAATGATGTTGACTTGGTACATGGTTTATTATGATGAGATTTTGAGCCTGGCTTGCTGAAAAGTATCTTTTGTGCTCACACATGGATGAATTGGAAGTCTTATGATTCAGAGATAAGAATAGATCATGCAGAGTTTTTTACTATGGTTGAGATCTTTTCCCTACATATGTTACTTCATGTTAAATCTTAAAGATCATGGTGATATTGGACCACATGGATGATTGAAACATATTTGAAGATGTTGTGCTGGTATGATAATCTCTCTTGGAAAGATTGTATTGATGCTGCAAAGAATCTGAAGGCTTGGTTACTAATGTGCTTATGCTACAACCGTTGGATGACGCTTGAAGACTCAACTACACTGTTCTATCTATCTGTGGTCCAAGGAAGCTTTCAAATATCTCAGAAATAAGCTGAACAATGTCTTTTTCTCACAGAGGATCATATCTGGTTAAAATATAGAAGATGGTTTTGGATACGCGGGTTTCCTGAAACACAGTCGCGTATATACGCGAGTTCATGCACATAAAACCGCGTATGTCTGGTTGCTGACATTTTCTGTTTGGGGTCAGCTTTCTTCAGCACATCTGCAATGCTGTTTGGTATCTCTGATACTGTTTGGTATCTCTAGTGGTGTTCCAGTTCTCATAATTCTATTTCTAATGTTTTGATAAAGATGCCTTGATGTTTTGTTGGTAAAAGTGTTCAGGATGCACAAACTAAGGGGGAGCCTTAGTCATATGGAAAGGTTGCTTGGATGCACAGATTCAGGGGGAGCATTAGCTTTGCTGAGTATAATGCATTGTTGGCATTATGATGGTTCTGAAATATGTTTTCTTTCTTGAGGACTTTCTGGTGTTGGTATTAAAGTTATATTTGTAGTTTGATGAAAAGGCCATGTAGAGATCCATGATGTAAAATTGTAATATTCAGTCATGTAAGGACTTGATAAATTTGTAAACCCACTTGGTTGGGTAGCTGAGTCAAATTTTGTAAACCCACTTGGTTGGGTAGCCGAGTCAAATTTGTAAACCCACTTGGTTGGGTAGTTGAGTCTCATATGTAAATCCACTTGGTTGGATATTTGATGTAAGTATGAGTCATTGGTGATAGGAAATTCATAGAGTCATGTACTCCATTGAAAAATATGTTTGAAGATTCAGCATGAACTCAGGGGGAGCTTGGTCACTTCAGTATATATTAGATCTGCAGAACGCTTCTTCCACATGAGGAGATAAGGGGGAGAATATGTTGGTTTTTGATCCGCCCTTTGCCCTTGATGTCAAAGGGGGAGAGTGACATGGTGTTTGAATGAAGAGAAAGAATGGTATCAAAAATGGAGAGATTGACATGGTGTCATTTTATTCTTAATGTACCTATATGTTGTGGTAACCAAACACCATCGTGGTTGCCATCAAGTCCAAAGGGGGAGATTGTTGGCAATATGACGCAGAGTGTTGTCCTTGATGGAAACCCACTGAATGAAGATGAAGACATGAGACAGTTGACATGTGTTGTCCTTGATGGAAAACCACCTGATGAAGTTTGTCTTGACCTGATAGACTTGGTAAATGATGCAAATCTGATATGAAATGATGTTTGTTAGCAATATGATGCTGAGTGTTGTCCTTGAATGGCAACCCACTTGATGAAGATGATGACAACTTACTTGATGAAGTTGTGCTTGATAGAATATGTCTTGATGAACTAAATATGATGTATCTACAGTGAGTAGAGAAGGCAATGAAGAAAGGAATTCAGCATGTGCTAAATCTATGGTGAAAAGAGTATGTCTCAAGGCATACGCGGATTTGCCTAGGAGAAGTCGCGTATGCACGCGGTAAAGTACGTGCCAAGTCGCGTATGGGAAAAAGTGCTCATAAAGTGCAAAACCAGGGGTAACCACCATGGTATTGACCCATTGTATTGGGTAATGATTCGTCTAAATGACCCCGTCCAGGAATACCATCGGAAGTAATGTAGTTTTGGGCTCATGGTATTGTTTGGCTCATGGTATTGAAAAAGGGGCTCATGGTATTGAAAAAGGGTAAACCTATATAAAGAGAAGAAATTCATTGTGCAAATCATGAGTGTGGGAGCAAGATGTCTGAGCTTGAATGAATACTTCTATGTGAAGTATATCTGTATGGAAAGGGTAAAGGCTTGATGATAGATCTGAATCTATGATGCACCAATGAAGAAAATGATGAAGAAGGGGATCTAGATCTGAAATGTATTTGTATCTACTAGATCTGTTTATGGAGTGATTAGATCTGTGATGAGGCGAACATATGTTTGAAGTAAAGGGTTGAATCTGAACTGAATATCTGATCTGAAGAAGTATGTAGCTCTGTAATGGTTAAATATCCATACGCTAGTTCGTCTCAGAGGAAGCGCGTATATACGCGGCTTCACTGAAGAGAAAGCGCGTATGCGCAATGAAATTGGATCTGTAATATGTACAGAAGTATACACTGGTTTATGTGAACGGAAGCGCGTATATACGTGACATCAGTGAAAGAAAAGCGAGTATGCAAACTAGGGTTTGCTGAAGTCTGTGGTAAGAAATGTCTGATCTGTTCTGCTGGTTTACTGATATCTGTCAGTGAGTTATATGTATCTATTTCATGGTTGACTGTGCTTAAAAGTATGGAAAGGGTCTAGTCTGAAAATATGATGAAGTGTGGCCTGCAAGTGGTGTCCTAAAGGAAGCTTTGGATCAGTGTGAAAATTGATGAAACGTGGTCCATAGAGGTGATGAGGGTTGTAGCCTTCAATCAGGGGGTTGAAGCTCCCTTCCAGGTGAGGCTGGTAAACGAGATCAGGGGGTCGTAGCTCCCTTCCAGGAGAGGCTGGTAAACAAGTCAGGGGGTCGTAGCTCCCTTCCAGGAGAGGCTGGTAAACGAGTCAGGGGGTTGGAGCTCCCTTCCAGGAGAGGCTGGTAAACGAGCGCAGGTGGGTGCCTGCGTGCTGGTAGGAGTCTGCACCAACACATATGTTGTAATATGTTTTCTCTATAATAAAATATTGAAGGCTGAGCAACTGCAGCGGTGGTTTTCTCCCGACTTGGGTTTCCACCTAAAAATCCTGGTGTTCATGTGTGATGCTTTGTGTGATGGTTTATTCTGTTGTTACTGCACATGTTTACTGATAACCTAACATCAAATGAATGAATATTGCAAAGAACTAAGTTAATAAATATCTGCATATTTAGATCTCTGCTAATACGCGAGTTGTATGAATGATATCCGCGTATATACGCGAGTTTACTAAAGGAAAGCAGCGTATGGGTTTTAGAGCATGAAAAAGTAAAAAAATTTAGTTTGCCCTAAATACTGATTCACACCCCCCCCCCCCTCTCAGTATTTTTCCCAACAATATTGACTAATATATGGGATCCAAGAGTCCATTTTATTGTTTTATTGCATTTGTTGTTGTAAATTCGTTTTTGATACATGATTCATGAGCAATCCTGAAAAAGGAACATTACATTTTAATTTTGGCAATTTCCCCTTCAAGGCTGAAAGGAACTATTGTTCTTGACATATTTACATCTGTTTTTTCATTCACAATTCTCTCAACAATTCTAATTTTCGGATTTTTATTTGGACTGCTATTTGGGACAGATTTGTTAGGGCCACTAGGGTAGCTTTGTTCAACACTTTGCTGACTGTTTTTGTCTTTATTTATATCAGTTTTCTTGGCTAAATTTTGGTGTTACTTTCTGTATTTTTAGGCTGATTTTCTGAAGTTTTCTTAACAACAGTACTAGTGTTTTTGTCATTAGAAATTTCTGGGCTCCCTTTGGTTCTAAGATTGTATTTTTTTGTACCTCCATGGTAGCATTTTCAAACCCCAATCTGTAATCTTTAGAATCTTAATGGTTGTTTTCAATTTGTTCTGAAGAGAAGAATCCTTGCTCTTCTTCAGTGAGAAAAACATCTGTCTCACTGTTAGATCCTATCAGATTCACATGATTTTCTTCCAACCTTTCAACTTCCTTTTCTTCTTCTTGATCAATATAGTTTTGCTAAAAGGGAGGCCTAATCTATTGGTCATTGTCTCTTTTCCTATCTTGATTAGGGTCTCTTCTAAGATTTTGGTTTCTATTTCTGTTTTGGTTTTCTCTAGGAGGCACTCTATCATTCAAATTTATCTTTTCAAGCATCCTCTCCATTACCTTTACCAAGTTATCAATTTTAGTATCTGATGATGAGGTTGATAGCATTGTAACATCCCTGTATGTAGCTCTTTTCTCAATCATATTTTCTTCTACACTTAAGGCTCCCCTCTAAATATCTTCTAAAGTTGAGGGGTCTCTTTCTCTCAGCTGATAGGCCAGTTCAGGATCAAAGCCCTCTGGAAATTTAGCCAAGGCTAAGTCTAATGGAGGTTTCATGTCTGGAGGGAGTGCATTATAAACACTATGGAATCTAGTGCAATATTCTTGGACACCTTCGCCATTGTTTCTTTTGATATTGGTATATTCTGAAAGGATTTGGAGAGGGTTCTTCCTAATTTCCCATTTTTTTATGAATGTTTGATATAAAGAAGGGAGATCATTTATGCTGTGAGGAGCTAAGTTTTTAAACCATTTCTTAGCTTCTCCTCCTAAACTTTGAGTGAAAATTCTCATCTTAATGGTCTCTTCTTCTATTTCCATGTAATCAAAGGTATCATTCATTTTATCTACATGATGTTGGGCACTAGTAGGCTCATTTCCAGTGAAATGGGGAATTTTGGATTGGTAATCATTGGGTAAGGGAACCAAAGGTTGTGGTAACACAAGTGGAGCACACCATGCTGCCATGATAGGAAATAATGGGGAATTTACAAGAGGTGGATTGACAAGAGGGAAAGTGGGCTGAAATGGAGTATTTTGAACAGTGGATGTGTGGATAGGGGCAGAAGAAACACTTGGGCCAGCAAACTGATGATGAGAAAATTTGTTATGGAAGGAGATGAAATGATGAAGAAGCTGAGAATCAAGTGGAGTAGAAGGTGAAGCTTCTTTACTAAAGCTCTGTTGAAAATCTGTGGTTTCAAGGTCAACTTGGTTTAAGTCACTTTGAGACTTATTTCTGAATAGGTTCTTTGTGTAAGGTAAGTCAAAGTGAGGATCTTTCAATACTGCAAGTTTTTCAGGGACAGATCTTGTTCTCGGGATGATCCTATCAGTAGTTGGTTTTCCAGATCTAGAAATATTCTACAAAATCCTTTCTCTATTTTCAACTATGGTGGGGGGATTAGGATCTAGATGGGATCTAGTATGGACCCTATGTAAAGCCAGATTTCATTTTTCCAAAATTTTTAGAGAGGTTTGAAGCTTTTAGGACTGTTTTTCAAGATTTTTCCTCTCACAGTGATTTCTATAATAGGGGGCTAGATTTCTAAACTTTCTCAGGGTTGGTTAACACAATCCTAAGGAAATCTGGAGTACTAGTAAAGTAATAGGCCTACTGGGGCTAGTGAAGTCGCTAGGTGGAAATTTTTAGCTTTTATGGAGGTAAAATGTTTTATGGTCCACCACCAATGGTTTATTTGAAAACCAATCTGAAATGTTTTGGGTTTTATGAGTTTTTATGTGGTTCTCTTGTTATGAGAGTGTCCTATACATGATTCAACACTTACCGAAGGTGGTGAAACAAACATATTCTACTCTATGGCTTACTAGCTCATTTCTTCAAGGTTTGATAAGGGTCTCTTCCAATCCTAAGGGTTACTTAGATCGCCATTGATTCAGACAAATCCTATCATGATTACCATTATGCAGTTAGTGCTTGAAGAAGATGTATTTCACTTGAATGAATACTGAGCATCTTTTCTAGGGATTTTTACTCAAAAAGGTCCCACCGTGATTGCCAGAATGTTGGGATCCCGTGATTTAGCAGATTGTCATACTAAATGACAAGGCAACTTATAAACCAGTCTTTAGAGAACTAGGATCTAGCCCTCCTAGTCTCAGAGAGGGATCTATCAATTGTTTTGCAAATATATGGCTTGTCTGCTTGTAAATGGTTGATTTTAGGCTAGTTATTAAGTATGAGTTTGTTTGTTTGATTGATGGGACATGATGATCTAGGCAGCATAGACAGGAAAGGGAAATCTCTAAGTCATTGTGAAATGGAGTCAGGTAGAAGTTTGTAATAATTTTGTAGATGAATTAGGGGTATCAAAGGGAAAATCTAACATGGCTATTAGATCAACAAAGTTTTCAGGTGAAATGAAATTAACATTAAGAGTTTAGAATGAAAAGTATAACTAAGGGGAGTTAAGAATCCTTAATTATATGTACTTCTCAACAAAGGGAGTAAAAACATCATTTAAACATGAAGAAATTTTCCATAGACAGGGCTAACCATGAATTCTACAAATCATACTTCAGGAAATGATAATCTCAAGACAAACTTTCAAAATGAAATCTAAGAGTTGAGGAATGCTCTATTTCATCAAAGATTTCACTTCCAAGGATAAGAAAACATTCAAGATTCACAAATAGCTGCATTCATAGAAGACGGAACTCCTAAACATCTGTGATTACAGCTATAAATACCTTCAAAACAATTATTTCAGCAAGTGCAAAGGGTATGATCAAAACAGGCCTCTTTGGAAGACTTTGGACAATGGTACTTTAAAGGGAGACTTCAAAAACAGTTTTCAAATGGTAGCAAGTAATAGGGAGAACCATAAATCATTCTTGAGGCCACTGTATTGAAATATTTAGGAAATAAACAAGCATAAGGGTTGAAAAAGCAGTTAAACTACTTAATAAAACCTTCAGCAGATGAAAACATAAAGATAGTGAAGAGTAAACAGGTTTAAGGTGCTTCTAGGAGACATTTCTTAGCGTAAACTTTTTAGTCTACTGTAAGTAAGAAAATGATGAAAACAGAATGGAAAACAGGAAAAACATTAACAATTTAGAGTACTTCACCAAAATCCAAGCTCAGGGATCCAATGACAGAGCTTTCTCCATCCACAAACAGGTCAAAACATCCACAGGTTCCAAAAAATCAAATTATTTCAATCTCAGCAGAGCTATGTATTACTTCAAAGAGTTATCGAAATTCCCACCCTACAATGAGTTCCAGTGCAGTATATATACTGTAAATGAGGAGGTGGAACCATTTAGGGTTCAAAATGTTATTAATGACACACTAAATTCACTCCTATCCTTAAAAAACCATGCAAGGCATAAGGTAGGAATGTCTTTCAACTACTTCTCTGTGTAATAAATCTATCTTTACTTCCTGAGGATAAAATAGTTGAAAACATTGACTTTGAGGCCTTTTATGTCTTTACAATAACTGTCTGACGGTTTTTAAAATATCTTTTTGTGTAATAACTGCCAATTTTCCCTTTGAGACATAAAGTAAGTGAAAGGTGTCAATTTTGAGTTATTAAGTGAATAAATTCTCTTTTGATGTATCTGAGGCTATCTTATAAGCCTATTTTGTCTTGATTTGATCATAAAAATGTGTTTTAATGCTCTTTTAGCCTTGATCTACTAATTTAAACTTTTAACACTTCTGTCTGTCTCTTTATACCTTGATACTCTATTTTGACTTTGATTTTGTGTTTTTGAGGCTGATCATGCCTTCTTCAGTATCATAATGCATCATTGTTGTTCCTTAACCCTTTATCTCTCGGCCTTTTGACCTTCACCTTCACCCTTTATTACTGAAAACAATGCTTCTGTCAAGGAGCTTCTTGGCACTAGAGGATTCGATTGTATAACCCATGCTCATGAACGCTGATCAAGCGATGAAATGAAACCATGGCAGTCCCTTTTTTTATTATTTGGCCTCTGTTTGGACTGTGAAAGTCATCACCTTCTGGCCTGTCCCTTTATGGACTGTGGGAGGGTTTTTACCTTTAAAACCACCATAGAACTTGCAAAAAACAAATAAAAACTTATAAAACCCTCCGGAATGGGAGTTTACTGCGTGCAGAGGTTGGCGGAGGGCGGGGGAGTAGGCTATTGAAGTGGAAGAGGATATTTCATGGCAGAGAAGCAAAAATCCATGAAAAATAGGATTCAAAATGACTTTTGGGCGCGAAAATGTGGAAAGGTGGTTTTACCAAAACTGTGAATGGTTTTCGCGTTGGATTCGGGTGGTAAATGGTTTTTTATGAAACAAACACGATCCAATTGTTTCATGCCATGTGTCCTCCACAATACCACCTATTTTGCGTTCATTTTGGCGCTTAAACCCTGGATGAAAAAATCACGCGAAATTGATCGCAAGTCGTTGGATCTCGAGGGAAGGATCCAATGGCTACGAGAGAGTGCGATAATGGAAAGGAGCTTGGGCGATGGAGAAATTGGAAGCCCGGTGGCAGCACGTGATTGGATGGTGGCTCTGTGGGTGGAAGGTAGGGCCCGACTAACGTCACCCCTCTTTGTCATGTAGTTGGAGGGCCTTTGGTTTAGGAAAACCTTAGTTTTCCATTTAAAAATGAAAAAAACTTTGTTTATGAAAAACACAAAGGAGAGGGGCCTTTTTGTTTTATAAGGGGCGTGGGGAATAATACAAAGAAAAGGAGCTAAGAAATGGGGGTAGGAAAAGGTTTTATGGAGGAAAAGGGCCCAAGAACAGAGGGGAAGAGCTAATCGCATCGGCGGGTTAATAAAAAGCAAGACAAGGGGAAAGGAGGAAAGAAAGGGAATGTCGATGCAATGAGGGGGCTAAGGGATTGGGCTGAGGTATGGTCATGTGGAGGGGAGAATGACCATAGTCCAGGGATAGAAGGGCCAATCGCATCAGCGGAAGGGGAAGTGATGCGATGAACCATGCGGTATTGTCGATGCGATATAAAAGGGGCCACTGCGATGGAAATGTCCGATGCGATGGGGATAGCGCCTAGTCGCGGGTGCTTGGAAATATGGAGTAAAATGGGTGAAAAAATATCTAAGCCCTCAGGGGCTTAAACTTTTATTTATAAAAAGACTTTTTTTTAGGCCCAAAAAAATGGGTTTTTAGGCCAAATTGGAAGTTTGATAGGTGAAAAGGGGTGTTTTAAACCCATAAAATGTGAGTTTAATGGTTTTAAAAGGTCTTTTTGAACCATATAAAGGAGTTATGATGGTTTGGAGGGTTTTTCAGAGGAAATTTTGAGTTGATAGAGGGAAAAAGGGTTATTTTTTAGAGGGAAATGGGCTAAAAAATAGGGATAAAATAGCTTGAAATGAGATTTCTTCTTTGAAACAGCGGGATAACCTTTTAGGAGACATGGATGAAGATTTCTTTGGTGAAATGAAATATTTAGAAAGATGAAGGCAGTGAGATTTTTAGAACTCATAATTTTTTTTGCAATTTTGTTCTAGAAATCTGGGTTTGTCAAATTTAGTCATCTTTGGATAAAATCAAAATTATGGATGGCTAACACACACCGCAATGAAGAAAAGGACTTCCAAGCTATAAAAAGACTGAAAAAAGCCTTTAATATTTTCAATCTTTAAGATACTTCTCTCCACCTTGAAAAACCACTTTCACCCTCAAAACAACAATTTGTATGCTGAAGAGTGCAATTTCTCCTTGTGTTGCGCAGGTGCTGCGCACTCACTACACTGCCAGAATGTTCTTTTTTCTTCTTTAGGAGGCACAAAAATTCATTGCATATGGATCCTTAATGAACAACAGAGTCTAGTGTATCATTTACAATTAAGTGGGCATCCAAATCACCTCTAATGTCTTCATTTCATGCCTGGAAAGAGAAATTCCCTTTTTCTAGGGTTTCTAGTACACTTGCTTGGTTTCATGTTCTCATTGACAAATTGCTGAGTAAAACCAGGAGATTGAACCTCAATCACCTTCCTTCACCTGTTATGCACCTTCCTAATCACTTTCCATCACTTATATCCCTCATTTTCACTATTTTCCCACAAACCCTAGCTTAGAATAGGCATTTCTAGGTTAGGACTATTTTTTCCCTCTTTGGACCCCTTCCTCTCACTCATTATCTCAAATTTAACTTTCCCCTACTCCATAAAATATCTCCCTAACACCATAAATTTTTCCAAGAATTGAGGATGCCCTTAACCCCTTCATCTCCCTTCATTCCCCAAAACTACCCAAATCCCATGTTTTTCTCTTCACTAAACTCTAATTTCCCTTCTCATTGAGGTAGGGTTAGCAATGGATTCTGAAACTAGTGAGTAGAGGAGTCATAATGGAGTTCATAACAGTAGGTATGAGCCCACCAAATTCAAAGAAATCATAGCTTCACCTTTCCAAGATATGGGCTGCATAGCGTTTACATTGCACACATGGACAATTTTGCTCCAAAATGTGTTTCTGAGAAAAAAGAGATGAATTTTCCAAAATTTAAAGAGGTTTTTGTCCATAATAGACCAAGGAACAAAAAATTCCTTTCATTTTACACAGGTATTATGATTTTGGAGAGATTCCAAAAATATAATTGCTACAAGAGGCTTTCTCCACTTATGAACAGCTTGACTTAAAGACATTGTTTCATGGGTTTGGAGAAGGTGTTTGTAGTACTTGATGACTCCATTATGTAGAATAAATTCTAAGATTTCCCATGGTACCTTGATATCTCGATTTGGTACCAAGAACACTATGCTTTCTCTGAGCACGTTGTGTTTTCTCCAGTTTTTGAGTGATCAAATTTAAACTTTGATTCTGACCGAATGGGAATATTTTTGAACACAAAAGGTTTTTTTTGTTAAAAAAATTCCAAAGAAAAAAAAAATCTGAGTTGTGCACAAAACCTTATGGTTAGAGATATATTTACCTACCTTTGAGCACTATTTTGCAGAAAATTTGAGAGTTTTTGGTCAAAATTGGCAATTTTGAAAACTAGTCACACTAGCAAAAGTGCGGCATGGGCCACACTGTGATTTTGTTGGGGATGTCCAATGGATGAATTCTCATCATTGGTAGATTCCTCATGATGAGTACTTCAATCCTAGTTAGTGGTGGAACCATGTCAGCTACTTTTGGAGGGTTAAAATGCCCAACAACTAGCAAGAAATGACCATTGTGCCCTCTTTTTGTAGGCCACGCAACGCTTTCTAAGTTCTTTTGGGAGAATGAATATTTGGAGGGATAGAAGCCACATTTTTTATTTCTTGAAAATCCTATCATGTAGCAAACATCTAGATATTTCCATAGCAAATTTCATATCAACATTTGGACACCTAGAAAGCCTTCAAATTGCAATTTTTCCTAGCACGTTGCACTTTCTCTAGCAGGCATTTTTCATAGGTCGTTTGACCTAGTTTGGATTTTTACATGTGTAATTGATGAATGATGATGATATTGTGATGTTGTGAAGTTTAATTTAGTTTTTAAATAGTGAAATAGGGTATATACAGGCTTGTCGATGTAATTTTTGGTCAAATGTATCTAGTTTCCTATGATGAGGTGAATTGGTTGACCTTCCATAGACATTAAGGTTTTGTTGAGCATGTCATGTAATACACTCCAGATGTGATGGATTAAATCCCTGAGAGAGGGGAGATTTTTTTTTAGTCTATATCTATCATTTTTAGAGTCATTTTACTAGTTGGACATCAGAGGATTATAACTTTTGTAGCTTGTGCTTTCACTTTCATATTAAAAAATCAAAGGATGCAGTTACAACTATTATTTAGGAATTCATGTGAACTAATTTTATGATCATGTAATTTATCTGTTATAGTCTTATTTGAATGATATATATCTCCTCTTTCCATACCTTCTATCTTCAGTGACTTTCCTTACAATTCATAGGAGAAATTCTATTAATTTAGCTTTTTTTATATGGAAATTTCATTTTGTGTTTCATGCTTCTAGTTTAATGAATTCATGATTGAAAATTCTCATTAAATCCCTCTACTTTTTAAAACTCTCCATTATACCTACAAAACCTTAAATCCATCATATATCTGCTTCTACCTTGCTCCTTTATATTTTTTGAGAAGTAAACTCTTTGATACCTAGACCTAGCTACTTGGTTTCGTCCTTGATCCAACATCAAACCCTAAAATACTCAAAACCTACATGATCCTATCATATCTAGCCTAATATCATTCATATCATAATCAATCCTTGATTGTGATCTCATAGAGAGAGCCCTCTTATCCCGGTAGGGCTAGCTACTAGGTCAAAGTGGTCTGTGATTACCTTTGTCAGTCTCCTTTTCAGCCTTCAGAGATAAAGTGGAGTGCTAACATGCACAAAACCATATGTACACAACACAACATATCCAACATGTGCACAAAACCATGTGTACACAACACTACATAAAAAAAATGCTCACAACACCATTTTTACATATCATTACATAAACAACTTTTAAAAAACACCATCTGTACATAAAATTTCATAAACAACAGGTACACAACACCATATATACGCAACACCGCATGCACACAACATAACATGTGCAAAATGTATAAAAAATACACAACATTAATACTGCATATCTAGAAACCATACACTGACTCTGTTATCACTCAGATTGAACCTCGGCCTAAGAGAGGCAATTCCGAGGTAACCTTAAACCACACTTAGCCAATTAGATAGCCCTAATAGGCCAGGAGAGGGCTCTCTCCATAAAGATCATAGCCAAGATGACTAAGAAAAAAATATATTAGGCTAGGTATAGTGACGCAACAAAATTGAATTTCGGACCCCTAAGGAGAGATGGTCACTGTAACTGTGGCTCTGTCAGCATTTCCCTTCAATCTACTTGGTTCACCTTCATGTGGTCTTCTCCTTTCTTCTTTGGTTCTATTTATCAAATTCGAGGAATTTGATAAATAAATAACAACAAACTTTGACTGTTTAAATATATCTCTTGGCCTTATATTATACTGCCTAATCTTATAACCTTAACACTCCAGTCTTATGTTAATTATCCGTCAATATTTTAATTAACCAACTTTATTATGTTCCGGGCCCACACATACCATCGAAACACATACACAGTACCTTAGGTTAAACTTCATGCATCTTCATCAAACGTCCACCATCCGATGGCTCCCTTCCAGATCGACGGCACTTGACAATATCGCACGACCTCCGATGCCAAACTTTAAAGTGCGATGGCGAGCTTTGAACGACGGTTTTGGAACTTCGCCTAAGCCACGTGTTGAACCCTGAATGGAATCGCTCGCATTCAAAAAATACCGCCTACTCCGCAAAAGCGGTGCGATATGGGCAACCCGGCATTCTAATCCACTCGCGGTTTTGGGTACAGTGATTAAACAAGGTTCACGTCGGGGTTGCATTCTCCTTCGTATGCCCTAACTTAGGTTCACAACTCGATTTTAATTCAATATAATTTGGTCCGACCATTCGGTGGGGAGTTTCATAGCAGTATAGACAGAGGACTGCGTTGGAAATTAACTCGCAGGGTTTATCCAAACCATTCACGGGAAAAATAGACAGATACATGCGAAATTATACAATCACCACCCCAACGATTCCACACAGAACCCGTGTACAATCACCTCATAATTAAACAATTCCTTCACAGATAAAGGTCCGAGTCAATTCAATGGCAATAAGCTTTGAAATCATTTAACTGGAAACAATTTTTAACACACAGAGTTTTTATTGCAGAAATCTCTTTTTTTCCTCCTCTCTTCTCTCCTCAATACATCCGAGGGATAAAATTTATATACATTAAAACGTGTCTCTTCGGTTCCTCTGTGAGGACCATTTTAGGAAATCAAAAGCCTAATTACAATAATCCAACTAACAAAAACATGACAGATGGATTGAATCTAACTGTTCGACTTCTACAAATTCTAACTAATCTAAATGATACAGTCAGCTGAGGTATTGACACCTAGTCACATAACCAAATATTTTCACCCTCCTAGCCAAAAGCGAAGACAGACAAACCTCCTAAATTGCTTCTATGACAGTTCAATGCCTCGCATCAAAATCCCGAGGGCAATTTTCTTTCATGGGCTCCTGTCCATGAGCTCTTCCACTGATATGCCTATCTTCTGCAACATTCCTTCAGTCATCCAAGTGGCATCTTCCTCTGGCTTGTCCTTCCATTTGATTAAGTACTGAAAGTACTCTTGTCCTTTGGTCTTCCTGAACACTCTTTTGTCCAATATCTTCTCTGGTTGTAGTGGTTGTGCTGGAGTTAGCTGCTCTTTCCACTCAATCTGTTCCTTGTCTTCTGGTCTTTCTTATGCACCACCATCTTCATGCTTGTAAAAATCTGCAACATTAAAAATGGGAGATATTCCAACATCAGGAGGTAATTCAATCTCATAAGCATTTGCAGAAAACTTTCTAAGTATCTTGCATGGCCCAATCTTTTTGAACTTCAACTTGTTATACTGCTTCTTCAGGAACCTCTCCTTTCTCAACTGTGCCAAAACCAAATCTCCTAATTCAAAATGAACTTCTTCTGCCTAATCGTCCGTTTGTATTTGATGTTGTCGCTTGTAGTTGGTTGCTTCACTAGTTCAGATATGGCCTGGACTTTCCACAAATTTTCACCACATGCACTCCTTAGCCCGCCTTTCCAAGATTTCTAATTTATTTTGTGTGCATTCCATAAACAAGGAATGATCGCTCTGTCGTTCGTGAGTCATTATAGGCATATTTCGCCTAGGGAAAATACGTGTCCGACCGTTGGGATGCTTCCGGCAAGACCCTCAACAAATTTCCCGCATCATTCACTACTCGCTTTTTCCATTAGTTCCGGGGATGATAAGCTGATCCGAAACCCGGGCTTTGGCACCAATTTTTCCACAAAGGTCTCCAAAACGACCCACAAATTCAGTGTCTCTGTCTGAAACAATACTCTTGGGAAACCCATGCAATCTAACAACTTCTTTGAAAAACAAGTTAGCAACATGGGTGGCATCACTAGTTTTATAGCATGGAATAAAATGTGCCATTTTGGAGAATCTGTCTACCACAACAAAGACTGCATCATTCCCTCTCTGAGTCTTGGGCAATCCTAGAACAAAATCCATACTCACCATGTCCCAAGGCCTGTCTGGAATAGGCAAGGGAGTGTACAATCCTGCATTCTGGCTCCTCCCTTTAGCATACTGACAGATTTTGCAATTCATCACAAACTTATCTACTTCTATTCTCATCCTAGGCCAGTAATAAAAGTGACTCAATTTCTCATAAGTTTTATCAGTACCAAAGTGTCCAGCAAGTCCACCACTATACTTCTCCTTGATCAAATTTTCTCTCATGGAACATTTTGGTACACACAGTTGGTTTCTTATCAATAACAAATCCTCCTGCAAGAAATAATCCAGCCACTGGCTTCTATCTATTAAAATAGGGTTACAACATGCCTCAAATGCTTCCTTAAAATATGAATTTGTTTTGTACAATTCTTTGAGAAAATCAAACCCTACAACTTCAAAATTAGTTTCTTGAACAAGCATGTGCCTCCTACTCAAAGCATCAGCTACTTTATTTGCTTGGCCACTTATATGTTTCAAAACAAAATTGAAACATTGGAGATACTCAACCCATTTAGCATGATTATGCTTCAACTTGGGCTGCTATACAATATACTGCAAAGCATGATTGTCAGAATACAATACAAATTCCCTGGACATCAAATAATGTCTCCACTTTTTCAGTGCCTAAACAATTACATAGAATTCCTTCTCATAAGAGGAATACTTTCTCCTGGTGTCATTCAACTTTTCACTAAAATAGGCTACAGACCTATCATCCTGACTCAACACAGCTCCAATGGCCTCTCCACTGGCATCACATTTTACTTGAAATGGTTTAGTAAAATCAGGCAGAATCAAAACAGGCTTCTCAGTTATCTTTTGCTTCAAAAGTTTAAAATTTCTTTCTGCTTCAGCAGTCCACTTAAATGGCTATTTGCTCTTCTTTATTGTCTCAATTATGGGTGCATTAATATTACTGAAGTTTCTTATAAACTTTCTGTAAAAACTAGCAAGTCCATGGAAACTTCTTACCTCAAAGACATTCCTGGGTGAAGGCCACTCCACAATTTCATTAACATTTTCTGGGTCCATCTTCAATCCTTCTGCAGAAACAACAAAACCCAAATAGACCAACTCTTCTTTCATGAATGAGCATTTCTTCAAATTTATCAGCAGTTTCTCTTGGTGCAACTTCTTCAAGACATGATTAAGATGCCTTAAATGTTCTTCTTTAGTTCTGCTAAAAACTAATATATCATCCAAATATACTATCACAAATTTACGAATGAATTATTTCAATACTTCATTCATAAGTCTCATAAAAGTACTAGGTGCATTTGACAACCCAAAAGGCATTAAAATCCATTCATACAGTCCTTCATTTGTTTTAAAGGCAATTTTCCACTCATCACCCTCTCTTATTCTAATATGATGGTATCCACTTTTTAAATCTATCTTTGAAAAATATTTAGCACCGCTCAAACAGTCCATTAAGTCCTCAACTCTGGGTAAAGGTAATCTGTACCTGATTGTGATCTTATTGATTGCTCTGGAATCAGTACACATTCTCCAGCCTCCATCTTTCTTTGGGCTCAATACTGCTGGTACTACACATGGACTCAAACTTTCTCTGATTAGCCCCTTGTCCACCAATTCCTGTACTTGTCTCCTGATTTCCTCATTTTCCTTGGGAGTGATTCTGTAGGATGCCTTATTTGGCAGATTTGAACCAGGGATAAAATCTATCTGATGGCTAATCTTTCTCACAGGTGGCAGCTCATCAGGTAAATCATCCACAATAATGTCACAATAATCATCGATCATCTCTTGGATTTCTACTGGAAAATCAGAAATATTTGTAGAAGCAAGAACTACCTTAGGTTTGCAAACTAAAGCAAAGCTTACCTCTTCTTCTTCTATCTGTTTCAGATATTCCTTTCTGCTCAGCAACAAGGTCTTTGGATCAATCACTCTGCTGGATGGCTCTCCTTCTTCCATGGCTATCAATGTATGATGTACCCCATCCTTGAAGAACTTGTAAGTGTTCTTCTTACCATCATGCACTACTGCTCTGTCAAACTGCTAAGGTCTACCCAGCAGTATATGACACACATCCATGGGCATTACATCACACAGGACCTTATCTTTATATTTGCCCATTTGCAGCTCTATCTCACACTGCTCTTTTACAACCAACTGGTGCCCTTTATGCAGCCAGGACAACCTGTAGGGAGTTGGATGCTCCCTTGTCTTCAACTTCAACTTCTCTATCACCTCAGTGGAAACCAGATTGTCTGTGTTGCCACTATCAATGACTAGTTGGCAGAACTTCCCTTGGACTTTGCATATGCTCCTAAACAAAGTCTTCCTTTATGCAGGCTCAGTGACCTCTTTAGCTTGCTTCAACAGGACCTTACTTACCACCAAGGACTCTCCCCTCTCTGGTAGAATTTCTTCTTGAATTTCTACCTCTTCTCCAACCTGGGCAACAACAGCATTTCTTGGACCAGCACCCACATTCTCTGGACACTCATAGTGCTTATGTCCCACTTTCTGACATCTATAACACCTCAAATCTCTACCTCTGCCTCTGTCTCTGCCTCCTCTTCCTTTTTCTTTGTAAGAACCCCTTCTTCCCTTTGCATAATCCTCTGCAGATGCATTCTGAGGTGAGCTACTGTTAGCTCCATCCCTGGGTGTAGTAGGCTTTCCTCTACCACCCTGACTTCCCTTTCCCCAGAAAGTACCTCTCTTCTTGGCAGACTGTTTCCTCAGGAGTTTCTCCTCTGATTTCAAGGCCATCTGGTAGGCCTCTTCCACTGTCTTGGGAGACAGAAGACCAATATCATCTTGGATCTCCAGTCTGAGACCATTTACATATCTGGCAGTCTTCTCTGGTGTGTCTTGAAATTGCCCAGCTCTTATGCTTACTCTGTAGAATTCCTCTGTGTATTCTTTTACTATCAGCAACCTCTGTCTCAGGTTCTGCATTTGCTTATACAATGTCAGCTGATAATCACTAGGAAAAAATTTTAATTTTAATTTAGCCATCATTCTGGTCCAGTTCTTGATAGGTTGCTTGCCAACTCTCCTTCTTTCTGCCTACACCATCCCACCAAAGTGCAGCATGTTCTTTCATCTTTTTCATTGCAAACTTGACCCTTTTATCTTCGCTTATTTCTTCATAATTGAAGCACTTATTAATTTCATTTATCCAGTCCACCAGTTCCTCTAGATTTATCCCTCCTGCATAACTCGAAACTTCAATTCTGGGCTTAACTGCAGACCCCAGAACAGTTCTAAGGAGCCTCATGTCAGGAGGAATTTCAACATTTTCTTCAGCTTCTTCTGTTTCAGGTTCATTGATGTCTTAAGGATCTCTGGGCTGTCTTCGCTCCATGGCATCCATTCTGGCCTTGACCCTCTGCAACATCCCCAACACCTCTGCATTGGCAACAGGTCTCCTTCTGCCATCACCTCTACCAACTTGGATTTCCATGTCAGCTTTCAGCAAAACAACTCAAAAAAAATGGCTCTGATACCACAAATGACGCAAAAAAACTGAATTTCAGACCCCTAGGGAGAGATGGTCACTATAACCGTGGTTATGTCAGCATTTCCCTTCAATCTACTTGGTTCACCTTCACGTGGTCTTCTCCTTTCTTCTTTGGTTTTATTTATCAAATTCGAGGAATTTGATAAATAAATAACAACAACCTTTGACTGTTTAAATATATCTCTCGGCCTTATATTATACCGCCTAATCTTATAACCTTAACACTCCAGTCTTATGTTAATTATCCGTCAATATTTTAATTAACCAACTTTATTATGTTCCGGGCCCACACATACCATCGAAACACATACACCATACCTTAGGTTAAACTTCATGCATCTTCATCAAACGTCCACCGTCCGATGGCTCCCTTCCAGATCGACGGCACTCGACAAAATCGCATGGCCTCCGACGCCGAAATTTAACGTGCGATGGCGAGCTTTGAACGACGGTTTTGGAACTTCGCCTAAGCCACGTGTCGAACCCTGAATGGAATTTCTCGTGTTCAGAAAATACCGCCTACTCCGCAAAAGTGGTGCGATATGGGCAATCTGGCCTCGTAAATCCGCTCATGGGTTTGGAACAGTGACTGACCGCGGGTTTAAGTCAGGTTTAATTCAATGGAATTTGGTCCAACCATTCGGTGGGGAGTTTCATAGTAGTCCAGACAGAGGACTACATTGGAAATTAACTTGCAGTGTTTATCCAAATCATTCACGGGAAAAATAGACAAAGAAATGTGAAATTATACAATCACCACCCCAACGATTCCACACAGAACCCGTGTACAATCGCCTCACAATTAAACAATTTCTTCACAGATAAAGGTCTGAGTCGATTCAATGGCAATAAGCTTTGAAATCATTTAACTGGAAACAATTTTTAACACATAGAGTTTTTATTGCAGAAATCTCTTTTTTCCTCCTCTCTTCTCCTCTCAATACATCCGAGAGATACAATTTATATACATTAAAATGTGCCTCTTCGATTCCTCTGTGAGGACCGTTTTAGGAACTCAAAAGCCTAATTACAATAATCCAACTATAGAAACATGACAGATGGGTCGAACCTAACTGTTCAACTTCTACCAATCCTAACTGATCTAAATAATACAGTCAGCTGAGGTATTGACACCTAGCTGTTACAATTCAAATATTTTTGACCCCTCCTAGCCACAACATGTGGACAAACCTCCTACATTGCTGGCTAGTGTCTAATGCCCCTGCATCAGATAGTAGCTCAGGGTTTTGATTTTTATCATGTAGGGTTTTCCTGCATCAGGAGGAGTCAAACAACATAGGGCAAGGAAATTAGGTCAAAATTTGCAGGGTGTTCTATGGGGCAAGGTAGGAACAATTTTTAGCACTTTAGGGTTTTGATGATGAGATTTTTAAGATTGGTGAGGAAATATAAATATCATGGTAAATTCATGATTGAGCTATAAATTTCATGGTTGATTCATAGTTTATTTCTAAACTGAAAAATTACAAATTATGAATGTTTACCCAAAATAGAGCATAGAAATTATGGATTCTATTCATTCAACTTGGAAACATTCATTCAATTGCAATGAAATGATGGATGAAGTAACAAAAAATTCTAACATATGAGCAAAAAAGAAGAAACTGAAACTAAACGTAGTACCACATGGATCCCATAAAAATAGCTACAAATTTGATTAATGTCCAGGCCAAAACTGATTCAAAATTGTGTCCTTGAGATGCCAAAGCTCCAAGTGAGTCCAACCACTACAATGACTGAGGAAATACATAAAATAGACCTCAAAACCACTCTCCCTAGCCTCAGGGAGTCGAATTCATGAGATAGGGATCAGTTTCACCAACCCCCAGATAAGAAACTAAGACTGGGAAGACCCAACAATTTACCTCTAAAAGATAAGTAACTTATTCATTTGACCTCTAGATGATTTATCTGATGTATCTACCCTAGATAACAATAGAAACATTATATTTACTTTTATCTTAACCTTTAACATCAGTAACTTCTCATTTCACAAGATAAAAAGTCAAAAAGTCAAAATTTGTTGAAGATGATGAAAATTGCAATTTTCCTGGCAAAAGCACAGTGCCATGACATGAAACATAGCCTCTTTTGCAAGCAATGTTTGAAGGCCTTCCTGGTGTCCAAATTAGCTCCATGATAGCTCATTGGAAATATATCTAAGTTTGGTTTTTAAATATGCCTTCATTTTCTAAAATGGTTCCCATATGCTCTATCAGAAATCACTTCTTCCAAGACTGGTAAAAGCACAGTGCTAAGGTAAAAAAGGAGACATAAAAATGAAAATTTGGTGGTTTTTTCCACTTTTGAGGGACCAGTTCTCCTCCAAATTTTCTGAAACTTGCTATGGTTTATGTCTTCATCATTTTTAACATTATGGTCATTACCATTTTTACATTAGAGGCTACAAGTAAAAATGAAACGCCAAGGGCGCTGCGTTTTTGGCAGATTTTCTGTGTGCCAAAATTTCTAAGTTTTCTGCAAAAATAGGCCTCAGACATGGATCAACATATCCCTAAACATGAGGTTTTTTGCAAAAAAGAGAGTGATTTTTGTTATTTGGCATGTTTTAAACACAAACCTCCTCCAGTTTCCTAAGATGCTTCTCTTATTGTCCACAATCTTCTCTGCAAAAAGGTGTCCAAAAGAGGACATTTCTGGAAAATATGCCTTCAAAGATTTTTTTAAATTTCTCAAATTTTTTCCAAATTTCCTCAAAATTTCTCCATATATGCCAAATAATGCATGTTATTCTATCATGGATACATCAACAAGTAGTTCCAATTTTCCCTTTTCCCTTTGACAAATTAGGGTTTCCTTGAATTTGTCCTTCAAAAGTTAGCTTTTCTGCCTCAAGCTTCTCCTTCTCCAATGCCTTCTTGAGACCTCTTGTTCTTGATTTCTTCCTGGTGGTTTGGGTACTTTGTGGTGTCTTCTCCTCTCTTCTTCTATGTTTATATCCTCCTCCATAATGTCTCTTTCCTGCCCCATTGTGTCTCCTTCCTCTTCCATGGTGTAAACCCTAGGGATGAGGAAATGCGAGTGAGGATAGGTCTAGGGAGTGGAGATAGGAAAAATAGGGAGATGAGGGAAGGGGTTATTGAAGTTAAGGAGGTGATAGGGGATCAAAATTTTAAAGAATTGGGAATTAGAATTTTATTATAGGGTTGATAGAGCTGCCTAGGAAATTGAGATGCCTAGGACATAGGGTTTAAGGGAAAATGGATTTAGGGAAACATATATGGTGTTGTAAGGAAAGGAATAGGGTTTATAGTGATGTAGGAAGGGAATGGAAATTTTATGGGCACCAAATTGGCAATAAAGAGTGAATTTAGGATTTGTAACTAGACAAACTTCCAAATTTTCATAGAAACCAAAAAACACCATGAAATTTCTCTTGAATATTTCAAGGAGGTGGAAATTACAAGTTACATACTTGACAAGAGGTGTTGAGAGTATTTGCAGAAGGTTTGAATAAATTTGGATGAGTTTTGAAGCTTGTAGAGAAAACTAGGCAAAAGCGCAGCGCCAAAACAAAAGTGCAGCGCCACTGGGCAAAAGCACAACGCCAAGACAAAAGCGCACCGCCACTATACAAATGTTTTGAAGACCACTTTCAGAGGCCTTCCAAGTGTCCAAATTGGGCCCAGGATAGCTAGTTTGGAATCCATTGAAGTCTACTTTCCACATCTACCTTTGGTTTTCTGATTGGAGTTGATTTGACTTGTCAAAAGTTGATTTTCCCAAGACTGGTCAAAAAGTGCTAAATGAGTGTGTGGAAATGTAGAGTGCTAGTGCAGGTGACTTTTGGAGGCCTTCCTTAATGTAATATTCCCAAGTTTTCACATCATATTTGGAATATTAGAGTCCTTTATTTTCTTAATAAATTAATTAAATAAAAGGGTGGAGGGACCCACAAACCCCAAAGATGAATAAAATCCACTTTTAAGGTGTGTATGTGGATATTTTAGATCTAGATCTAGAACATGGAGTAGTAGAGCAACTCTATTAATGGAGGTCATGTCTCATTTGTGAGATAGATTATGGAGGATGAAACATTCAAATAAGATCATGGATATTAAATATAAAATCATAAGGATCTTTGATATGGTCAACTGAGATCATAATGCATTCAAAGAATATCATTAAGCACTTATGATAAGATAGTGGAGGAAGTGATGCATTTAATGCATGCATGATGGAGAGGGTGCTCAACCCATATGAACATGATGGAGGACATGGATCATGTTGATTCAGTCAACATTGACCAGATCAATAGCGCAGTCAAACATGGAGACCTTGTCCACATGTACAACGCAGATTTGGAGTGGGCCTAGGCTATGGAAGGCTCATGTATATAATGAAGGTGAAGGCACAATGGAAGGCATCATTTGGATTATTCATCTCTTGATCTATTTAGACCTAGATTTGTCTAAGGATATTTCTATGCAAACTTGGGCTGTTTAGCAAAGTTTGTAGGGTGTTCCTGAGCAGGAATCCTTCCTCTTTCTTTGAGTAGCTCTGGAAAGATGATTCTTCTTCATTCCATACTAGGCATTGGTGCCATCTTCAGGAGGTTGTTTCTAGCATTCAGTTAGGAAAATAGTGGAGGATTGGTCCTACCACTTTTTTATTCAGATCCAGCTTTTCAAGAGCAACAAATCAATATCTGGAATTCAGGCCTTGGCGTTTTACATCCATGCAGTAGCAGTCCCTTCAAGGATTGCGCAGTCTAGTCCTGTAGGTCTATTGGAGGAAGGAAGTTTCCAGTATTTCAGCTGGAAATCCTATGAGGGATAACCTCCTCACATTGGATCTATTATTTCCATCACTCAGGAGCTGATTTTCCACATATAGCAGAAGGATAAAGAGCCTCCCTCTCTGACAATGCAATTTTCTAAAGTTATTGTTCCCATAGCTATTTTCAGTGGAGGAGATTGGAGGAGCTAGATCCTAAGATTTTAGCCCAAGAATCTATTGAAGGGATCAAACCTTCTTGCATAGATATGATTGTACATTATTGCAGCCATCATATCATCAGATCTAGCTTCAGATCTGCATTCCCAGCAACATATATGTGAAGCCCTTGGTGGAAGGTTGTCTTAGACTTACAGATATGAGAAATCCCTTCTGGGTTATCTTGGGAATCCATCATAGAGCCTAGATCTAAAATTTCAGCATCATCAAAGCTCCCATTCTTCCTAGATCTGACATTTTATCTTTCAAGCACTTGCAGTCCCTACATTTGTAGCAGGGACAGTGTAGTATACCTTCCAATAGAGCAGCAGTTACGCAATCCCTATTGGTATATCATTGCAGGTTCATTCTAGGCTACCCTTGTGGCTTGAGTGTCTCACATTTTTAGCACTATTGTACTTGCGTTTTCACCTCCAAATTAATAAAATGGCTCAGCTATTTATGTGCATTCTGTTGTGTATTTAGATCTATTGTTTACTTTGTTTTAGTTCTTATATTGTGTTTTAGTATTAATGCATTCTCCCTTTTTGGGATATTACAGTGGTATCGGAGCATGATCTTTGGCTCAACTTGTGGACACTTCATCTTTTTGCATCTAAAGAAGAAGCAAATAGAGGAGATCTACCATGGAGGAAGAAAATTTTGCCACTCATTTTAGTAGATCTATGCAAGATCTCCCCAAGGAGGTCAATCAAATAAAAGAGGAAAGGCAGAAAGAAGATCCAAGAAGAAGATGTGATGAGGATGGTCCAAGCACTTCCTATTAGCAAATAAGAAAACCGGAGAATCCTAGATCTCCTCATAGATCCATTATGCCCACTTTCTTTCGAGAAGGTGAAAGGTGTAGAAATGAAGAAAGGAATGAACCTAAGACTCATGAGACTCTTAGTCTATATCTTGAAAAGTACAAAGCACAGTCTAGAGCATTCAATGAGAAGCTAACTCTCCAAAAATTCTTCAAAATCAAAGAAGAAAGAGGCATAATAGATTCTATTTTCCTACATTTGATGGATCTTCCTCAAGCACTGTTAGAGCTTGGAGGAGAGAGTTAGATGCATATTTTAGGCTACATCTTGTAGCTGAAGAAGAGGCTATTCAAATTGCATCACCTCATCTTTTAAATGAATCTAATGATTGGTGGTTTGGTCACATAGAGCATGAACAAGTGACTAAATATTCAGATTTATTTCACAAGTTGAGGAAGGAATTTGATGTGAGAAAACCAGAGATGTGCCACAAAGTGACATTCCCTAAGGAAACAAAGGAGGATGTCAATCTTGTCACTTTGGACCAGAAGTCACTACATTCACCACCAGCTACAGGAGTACTTGCATCCGGAGAAGAGACACTTGCAACTTTGCAAGATAGTCTTGAAATCTTAACACATAGAGTCCCATGCATGATTCAGGAGATGCATGAGGAGGAGGAGGAAGATTCAAACACTGGTACACTTGGAGAAAAGTAGCCATCACTCTTACTAGCAGTTGGAGACATTATTGTCCCAGTTGGAGGAACTCTTGTGTTTTGGCAAGAGGTTCCCACATATTAATTGATCCAAGGTATGCATGAACTTTCATCACATATTGTTTCAGTAAATCTTATTGAAACTTATGAGGACATGCCATTAGAGCCAATGCATAGCCAAGGGTTAGAAAAAAATGTTTATTTGAGGCAGAAATATATCACAGCGCAAAGGATCCTTGATCTAATCAAGGGGGAGAGTAAGAAATATCCCAGTTCATCATTGTTGAGCTACATTCAACCCTTTGAATTGAAGTGTAGAGTTTTAGAAAATGGGATGGACATGATCCTATGTGCAATAACTGGTTATGAGATCAGTGTTGTGCCTTGATTTAAGACATCACATATATTATCATGCAAATCTACAACGTTGTAACTTAGTAGCTGTGAAGATGAGAAGGTCCCATCATTCTTGGATCATTCTGAAGGTAGCTTCACTCATGAAGCAATGGAGGTAAAGATGATAAATGTTAGACATCTTGAGATGAGAAACCTTTTATCCTTTCTAGATGACCCCTTCTCAATGGGCATCTCACAGCTCAAAGAGAAACTTCTACCTGTAGCAGATCCAAAACTTCATTGGTTTTGGAGGGCCTTTGGTGAAAAGAGAATCTCATAAAGAGATCTCATTGGAGGTGCACGCCAACATTTCATGAAGTCAAAGTCTTCATCAGTTTGGGAAAGATGGTATTCTACAAAGGGAGGATACCATGATTATGCAGTACATCATTCATCATCCACATTGGGGTGAGTGGATGAGGATGATAGGCAAGGGGTTTCATGACAACTTGCAGATTTATGATATGGGCCAGTAAGCTTGATTACGTTGGGTTCCCTTGAGAGATTTTTGTCACTACCCAAAGGCTCCTATTTCTTTTATCCATGCCTTGAAAAACACTTTTGAAATGAAGAAGGAGGCATGGATGTGCTGGCTGTCATTGGGTGAGTATGGTTACCACCCAATAGCTCATATTTTTCTGATTCATACCTTGTGTATCAATGATAAAATGCAGCAAAATAAGGAATGTTCATTTTGGTTTCACTTGAGAGAGATTGGCCACCACATGATATCTCCTATGTCTATGTGTTTTGTATTGGGTAAAGCTTGGCATGATGCTCCCATGATGTGCATTGAAGATGTTTCTTTGTATTGGGCTGATGTGACATTCCATATTTCCATTAGTATGTTTTTGCTTCATGATTCACATGAGGAGGAGAGAAAGAAACAAGATCTCTTGCTGCTTTGGTTGATTTTCGGGGAGTTTGGCTTGTCCATATTACATGGAGGAGATGGAGGATGGCAGAAAAAGGCCTTACTCTGGTGGCTACTATTAGGATAATATGGTTTGACATATTTGAATACCCATATATCTCCTTTTCTTCTTTTGCATAATGTTGGAATGATGCTTGGATCCAACAAGGCCAACAGGGCTAAGGATGAGAGCCTATCAATGCTCAATTAGATTCATAAAGCATGGGATGAAGAGATGTATTGTGATATGGAGCTTTTCATTTTTGGAAAGAGCCACTTTATTTTATGTATCTCATGCATTAATGATGAAGTTGGAACTCATATGGTTGTAACTTGGTACTTCATGATGGAAGCAGGACATATAACCATACAGTTGGAGGTCATTCTATATGTTATTGAAAGACAAATTTGGAACCAAACATGGATAGCACATTGCAGCAAATGGAGGAAGCCTTCCTTATGTGGATGCCATTGGGAGGGGAATAGATGGATTTGCATCTACTTTTGGAGTTGCTTGAGGACAAGCAACATTTTGCTGGGGGGGACTGTAATAATTTTCACATCATATTTGGAATATTAGAGTGCTTTATTTTCTTAATAAATTAAGTAAATAAAAGGGTGGAGGGATCCAAAAACCCCAAAGATGAATAAAATCCATTTTTAAGGTGTGTATGTGGATATTTTAGATCTAGATCTAGAACATGGAGTAGTGGAGCAGCTCTATTGATGGAGGTCATGTCTCATTTGTGAGACATATTATGGAGGATGAAACAATCAAATAAGATCATGGATATTAAATATAAAATCATAAGGATATTTGATACGGTGAACTGAGATCATAATGCATTCAAAGAAGATCATTAAGAACTTATGATAAGATAGTGGAGGAAGTGATTAATTTAATGCATGCATGATGGAGAGGGTGATCACCCCATATGAACATGATGGAGGACATGTATCCTATTGATACAGTCAAAATTTGACCAAATCAACAATGCAATCAAACATGGAGACCTTGTCCACATGTACAACACAGATTTGGAGTGGGCCTAGGCTATGGAAGGCTCATGTATATAATGAAGGTGAAGGCACAATGGAAGGCATGATTTGGATTATTCATCTCTTGATCGTTTTAGATATATATTTTTCTAAGGACATTTCTATGCAAACTTGGGCTGTTTAGAAGAGTTTGTAGGGTGTTCCCGAGCGGGAATCCCACCTCTTTCTTTGAGTAGCTCTGGAAATAGGATTGTTCTTCATTCCATATTAGGAATTGGTGCCATCTTCAGGAGGTTGTTTCTAGCATTCAGCTAGGAAACTAGTGGAGGATTCATCCTACCACTTTTTTCTTTAGATCCAACCTTTCAAGAGCAACAGATCTATATCTGGCATTGAAGCCTTGATGCTTTACCTCCATGAAGTAGCAGTCCATTCAAGTATTGCGCAGTCCAGTCCTGTAGGTCTATTGGAGGAAGGAAGTTTCCAGTATTTCAGCTGGAAATATTGTGAGGGATAACCTCCTCACATTGCATCTATTATTTCCGTCACTAAGGAGCTGATTTGCCACATCTAGTAGCAGGCTAAAGAGCCTCCCTCTCTGACAGCGTAGTTTTCTGAAGATGTTGTTCCTATAGTAGCTATTTTTAGTGGAGGAGATTGTAGGAGCTAGATCCTGAGATTTTAGCCCAGCGATCTAGTGAAGGGATCAACCCTTCTTGCACAGATCTGATTGTACATTATTGCAACCATAATATCATCAGATCTAGCTTCAGATCTGCATTCCCAGTAGCATAATGTGAAGCCCTTGGAAAAAGGTTGTCTTAGACTTACAAATTTGAGAAATCCCTTCTGGGTTATCTTAGGAATCCATGATAGAGCCCATATCTACAATTTCAACATCATCGGAGCTCCCATTATTCCTAGATCTATCTTTTTATCTTTCAAGAAGTTGCAATCCCTACATTTGCAAGAGGGACAATGCAGTATAACTTCCAACAAAGCAGAAATTACGCACTCCCTCTTGGGATATCATTGCAGATTCATTCTAGGCTACTCTTGTGGCTTGCGTGTCTCACATTTTGAGCACCATTGTATTTTCTTTTTCACCTCCAAATTAATAAAATGGCTTGGCTATTTCTATGCATTCTGCTATGTATTTAGATCTATTGTTTACTTTTTTGCAGTTCTTATATTTTGTTTTAGTATTATTGCATTCTCCCCTTTTGGGATATTACACTCAACTCCAAATTGAGATCATAATAACTCATTGGAAATCTATCTCTCTCTAGTTATCATTTGACTCATCAAGCAATTCATTTGGACACTCCCGCTATGTGAAACCTTTATTTTCCTAAGTTCACACTAGAAGTGCAACAACTCTCCCATGGCACCTGTTTTTTTGAAATTTCTATAAAACCATGAGACCTGTGTAAAAACGGAAGGAGGGTTTTCTTCTTGGACCTATTATGGAAAAAACCCTCTCTCACTTTAGTCAAATTCTTCTCTGTTTTGTCGGGAACACAGTTTAAAGTGAAACTGGCCCTATGAGTGGAAAATGGCTTGAATCTTGGAAATAATTCTCAAAAAATGATGGAGATATGATTTTTATGATATGAAATGACCTCATACTTATTGATATGACCTTCCTTATGGATCCTCTGCTCATATTCCTCTTTTTCATAGCAAAACTTAGCTCAGTGGGAGAGGAAATTACGGTTTAGTGCTTGTGAACAATGATGACTTGGGCACCCATGGGAAAAGACAACTCCCTTTGACATTTTCTATGTTGGAATGTGGAGCTCTGAGTTGTTAGCCTTGGAATACTGATTACATATTACATCTGAAATGACTGAAGCAAATCATGAGTTTATTCTGGGTCACCTTCACACATTCTGCTGCCCTTTAGTGAAAATGAAAAAATGCAATGATTTTACCTAATGAAACCCTAGTGATATAATGAGAAATGAAAGAAACTGACTCAATGAGTGATTTTGACTAAAATTGGAATGAGAGCAGACATGTCTTCAACATGATGAAGACATGGAAGACAGTCAATAGACATATACTTGTGAAGGAAAATGGGACACTTGACAAGGATAACCACCAGTGGACCAATTTTATATCATGCCCTAATGGAATGATTGAAAATTCTTTGGAGTGGGACACCTAAGAGGCACATGCAAAATGTGTTTTGATCCCTGGTGGAAGTATGAAAATACTGACACTAACAAACTCTACCAAGTTTTATCACCAAAAAATGATCACCTAGTAATTTCTAACTAGGTGGATCGAAATATACCATGTTTGTTTAATTTTACCATAGAAAAATCACTTTCACTATAAGAAATGGTTTAATAAACAACTTTTATTAAGTTATTTTGTATTGAAACCCATGAGAATAATTAAATAAACCATTATTTATTTAATATTCTCTAGGAATAATTATTAAATCATTATTTGATAATTATTCCTTGTCACATTTGGCTAAATCACCTATGAATAATTAAATAAACCATAATTTATTTATTTTTCCTTATCCCCATCATTGGAATAATTTTTAAATAATTATTTAATAATTATTTTATTTCACACCTTTCTTATTATTCATGAAATAATTTATAAATAATTTTATTTGTTAATTATTTCTAAGTAAGATATTTCACCATTTTAAATATATTTTCCCTCTCCAAAAATATAATAAAGTACTCCAAGCGATTAGATCTAGATTTTGGTAATTAATATTTTATTATTCTCCATTTTTGAGATCAACCCAATACTTTGTTATAAATAAGATGGTTTTTCATCCATTTCTCACCATCATCATTATCATCGTCACCATTTTCGTTGCATACCATTTGAGCTGCGATTTTTTAGTTCTACGTTGTCTCGATTTTCACATATTCGAGAGAGAGGAAGTTTTAAATTTTGAAGTGATGAGTACATCAAAAGACCCATCCCATTGAGGGGGACTTTCGACCTTTTGTAAATCTGCTTCGCCATGTGTATTAATATAATTATGTTAGGTCCCTATAATACTAGTGTATCCTCGTATTGTTATTGTTATTATAGCCCCCTTATTGTTATTGATTTTCACATGCAGTCCCCTTTTTGTTATTATTGTGCCCCATATAAGCCCACTATTTTTATTGTTGTTCCCTTCCATTGTTATTGTTATGTCGACTAGGATTACATTGTGACCCTTTACACTCCTATATATAGAAAGGAGGTTTTGTCATTTGTATCATCCAAGAATTGTTCATTTATGTAATGTAAAGGATGTTTACCCCTCGAAGTGGCTTATTTTTAAGGCATTGATCTCTATTTTCTCCTATTTTGGAGTTGGTTTCATAAAATTTGGTATCAGAGCTTTGGATTCTAGGGTTTCACTGCTTCAAACAGGTCATTATGGAATTTTCGCTATAACTTGTTTTCTACAAAGGTTAAGAAGCTAAAAAAAATACATTTGCGAAGAAATCTTGATGAGCGGCGTGTACAAATTCCTGATCTTGGTTCGCAATATTTTCGGAGATATGATCTGTTATCACCAATAAAATTTTAGTTTTTATTAGGAAGGTCATTTAGCATAGTTTTTTATGTTTTGGAAAATTAATTCAAGCAATTGATGAAATTTTGTGAATTTGTCATTATCATAAGTTTAGAGAGTCCCAATTTTCATGTCATCATGGTAAAATCCATAAAAATTCACCAAAAATCTCCATACATTGATTCAAGTTTCAGTTTAGGCCACCTATCTATTTTTCCGTGAGTCTGCGGTGAAATTAATGGAATACAAGTTGTTTTTGCTTTTGACTCACGTGGCTGGTCCATAGAAAATTTGCTAGAATTATAACGGAGAGCTGTGAAATCATGTTTTTTTTTGCATCGGTAAAGAAAAGGTTGATATGTCAAGTTGTAAGTGGTTAGGGGTCCATCTTGGGTCACATGATCAGTTATATGGAATCATGCAACATGCGTGATCACCATTTGTCATTCATAATTTCACTTAACCTCTGATTTGTCTTTATCCCTCTCATATTTGAAACTTACCTTTTAAATTACCCTTGAGAGCTGTTGTCTATCATATTTCATCATCCTTAAGAAAGTTCAGCTTTTTTTGCAAGCTACTTGTCATGCAATTCTTTTCATTGCAGGTGTCATAATATCAAGAAGGCAAACGTAGTGTTAAGAGAAATGGCCATGAAAAAGAAGAATAATAAAGGGGGCTCAATTGTCAAGTATGAGCCCATGGATCTAAAATTTCTCAATGAGGATCGTAGATTTTCATAAGCCTTCAATAGTGTTGGGTGCATGAGGTTATGGCAGAGGTTAAACATTTTCATGCCCATGTTTCAAATGACTTTGCATTGAATTTCATGGGCATTGCATCAAAGGTAGGTGTGTTGAGTTTTGTGGTGTCTCCTGAAATAATTTCCCAAGCTACATATATTTTGAGGATGGGAGAATAGTGGTTTAAAGCCACTAAGTTCAAATTATAGAACTGTGATGAATTCATGAAACTTGAACACATTGGAGTAGATATGACATCTGTGATCCCAAGGAGTTGCCTTAAAGAAAACTACTCCAAACTCCTACTTGTAATTCAAAAATACTTCACATGTGAAGGGAGGTTCCATATGATTTATAAGTATCATTTCAGACTCTTCCTACATTTCACTAGTAAGCAACCTCTAGACCTTCCATTTTTCTTATTTAGAAGCCTAGGTAAGATGTTAGACAAATTTCAAGCCAGGCCAGAAGGTTGTGAAACTTCAATTTCTCATCATGGATTGATCAAGCTACTGGTGTTAGAGGAGTTAAAAATTTTGAATAGAGACTGGGCCACATTCCTATTTCTTATTGGTTATGGCATAGATGCATTAACACCCAAAAGACACAAATAAAAATCCACTCCTTCAAGCAAAGATGATAAACCTATAGCTGAAGCAAAGGATGTAAATGAAGAGGAAATGAAGCCCATTGTAGAGCCTATGGAGGATGAAATAGAGCATGCATAGGAAACAGAGGTTCCATAGCCCACAACTATCAATAGCAAGTCAAAGCCCATCAAAAGAGTGGAAGAATAACTAGAAGCCAAACACTAGGCAAAGGAAACCTTGAGGACATTCTTCAAGCCATAGACATAGAAGAAACTATGTGGTCAAAGATGTGGATTTCAAAGGAAGCAAGAAGTAAAAGAAAGACCTAGCTGCCAAAAAACTTGATTTCTCTGGTGAAGACGCTGGTTTTGTATTCAAACCAAGAAAACCACTTACCAAGTTGCAACTTGCCAAAGGTGTCATGGCTAACAAAAATACTGAAGTGACTAACCAAAGCAAATAACCTATGGCAGAAGTCATCATTGAATTATCTCCAACAAAGGAAGAAATCATTAAGCAGAGGAAAGGTAAAGGGAAAGTCATGGAAAAGTCTAAAGTGCAACTTTTAAAGGAACAATGAAAAGAAGCTAGAGAGGAAGTTATTCAAACCAAGTTGGAATTGGAGGAAGCCAAGCTAGAAATAAAAATGGTGGAGGATTTCAAAGAAAATGTCAATGATAAAGCTAATCATTATGATGAGTCTTTGACCAATGCAAAGAAATTGTTGAAGAAAACCCTTCCTCTACACAGGGTAATGAAACGTACAAGGAAGAGGAATATTTGATTATAGGCAGAGAGAAAGAAACTTAAAATTTAAGTGAAAGAGTTAGAAGAGAATATGGAGATGATACAATCAGAGCTCAAGTGAAAAGGTTTAAAAATGATAGTCATAGATGAACCTATGGAAACAGAAGCCTTTGCTGCCAAAGGTGAAGCTTCTAAAGTTTGAAAGGGGGATAAAATACCTTTTTGATATTTTTTTCATAATTTCAGATCATTACTTGTAAGTACATGGGAAATGTTTGAAGAAAGAAAGCATAATTTTCAAGTGTGTTGTCTTTAGGCAAGTTGGTAGCGTGTCTCGGGCTTGAAGCCCAGAAATCACTACAAACTCGCTATAAAATATTTTTTGTTATAAACACTAGTATTTTCATGATGGAGGCAGGTAAAATTTTGTATTTATTTATTTGGACCCATTAAATAACTTTAGATCAGAAAATGGAGTAGATAAGTTGCATATATGGTCTAATTCAAAGTTGCTACAAACTCTCGCTACGAACTTGCCTGAAGTCCCTTATTTCTACAGTGAAGGAGTTTTTTGAAGATTTTTCAAATTTTTATGGTATTTTTGAGACAAGCTAGTCACATGGAAAGGTTAGAGCTCATCATGTGAATGTTTTGATAAACACATACTCTTCGAAAAAGCCTTTCATATTTCCATCTCATCATGGAGGATTCATCAATAATTATGACACCATCTTCTAAAAAGTAGGAAGACAGGTCTCCTAACTTGGTGGGAGAAATTATGTTTGGTCATGGTCAATGCCACCCAGGCACATGACCTTCTCAAGGTAAATATGCAGTTTTAAAGTCTTTTGATGTAATAAATAGGTTTTAGAGTCCTATTAGGTTTCTAAGTCCTAAAATTAGCAGTTGTCAGTTGTATCTCCTTGTAATATGCTTATGGTTATACTAGGTGTCATCAGAAGGAGTCGAAGGTTCAACCTTGTTGGAAGACCCAATGTAAAGATGCTTAACCCTACTAATAGGTAGATTATCGAAGAATAGAGGGTTTATTGATGTTTACTACGAACCTACTATTGTAAAATATTTTCATCAGTAATATATAGTGGCAATTGGTTTTTCTTCACCTTAGATTCATTGATGTTCTCATGAGTATTTGTCTTATGTATTTTGCAATTTTCTCTTCAGTATTCTGATGTTTGATTACTTAGAATTCATGTATTACATGCTCTAACTTCCTTCAAACACTTACACTATTGTGAATGTTATATTTTCATCATAACATTTATATGCCTCAACTTCCATAAGGGGAGTTCATATGTCATTGAGTTCTTTTCACTGACTCCATATGCCCAATGGTAGTGATTTCTCCACATCTTTAACTTGCATAAAAAAACACTTAAAACACTATTTTAGAGTTAGCCATTTGTTGAACTTCATTTAGACAAAATCATTCTATATTCTTGAGAGAGCCCTCTGAGATTGAAAAGGATATTTTTCATCTAGAAGTAGGCTTAAAATAGTTACTCTAGGTTGACTATTGAAGCAGCCCGTCAGCTTCAATTTAGTGATAACATGATTTGTGGAAGTTAGGGTTCTTGCAGGCTCCCAAATTTCATCTCAAAGAGGTGAACTTGGGAAAATCATCATAACTCTCTCTCTGAGCATCGAATTTGAATTATGTAAAAAGTGGTCGAAATCACACGAAATTTAGTTTCCTTTTTATCGATTTCAGAACCGAAGGAGGAAAATGTGACCCATGGCACATCGTACAAATTAGCTCTACTGAACTATTCCATAATTAGGTCATTGTGGGAGATTGGGTATAACTTTGTCTTGAAGAATCCAAATCAGGTCTTACCTGAGGAATTGAAAAGAAGATTATGAGGGCTACTAAAAGATTGAAGATAAAATCTAGGGGATCCAAAAAAACAAAGATAAATCACATTCAATATAGACCTCCTAAAAAGCAAGAAAAATGTGTGTATTGTTTAAACAAATTTGCATAACTTTTGTTTGAAAAATCAATTTGAAGTGATTCCAAGGACATATTGAAGCATATATATCAGTATTGAGTTATATAATGTCTCCCTAAAATAATTCCACACCCATTAAGTTCTTAAAAATCTCTAATATGATGCATGAAGAGGAATAATTGCAGTATGATATATCAAAATTATGGTACCATGTGCAACAAATTTTGATCATACAAAGAGAAACCAAAGCTGACATATATGGTTTAAAAGAAGACATGGAGGCCAATTTGGATGGTTTGAAGGATCAAATGAAAGCTAATATGGATGGAAAATAAATGGAAGATCACATCGAGCATCAACAACAAGCTCTCCAACTCTTAAAGGATAGCCTAAATTTGGCACAAAATCGAATGAAACAACGGGCAGATCATCATCACAGTGAGAGAATTTTTGACGTAGGAGACAGGGTATTTTTACGAATACAACCATACAAAAAAATTTCCCTCAACCAAGCTAAGAAGGATAATAAATTATTTCAAAAGTACTATGGTCCTTACGAGGTGTTGCAAAAGATTGGTACTATGGGATACAAATTAGAGCTTGCTGCTTCTTCTCGAGTGCACCTAGTTTTCCATGTTTCATGCTTAAAGAAGGTTATAGGTGACAAAATTCCAATTCAAACAATATTTCTAGAACTTGATGAGGAAGGAAAAATCATATTGGAACCTGAAGCAGTCACGAAAATAAGAACTCGACATCTACGAAATCGATAAATTTCAGAGTATCTCAGTAGGTGGAAAAAATTACCCATTGAATATTCCAAATGGGAGGATGATAATTTTATACAGAATCATCGAGAAATAATCAAGCATTGATGACAACACTTGTTTGAAGGAGAGAGGCATGTTAGGTCCCTATAATACTAATGTATCCCCTTATTGTTATTGTTAGTATAGCCCCCTTATTGTTAATGTTTTGCCCATGTAGTCCCCATATTGTTATTATTGTGCCCCATAGAAGCCCACTATTGTTATTGTTGTGCCCTTACATTGTTATTGTTATGTCGGCTAGGATTAAATTGTGACCCTTTGAACTCATATATATATAAAGGAGGTTTTTTAATTTGTATCATCAACGAATTATTCTTTTATGTAATGTAAAGGAGGTTTCCCCCTCGAAGTGGCTTATTTCTAATGCGTTGATCTCTCTTTTCTTCTATTTTTGGAGTTGGTTTCATAACAAATTATTATATTTAATTTTTTTTCCAATACATTGGTTTTATAGTTGTTGTTTTTTATTTTAGATTTGCATACATCCATTGTTTTTGCATTTTTTTCTCGCATATTTGTTGCATATCTAAAGTATGAGCAACTAAAATTGTTGTTAGGGTCACTAGTCACTCATGACTTAAGTGAGATATTTTTGGGACACCTTCCAAGAAATTTCATACTAACACCAAGAAACCTTACTTCCAGTGTCTCTCTATCATCCATGCTTACCTCAGCATGCTGCAGATCACGCTACTCCCATTCCACTAATGTATCCCTCATCATTGCCTGTCCATAACATAAACATAGGAATAGTAAAAGAATATAATTTAAATTCATATCCACATGATACTGACCTCGTATATTTTTCAGGGTTACTCTTCCTACTTGATTCCTCATAGAATAGGAGCCTCTTCATGCCATTCACTTGCATAACCAATCATTTCTCCACAAGAATTATTCCTAACAACACTATTAGAGAACGACATACATACATACATTTATACATATAATAATCAACATAAAACAATCATGACCTTTGATTACCTTATCAAATAATGACATACATACATACATATATATATGATCATTAGCATAAAGCAATCATCATCCCTGATGTTCCTGTCAGAAAAAAAAAATTCATACATACATATATACATATATAAACATCAGAATAATCATGATCACAAGATAATTAAAGGATATCATAAGGCTAAGGTTAATAGAACTCCCTTCATCTGTGCAAAACATGCAAAACATTTATAACAATGGTTCCCAACTTAGTCAAGGCATGTGTTATCTTAAGGCCATTTACTTTACCTTTCCTACTACCTTTCTCATGACAATATTTCCATCGTCCATTTATCCCAATGGACCCAACCAGCTCAACTGGTTTTCATACTCTTGCATTCAAATGTCCTTATACATGCATGAAGATACAATAATTCCTCCTTACCAACTAATTCTGAAGACCCTCAAAACATAAAAGGCAAGAAAAACAGAAACTAAGATTAAAAACCATGAAAAATAATAGAAATATGACACCGCAAGAAAAGTGCCGTGATCATGCACCAAACATAAACAAAGTTGCAATCAAGTGCAACAAATCACAAAAGATAAAAATCACAAGACTAGAAACAAACACCACAAATAAATCCCCATGGTTCCCCAATTCCTCCAAGGAAAATCTAAACCCATGCCTTCTTCAAGATTCCATGGAAATCTCTTTAGCATGCAATCCCCTACATTATATTTCCACAAACACATAAATATTAGTGCATAAATAAATATAAAATATACCAGTTATATTACCTTGTTGTGCCCAAGAACTTTTCCTTATAACTGAACACATCCATGACATCTCTCAAGGGACTCTAATTCCTTGATGAATCCAATCATAACTAAAAACCAACTGTTATACCTGTCAAATAAATGTTCATGAATATAGCACATATCCGCATAATTTCAGATGAAATCAAGGTTAAGAATACTTCCTGTATGCAAGCATTCATTCATTTGGAATTGTGCTTTCCAAACATAGCCAAAGGATTTCTCACCCAATTCCTTTATTTTACATTTTACCTTGCTGTAATTGAGTCTTATTACATGTGATCACATTGCCTAGCTATTAGTTATATAAAAAAATCAATCGTTACCTCGTCACACTAATAGCAAACATGTTTCACTACAATTTTTCACACATGCCAGTCACATATTCCAAATATCAAGACATCATGTCTATTAATTGAAATAAACCTTTACCATGACTAAAAACCATGTCAAAATCTGAAATCAACTCATAGTTGTTGAGGTATAAAAAGGTATCTTTTTAACACCTATTTATCTCACATTAATTATCAATCCGAGAGAGACTTTTTATTTAAAGAGTGTACTCAGCCTGAGGCAGCAATTTATCCGAGAGTAATGATGTGAAGATGTAGTACAGAATTCTGAATATAAGAATAAACAAATTCTTGTAAAAGAACCTAATTACAAATGGAAATACTTTGAAACTTTAATTAAATCAAACTGCAAAACATCAATCAGGGATGCAGTAGCAATAACTCTTTCCCTTAGAAATCGATGCAAGATAACCAATCTGGGGACTTGGACGCAATAACCTCTATCCTCTACAGTTGGTGATATTAAAGCAATCGAAATGAAATCAAACTCGAACTACTTGCTGATAAAGATAACTGAAAGGAACTACAAAGGCTAAAAAGGAACTGCAACTTGTAACTCCTATGCATACACAGCAACTGTAACTGAATTATGTGCTAAAGTAAAGCTATCAATCAGAAATAAGCAAGAGCTAGAAATGGAATAACAATATGAACAACAATTCTAATTCTAACACAATCAGGAAACTAATCTCAATACTCCAATCCTGTCGATAGCCAAGACTGTGAAACAGTTCATTGGAATGAATCATAAATCAATGGGACATCAACGCTTTATAAAAGATAGCAGGATGAATAAGATAGTAAATACGATTCCTGCTAAAATAGAATAGCAGTGTAATTCATTAACGTATACATCAAATCTGAATTCAATCCAACAACAATCAAATAACTCTATAATCGTAATGAATCTAAATGCAATTATCACACAACAGAAATGAAAGAATAGAAATACAAACAACGGATCGCTCCACCCGGGCCGGGCCGGGCCCTCAACCGTCGGTGAAAGCGCCGCTGGGCTACTGCAGAGCTTTAGAAATGGAACGAGAACGCCTCTTTGTGTTAATCAAACATGAATAGTTTTTACATCAGTTGCTCTTTGCTCACAAGAGTCAAGGAATTACAGTGTTACAAAGGGAATTCAATAATCATCCATTGTTCTTCAATACACAATACATCTTCTCCTTTTATAATCAGAAGGAGGAGAAATTAAATAGCAAATATGATCTTCCATAACAATATTGGATTGTTCCCAACAACTTGATAAACCAGAAAATATATTTCCAACAATATTTCAAAAAGGGCAAGGCGAATTTGGCTTTGCAGCTGAGATTTGGAGGACGGCCGCAACAATAAATCTGAGAAAATCGTGCTCAAAGAACCCTACGTTTCTCTCAATACATGTCGAATTTGGGCAAACCATTCTGTGAAAAAAAGTTAATTGGGCCCGTTCTGGACAAAACCCATGTTTCGGATTTTCCAAATTCTTCTTCATTTGCTCAGAATCTTAACCGCAAAACTGTCACTTCTTATTCCAGCGAATTTCTGAGTTGGAATATTTGATGATGATTTGGAGATCAAATCTGCAGTCTGGCAAATATCTTGGAGGCTGAAATGGTGAATGATATTACAAAATATATTAATAAACCATCATTGATAAAATTATGCATAATAATCATCAATTTATTAAAAATAAAGGAGAAGAAATAATATTCATCCATAAGAGCATAAATCATTATAAAATGGATTTATATGATAAATTATAATAAATGACATGATAAAGAAGAGTAAAAATGGATGCAATAAGTGTTATAAAGTAGTCGTATTCACGGCCCAGCATACCCCCAAACTGAATATATTGCATGTCCTCATCCAACCCAAAGACAAAACCCATGTGTTAACCAAGCAAAGAAAATTGTTCATCCCAACTCATGAAATGGATGGAACAAATCAATTCAAATAATGAAAATTCAATTTTAGCAATCTTGATAAAGGCATAACAATTTTTACAGTTGACATTCAACTATATGTATATGAAGTTGCAGAAAAATGTGACATAAGTAACAGCAAACTTCATTAACCATTTTCTCAAAAATCAGATCGTTTTGATGCACAGATCATGAGATATAAAAAAAATGGTTGTAGGTGATAGTGCATAATTTTCGAAATTTTATGAACTAATTTAGTGTGAAATTATCTGGGTTTTTGTATTTTAATGATACCTCATTGTTATCCAGAAATCACAAGAATTTAGTTCATAGTTTTAAAGATATATGCAAATCAATTTCTGCACTGTATAAAAATGAAATTGTATGCCTTAAACGAGAAAGAGAGTAGAAAACATCCATCATGTGTAGCAATTCCCTCCCCAAACTGAAGAATTAACATGTCCTCATGCGATGCTAGAAAACAAAGAGAGATGGTTGCTACAATCTGTTGAAATCGATGCTTGGTATAAAACAACATGGAATAAGGGAGGTGTTGAGAATGAATAAGAATATCAATGGATGATAAAGAATATTACTGACATGGTCATAAGAAAGAAATGAAGGAAATCAACACTCCCCCAAACTGAAAGATGAGACGTGTCTAAAAAAAATGGGAAGTGGTAAAGATGTGGAATGAATGATGATACATAATGCTCAATGGATTTTCATGAAATTCTCCTAAATTCATAATAAATCAGAAAATTATGCTATTTTACCTCAAGTGTTACCTCCAAAAAAATGTGGAATGATGTGTACAGACTGGCCTTTGTTGAAGTTGATGTAGGCTGAGCAGATATTGAAAGTGATGCAAAAGGTGGAAGCCATGCAAGCACATCATGTCTAAAGAATTGTGCTTGTTCACGAGCCTTTGTTGTTAATTGCAATAGTGTTGTCATGCTGTGAATAGAATTTTCCCCCATACTCGTTGTTCTCTTGTAAAAAAATCACAATTATGTATGAAATTTTCTTGAATCCACAGTTTCAGTTTGGAATGGAAACAGATAAGATGCATGCAAAAAAGTTCAAGCAGAAAAAAATTCTGTAAAAATGCAGTATCAATATTGTGGAAAATCAGCAAAATAGAAAAGTAGCGTATTGCATAGCAATTGTACAGCATGGAAAGGCATACATACTTATGATACAATCAATGAAATTATAATATTTACTGAAATTCATGCATGTGATAAATCGTAAACAGATATAGAAGCATTTTGTAATGATTTAAGGATAAGGAGAAGGGACAGCTTAAGATAAACATAAGTACAAATGCATTTATTACCCACTTAAACTAATGTGATCGATTTATGATGATTTTCATGTACAATAGGTTTGAAATCAAAGGTTAAGGATTCATACTTTCATCTGATATTTAAATAGAGATACAGGAAAAATGATTTAATATTACTATTGATGTGTATAAATGTGACTCCAATATCATTGGCAGATCTCTGTTGCCCACAGGTGTCCATAATCTTGACAAAGTTTCTCTTTCACCCTTGGAACCATTTTCCTTTATTTATGCTGAGGAAGTGCTTTTTAATTGTCATAATGGAGACCATTTTGCTTGCTTGGTGACCAGATAAATAACAATGCCATTCACTGGGAAGAAGTGAAAAATGGGCAGGTCGGCTCGTGATGAGACCTCCTGTTCCAAGGACTTCTTAATTTTTTCAATTGTCCATTGGACCATATCCCTGGTTTGGTGGCCATGATGGGAATGCCATTTCACTTTCTTCCTTATGAACATGGTAGACCGGCTCTTGATGAGACCCCCTATCCTCCATTTGCCAAATTATAAAATTATTAATGAAATATGTAAATATTTTTCTTTTCATATATCACTTTCCTATTTATTCATAAAAGATGGCTCAACACCCCTTAAGAGTAGGGATGGTGGAAGAAGATTGAATAGCTCAATAGAAAATAATATGCCCTTGTTCCTACTCCATAAGTAAAAATCAAAGAAAGTTATAAAATATGGGAAAGATCCAACATGATAAATATAATCAATCATATGAATTTAGTGGTAGTAAGACAACAAAATCATGTTATTGATTATGTCCCTTTTTCCTTTTTATTATCATTACTAAACAACTTTCTTAAAAATGACGATTTCTTTTGATTTGCTGATTACAGTAAGCTCTAATTTGTATATTCTTCCATAAATTGTATGTTTGCCTTTCAAAAAATCATGAAAAATTCAAAAAAAATTCTAGAAATGTTGTTTTAAAAAACAAAAAAAATGCACTCAAAAAGTGTTGTTCCTTTGAAAAGGAACAACGAAAACAATCTGCGAAAATGTTGTTCATTTGGAAATGAAAAACAAGAATAATCTGCGAAAATGTTGTTCCTTTGGAAAGGAACAACAAGAACAGTCAGTGTTGTTCCTTTTGAAGGGAACAACAAAACTGCTGTTCCTTTTGAAAGGAAAAACAAAAACGAGCGGTGTTGTCCCTTTTGAAAGGAACAGCAAAAAAATGCAACAAAAATGTTGTTCTTTCTTAAAACAACAACAAAACTAATCAGCGAAAATGTTGTTCCTTTTGGAAGGAACAACAAAAATAAACACATAAACGCATTGCTTCTTAAGAGGAGCGGCTGCTGTTCCTTAAGAGGAACAACAAACAGATATAAATACGCAAAAAGGAAAAAAAAAATAGAGGAAAGAACAAAGTTAATGTGAAATCCATTGCCAAGCAAATCCAATCAAATAGAAAGGAAAGTTTATGTACAGGTTTCAAGAAAAAGTAATTTTTTTACAGAATTGTTGTTATTGAAGAATTGCCTTCTGTAATTGAAACTTGCATGGTGGGGTCCTTATTGTTCAATTTCCAGTAGAACAGAAATTATAATTTGAAGAGATTAACACCTGAAATACAAAAACATAAAAGAAATAAGAAAATAAACAAAACTTTATTAAGTTACAACAGCTATGATGTTATTTCTAAGAGAATATCAAATCTATTAATGAAAAATAATGATCTTTTGAAAAAAGTTTGGCAGCGGTGACATGAATCTTCAAATGGAAACCAATTCTTCATTTCTTCTTGTTATGAATTTTTTAGGTAATGAACTAGATGAAATGCCCTTGTTTCACTAAAATTTCTTTCAAGAATCACTCGTCCATAAATGGACCTTTTTTATTCTTCTAAGACCTGCAAACAAATGAGTGTATACCTGCAATAAAACATTAAATCATGGAGAAAGAGAGGTTTAAAAGCTCCCTTAATCCAATAATTATGCAAAAAAACTAGCAAGTAGTTACTCTGTAGAACAAATCCACGGAAAAATAAAACAAATTCTATTTGTCACCTGCGGGAGAGCAGTGGTCGACTATACTAACCAACAATGTTTTAATCATACCCTCTTTGTTTTTCGTCCGATTTTAGTGATTCCAAAGTCAAATGAGAGATAATTTAAATATTTATCTCCAATAGAAACAGGTTTTAAAAATTCCATGTAATGATATGTTAAATTTTCTTAGAACAACTTGCCTAATAGAGTCATTTTCAATTTTCCAGCTCAAACCAACAGTTGATATTTCAAGCATAAATTTGTCATTTGATGGTGGATTGAACTGTTTCAAATTGGATATTAAATTAGATTCATTTATTTATCTCCAATAGAAACAGGTTTTAAATACAAGAAGAATTGATGGGTCAAATACATTAATGAACAGTCGAGAAAACAGAGTTTCAAGAGTGCTGATTTATGATAGGCAGTCAGTATTTTGGTCATAAATTCCTCATATGATATCGAAATAAAGTGATTCAAATTTTGTTATAATCTAGATTCATAGAGGAATATACCATAGAAACAGGTTTTAAAAATATAATCAGTTAGGCCTCCAAAAACTGATTGTCCCAACTCTCTTGTTGAGTTGCCTACTAGAGACCCTGTTAATGTTTTGGTTCTAAATTTTTCGTTTCAAATCTGAATTGAGTGATTAAAATTGGGTTAGAAAGCATACATCAAGGGCTACTTAGGAGAAAAACAAGTTTTAAAAATATTCACTTTTGGTCCCCCAAAACATGACTGTCCCAACTTTGTTTTCAGGAATTTCCTCAAGTCCGCAAGCCAAAAAAAATGATATTCAAGCAATTTTTCCATATTGATGATAAAAATGAATATAAGTGTTTGTATAATTTTTATTTGCAATATAATTCATCTACATACACAAATAAATTAGAATATTTATCATCAATGTTGATTTCTACAACGTGTTGCAACAAAGAAATAACTATTTTTACAAAAATAAAATAATAAAAAAAATGTGTTTATTTCCTTATTTATTTTATTTTCTCCATTAATCTACTCTTCTTTGAAAATAAAATATGCTTATATATAAGATTATTTCCAGTGGAGCCATTTCCAAAATAAGGCCTCTAGTATGTACATACCCAAAAATGCATGTTGATAAATAGAAGGGTATGAGAGGCCAACTTCCCTTCTTGTAAAAAAAATTGGGCAAGAATTCTCAATTTCTTGGGAATCTTGCTCAGTCTCTTCTGTTTGGATATGTACCTCAGAAAAGGCTATAGATGGTGACTCTGTGGCTTGAAGGGAACTAGTAGGTTGTCTAGAAATAACTTTCCTAGGTCCTACTGATGGCTGAGATTCAGTTTTCTTAAGAATTTTGTCAATAAAGGTCGTTCTCCCAAGGGTCACCGGTCCCTTAGGTTTTTCAGGTTTGGGAGGAATTTTGTCTTGTTTAGATTTTCTAGTCATTCAAAAGAACAAGCCTTCATTCCTACCTAAAGAAAGACATTTACCCAATTCTGCTGTGAAGCGGGCAGTGAGCAAGTATGTTCCTTGCTCGGTGCGCAGGTTCTTACCTTCCGTCTTTAAAACCCAATTCTTCCCAAGTAGAAAAAGGGTCAAATGTGCATCACTCCTTTTAAATGGCATACACTCTCCCCGGCAACGGCGCCAAAATGTTCAGGTATAAAAAGGTATATTTTTAACACCTATTTATCTCACATTAATTATCAATCCAGGAGTGACTTTTTATTTCAATAGTGTACTCAGTCTGAGGCAGCAATTTATCCAAGAGTAATGTTGTGAAGATGTAGTACATAATTCTAAATACAAGAATAAACAAATTCTTATAAAGGAACCTAATTACAAATGGAAATGCTCTGAAACTTTAATTAAATCAAACTGCAAAACATCGATCAGGGATGCAGTAGCAATAACTCTTTCCCTTAGAAATCGATGCAAGATAACCAATCTAGGGACTTGGAAGCAATAACCTCTATCCTCTACAGTTGGTGATCTTAAAGCAATCAAAATGAAATCAAACTCGAACTACTTGCTGATAAAGATAACTGCAAGGAACTGCAAAGGCTAAAAAGTAACAACTTCTAACTCCTATGCATACACAACAACTGTCACTGAATTATCTGCTAAAGTAAAGCTATGAATCTGAAATAAGCAAGAGATAGAAATGGAACAACAATATGAAAAAAAATTCTAATTCTAACGCAATCAGGCAACTAATCTCAATACTCTAATCCTGTCGACAACCAATAATATGAAACAATTCATTGGAATGAATCGTAAATCAATGGGACAACAATGCTTTATAAAAGATAGCAGGATGAATAAGATAGTAAATACGATCCCTACTAAAATAGAATAGCAGTGAAATTCATTAACGTATACATCAAATCTGAATTCAATCTAAAAGCAATCAAATAACTCTATAATCATAATGAATCTAAATGCAATTATCACACAATAGAAATAAAAGAATAGAAATACAAACAGCGGATCGCTCCACTAGGGCCGGGCCCTCAACCGCCGGTGAAAGCGTCGTTGGGCTACTACAGAGCTTGAGAAATGGAATGAGAACACCTCTTTGTATTAATCAAACATGAATAGCTTTTACATCAGTTGCTCTTTGCTCACAAGAGTCAAGGAATTACAGTGTTACAAAGGGAATTCAATAATATTCCATTGTTCTTCAATACACAATACATGTTCTCCTTTTATAATCCGAAGGAGGAGAAATTAAATAGCAAATATGATCTCCCATAACAATATTGGATTGTTCCCAACAACTTGATCAACCAGAAAATACATTTCCAACAATCTTTCAACAAGAGCAAGGCGAATTTGGCTTTGCAGCTGAGATTTGGAGGACGGCCGCAACAACAAATCTGAGAAACTTGTGCTCACAGAACCCTACATTTCTCTCAATACAGGTAGAATTTGGGCAAACCATTCTTTTAGAAAGTTAATTGGCCCCATTTTGGACAAAACCCATGTTTCAGATTTTCCAAATTATTCTTCATTTGCTCAGAATATTAAACGCAAAACTGACACTTCTTATTCCAGCGAATTTCTGAGTTGGAATATTTGATGATGATTTGGAGATCAAATCTGCAGTCTGGAAAATATCATGGAGGCTAAAATGGTGAATGATATTACAAAATATATTAATAAACCATCATGGATAAAATTATGCATAATAATCATCAATTTATTAAAAATAAAGGAGAAGAAATAATATTCATCCATAAGAGCATAAATCATTATAAAATGGATTTATATGATAAATTATAAAAAGTGGCATGATAAATAAGAGTAAAAATGGATGAAATAAGTGTTAAAAATTGGTCGTATTCACGGCCCAACAACAGTCATTAAACATAATGCTACAACTAGCAACCACTTACACGTAAGTACATATCAATTGTTCTCGACACATGTGTTATTGCAACCATCTCAAATTAAGAGCATTCCTTCATGCAATATTATAGATAAAAACGCATATCATGCAACTAATCAACATCCTTTTATCACTCATAATTTTTCAAAAATTCATTGATAGGGTCATGCACATCATTCACCTAGATTCCATTTTGTTTTCATTGTTGGATTCATGAAATTTATGAAAAAACACATGTAATAAGATTTATCCTAAGTCTAAAACCCACCATGAGTCATGTCATGTCAACCAAATCCACTCCATGTCATTTAGTTTTCACACCCATGCCTTCAAATAAAAAAATAAGACACTTGTCTATTTTTTCACCATTTGGTAACGAATACAATGGCAGAATGGTGAATTTCACTACGGAATCACCTGACAATTCCATAGTGAATATGTTAGGTTTTTAACTATTTTCGCTACGAAAGTATGTTTTTCTGCAAAAAAGATAGGGTGGGGTGAGGTGTAAATTTATCGATGGCCAAGGGTAAAGGTGAGGTCACCAAATTAGTTACCATGATCACCAAGCATGCAAGATTGTGATTTCACTCGTCATTACCTTTTGTGTTCACATTTGTCATCATTCTCCCCAAGTCATCGAATTTAAATTTAAATTTTACCTCTAAGCATATCTTTGTCATTCATTTTTCAAGTATTGCATGTAGAATCACAGTGTCATCCTTGAAGAGATGATTCATAGTGCAAATAGCTTGTTGTCTAGGTTGTTTCATCTACAAGTGTCACAGATAAGAAGCAACGAGGTTATAAAGAAGCAATGGAAATGAAGAAGAAAATGAATAAATGAGGTTCTTGTGCAAGATACGAGCCTATGGACTTAAAACTATTGAATGAAGATCCCAGTTTCATGGATGCTTTCAGGAATGTTGGTTGCATGCAATTCTGCTAGAAACTTCAGGGTTTTCATGTTCAGATATCCAAATATTTTGCAGCCAATTTCACAGGGACAACCTCAAAGGTAGGAGTTTTAAATTTCATAGTATGAGCTGATACTATTTCTCAGGCTACAGAGATTCCAAGAGGAGGTGAGCAATAGTTCAAATCTTCAAAATTCAAAATGCAGAACCGTGAGGAATTTTTCAAACCGGAGCACATCAGAGCTGATATGGAAAGTGGCATTCCTAGGAGTTATATGAAACAAAGTTATTCTAAGATTTTTTTGTGGTCCAGAAGTATTTTACCTGTGAGGGGAGGCTTCATATGGTCTACTTATATCCTTTCAGGATCCTTTTGCATTTCACTGGTAATCATCACCTTGATTTTCCTATATTTTTGTTTAGAATTTTGGGGAAGATGTTTGATAAGGTCCAAGCCAGGGCTGAGGGTAGTAAGACATCAATTTTTCACCATGGCCTGATAAAACTATTAGTGTTGGAGGAACTAAAGAAGTTAAACAGAGATTGGGCATATTTTCACTTTCTTAGAGGATTTGAAGTAGATTAAGTGACTCCTAAAAATATTTCAGAGCTAAAGATTACTTCATCTCTAGCTATGATATAATAAGTTAATGAAGAAGGAGGAAAACCTATTGTGGAGCCAATGGATATTGAAGTTGAACCCATACTAGAGACAGATATCCCACAGCCATCACTTGCAAGTCAAAAAGAGAAAATTAGCAAACATGGTAGCAGGAGGATAACCAGGAGTCAAACCCTTGCCAAAGGAAATCTTGAAGACATCCTCCAAGAAATAGACATTGAAGAATCTCCAATTTTCCAAGCAGAATACATTGGAGGGGATAGAAGGAAGAAGAAGAAAGGAAAGTATGTCAAAAATTCAGCTTTTGTAGGAGAAGATGTTGGTTTCATATTCCAGCCAAGGAAACAAATGACAAGGTCATAGCTTGCAAAGGGTGCCATGGAGAGTAAGATAGTAGAAAAGATTGACAAATGCAAGCAGCCTATCATAGAAAAAATTATAGACCTATCTCCAAAAACATAAGAGGTTTTGTGTAAAGAAAAGGAAAGGAGCAAGTCGATGAAAAGACTGAAGTACAAATATTGCAGGAGAAATTAAGAGAGGCTAGAGAAGAAGTCATTGAAGTAAAATTGGAACTACAAGAGGCCAAGACAATTAGACAACTAATGGCAGAATTTGAAAAACAAATGAAGGATTAGTTAGAAAAATATGACAAAACTCTATCTAATGCCAAGAAAATGTTGAAGAGAAATCTTCCTCTAAGGAAAGTGGTGAAGAACACTAGAAAAAGAAATATATGAGTGTAGTCTGAGAGAAAAAGGCTCAAAGGGTAGGTTAAGGATCTGAAAGACCAAATGGAGATGATTCAAGAAGAACTGGAGAAAAGAGGGCTAAAATTAAAGTGATAAATGGACTTGAAGAAGTACAACCTGCTAATAATAAGGATGAAGTGACCAAAGTTTGAGGGGTTTTTCTATCTAAACATTTTTGGTAAATTTTACAGCATGCAGGAAACATCAATTTTGGTTTGGAAGATGAAATTTTGAAGAAAAATGGAAAATATATGTTTTCAGCCAAATTAGGCAATTTCGTTGTGAAGCCTAGGCTTGAAGGCCAGATTTCACTACGAAATCCCTGTAGGATGCTTTTACCACAAAAATCAGTTTTGATGGAAATCGAAGGAGTGAAAATATTTTTATTTAGCCCAAATGTCGTAACAAACATGTATTGATCATAAAAAGAATAAAAAAAGGAGTTTGGATGGATGAAACAAGAATGCTACTAAACTACGCTAGGAAACTGCCTAAGGGTACTTTGTTTTTGCAGCAAAGTATTTTTAATGGTTTATGGAGGTTTGAAAAGTGCTTTGAAGAACATCCAGCCATGCGGAGACATTCAAGAGGACAGTGGGCCACCCCAGCAGATATTCAGTACTCGACAAGAGTGTCACCTATCCAGGGCAACCTGAGGACAAATATTAAAGTTGTGTTTATCTTTTCCTAAAAAGTAGGACTGTTGGTTCATAAATCTAATGGGTACATTAATGTCTTAGTGATGGTGAATTCCACTCGAGCATATGATCCTTATCAATGTAATTGTCCCATTATTGAAGAAAATGAATGTAATAAATACAAAGCAGAGTCCTATTAGAAGTATAAGTATTAGGAGACTAGATGTCTTTTTCAGTTCCAAGAATTCAGTTTATAGTTAAGATGGGTGTCAAGGTTATGGTTTGATGATCTATCCATTTGGGCATATACAATCTAAGAAACAAATTTCTATTTACAGATATGAAATCGAATGAGAAAGGGATGGATAATGTCACTTTGAGACTACTATTATTGTAAATTTTGGAATATCAGTAATATACAGTGATGGTATTTTCTGCTTAACCTGAGATTCTTTGACTGTTGCAATGAGTTTATGCCTTATGTTTCCTCAATATCTCTTCTCAATATATTGATTTTAAATTACTCATAATTCATGCCCTCATGCTCTGACTTCCATTTGGCATTAAGTTATTGAATATTTTTTGTTTGTTAGTATTATATTTTTCATTGAAATAGTAAAAGCCTCAACTTACACAAGGAGAATCATTTATCACTAGATACCTTCATACTATCTCCATGAGCCCAATGATAGTGAACTATATCCCATTCATCACCTGAAATCAAATACACTAAGACACTTATCAGAGGGTTAGCCATCCAATTTAAGACCTAATTGAGGAAATCATTAGATAAATTGAGAGGGCCCTCTCAGGCTGAAGAGGCTAATCCCTAGTCAAAAGCTAGTTTGAAAGAGTTACTCTAAGTTGTCTGTTGGAGCATCCCATCAGTAAAAATTTAGAGATGAAATTTTGGTGTGTTTTCCGGGAGTTGAAGACATATTTCACAAATTTTGTGCTCAAACTATGAAAGCTAAACTCTTAGAGGTAGTAGGATCTCAGAACATTTCAAGGCTACAGAAACTACCTTGGTGACTTCACTAAAAATCTTGATGTTTAAAGGTGGATTCAATAAAGAGATACACAAGGAGAAATACAAATCCTAACCCACCTACAATTGTGGATAATCCAGAAAGGATTCTCAAATGCATTGGAAGAAACTCTTCAAAATTAGATATTCAATCACATTCAAGAGCTTTTTCCTCTGAATTTATTCGAAGTCCTGAAGATAGGAAATTTGATGATAAAATTGAAGAAGTATTTTTTAGGTCTAAGATTGAAAAATTAACTGACTGATATAATACTAGATCTATAAAGACTAGGTATGACACATCATCCCTAGTGTCTAAAGAAGAAAAATAAGAATTCTGGAGAATAGTTACATCAGAGTTGTTGTTAGAGAGGGAGTCTTTTAAAAATCTAAACGAGTTAGATCCATTTGATTTTTTGTTGAAGAGAAAATCTGGAATACCTTTTCCTGAGTGGATTTCATTTATATCTAGACTTCAGATACCATCTACACCACCTCCTAACAACTCATCCTCACCTACTGTTTTCCTAAAAATTAGAATTTAATATCATCTGTTGTCCTTCCACATACCACAGTTCCTATCATCATGGTTGGAATTGTTCCTCCCCCTCCTCCTATTGGACCTACAAGGTATGCTCCACTTGTCTTCCCTGCTATTCTTCATGACCTCCCATATGGATACTCAACTAGAATAAAAAATTTTGGGAGTGAAGAGGAAATATCATGTGAGGAACATCTGGAACAATTTAATGATTTCATTCATAGAGAGGAGGTAGACCATGAAGATGTAGAAATGAGATTATTTACCCAGAGTTTCACTGGCAAAGTAGGAAAATGGTTTAAGTCCTTAGCTCCAACAAGTTTACAAAATTGGGACCAGTTAGAAGATAGTTTTTTTACCAAGTGGGGGAGTAAGGTGAATCCAGTGCAAGCCTTGAAAAAATATAACAATTTGAAAATAGCCTTAGATGAATCTGTCCAAGACTTCTCTAAGAGGTTTAACAAAGTCTATATCTCCATACAAGATCATATTAAACCTCCTCCAGGAGCTACTCAATTACACTATGCAAAGGCATTTGATTATGAGTTTTCCATATTGCTTAGGGAAAGATAGTTTGATTCTATAGAAGAAATGAAGAATGATGCAACGAAAGTGGAATTAAACATGTTAGTTTCCAAGAGGTCTAAGATGGGAAAAACAAAATTGAAAGAAGAGGAAAATCCTTCATCCTCAGATGCTAAATTTGATTCTATGTTGAAGAATATGGAAAAACTCATGGATAGACCTGTTCTTGGAGCTACTCCCTTTCCTCCTGCACAACAAGATGCACACATCAGAAATCCATAATTTAGGAGGCCTCAAAACTAGCAAAGACAAAGAGAAAAAAAAAATTAGCTTGAAGCACTAGTGAGGCCTCCCTTTCAACAAAATTATCTTGATGAAGAGCAAGCTTAACCTGAGTTTCAAGAGGATATTATCCACTATGTAGATGAAGATATCTCTGGGATGTTTCTAACTACGGAAGAGCATGATGATTCTGGTCATGACTTGAAGAAATATGAGGGACAATATGATTACCTAAAAGGTTATCAACATGCCATATTTGAAATGCAGAAACTCTAATATTCCAAAATGGAAAAGATGGGAATATAGAACATATGCACAATTCCAACTACAGTAAAATAAGAATTAAATATGTAGAACTGGAAAAATTCTAGAATACATCAAAACATCATACATATGGGCAAAAAATAGTTGAACCATATCATTAAGGATCAATAGAAAGTTAAGTACACAATGCTCTAAAAGGAATGCACTCAAGCCACAAGATGGCTGAAATACACTAAAGAAAACTAGCACTGGAAATGTTGTGTTGCTACTGTTGCTACTGGAAAATTTTGCTACTGTGAAGAAGAACAGTGTTTGGGAGGCTACTACAGTGCTAAGAAAGATCCGGTATTTTAATCACAAACTGTACCAAGAAAACTCATAACAACGCAGAAATGGTTTGGCCATATTTTAACTTTGGATTTTTTACCCTTTTTGGGTGGCACACTGCACCCCTGTTGGCCGAGTTACGCACTCCATGGAGACAACTACTGATATGGGGTTGAAGGAATGATATATTTTCTGGAATAGAACCCAATTTTCTCACTAACTAAAGGGTTGATCCCTTATCCTAATCCCCAAGCTAGAAGCTTGAGATATAGCTCGTCCTTTCTCTGCTCAAGTTGCAGTTGCAAACTGCACAACTACTGGACTAGACCACACTGTCAAGGAGGCTAGAGTTGTAGCCTACTGCTAGATGATTAAAGAATGATCATAGCTACTGTAAATGATCTCTCCAAAGTGAGGGATAGACCCCTCATAGGATTCCAAGCTGAAATAATTTGAACTTCCTTCCTCCCTTAGATCTGCCTGGCTGGACTGTGCAATTCCTGAAGGAAATGTTGCTACATGGAGGTGTAATATGATGGCCTGATGTTGGATATCAAAATTATGGTCCTGGAATACTGAAATGGAAGCTCAAGGTGAAAGCATGAATCCTCCACCGGTTTCCTAGCTGAAATGCTGGAAAATACCTTCCTCCTCTCAAACCCTAAGACAAGAATGCATGATTACTGAAGCTGTATATGTAGAAGAGAGGGGTTGAATGTGGAACCAATGTCGGATGATGAATAGCTGCTAAAAATAACCTTCCCAAAGTAGGCACTTGAAGCCTCCCATGGGTAAGGGTGGGATTCCTGCTAGGAAACACCCGTGTGCTAAACATCACGTCCAACTTAGCTAAACAGCTGAAGCGTTCAAAGAATGTCAAACGGAAATACAATATCAAATTCCAGACTCATTTTTTTTGCTACCCTCATATTCCTTATATGGGTGTGAGCCTTCCTTAGCCTTGGCCCACCTCATAACTGTGTTGCACATGTGGCCACTAGTATCCATGAAGATTGCACTGTCTCTCCATGATCTCCATGATCTTTGCAATTAATCTCCACTCACTCCATCATGTGTGCACTTAATGCACCACTTCCTCCATCATTGCATCATTAATTCTCTTTGATATTACTTTTATTCCTCCACTATCTCCATCATATTCCTCATTATCTCTCCATAATCTTCACTCTTCCTTCATTAATGAGTTGCTCCACTACACCATGATGATGATCTACTATCTACTAACCCACATTCACACAATGAAAGTGGATTTTATTCATCTATGGGGTTTATGCGTCCCTGCACCCTTTTATTTACTTAATTAATTGATAAGAGTAAGAACTCTAATATTCAAATTAACTAATGGAAAATTGGGAATATTACAGTCCTCACCACGAAAATGTTGCTTGTCCTCAAGCAACTATAAAATTGAATGCTACAACAATCCTCCTCCCTCCAAATGGCATCATCATATGAAATTTATCCCCATCTGCTCCAATGTGTAATGAATGCCCAGCTCCATAGCTGTCTCTCTAGAAGGTCTAGAATGGCTTCCAACTGTATAGCTAGATGCCTCTCCTGATCAATGAACCTCCAAGTGGCAACCATCTATTGTTCCAGAGCCTCTTCTCAGCATGACCAATATGAAGTGAAGTGGTTCCTCCCCCCAAAGGAAAGTCCCAACTCATGAACTATCTCTCCAACCCATGCTACATGGAGTAGGATGTACCTCTGCATGCTCCCATCATTGGCTTGGTTGGCCCTGCTTTCTCCAAGAATCCTCTCAACACTGTGCAAAATAGGAAAGAGAGACATATGGCTTGACATGTGAAATGTCGAACCATACTCTCTCAGTAATGGTTGTCGCAACAATTCCTCTTGCTACCATACCACCCCATAATAATACCAAGTATAGTGGCCATACTCTCCTAACATAAGCCCACGTAGTAAGGCCTCCTGTTTCCACCCCCCCCCCCCCCTCCTCATCATGCAAGGTATGGGAGAAATTTAGCCCATAATCTCCCAAGAGTAACCAAAGCAGTAATTACTCTTGCTTCCACCTCACATCATCATCATGCAAACAAGCCATGGAGAAATAAAATACTGATTGACATGTAGAATGTCACATCATCCCAGCATAACCAAGCTCCTTTTTGCCACACAATGTGAGTCCCATGCAATGTCCCAAACAATAACACACCCATTGACATAGGAGACGGCATGTGATGGCAAAACTAGCACAGCCATGCCTCCTGCTCCTGCATCACACCAATAATATACAATGCATGGATCGTGTTGGCATGTGACCGCACATAACATGGAGAAGTGGTCCCCATAAGGAAATCATAGGGCAGAGGAGTGAGTGTTTAAGGGGAAGGCCAAGCTATCTAAGAGCCGAACCAATGGACACATTCAGAACATTGCACATAGGTTCGAGTACAGTGGAGGCTCGTATTCATTGTGCCCAGATCCAACGGAAACCTAGGAGCACAAATTGCATGAGATTTATACCAAGGTGTGCCCCTGCAAGCAGTCTTTTTAAATCCGCTCATCTTCAAATTGACGGTTGACATTAACTGTGGGAACACTCTCTTCAAATTCCAAAAACCGCTTAAGTTCTCCCGCAAGTGGTTTCAGGCTTCGATAAAGGACATTACATGGTGATATCTGGAGTCCACGCCCTTTACTTTTAAATTAGATAAAGCAAAGAAATGGTGTATTTTCCTTACAATAACTTAATTTGGAGGATGCACAAAGGGGGAAATAGGCGGTCAGGATCAAAGTGCAGAATTGAAGCAGAGAGATGGATGACGAAGATTAAATCGCACATCGCTCCCCGCAAGTTTCAACATTTACCTCTCAAGACTTAGTTGAAACTTATATTTCCACCGATGCAATTTGGTGGGACCCACCCAACCTTACTGCATTACCAAATCACAGGAAAACCTTTATTTCTGCCTTTCCCTTACTTTTTCTCTTTTTTGCACTTCCCAACGTTTTAGTGCCCGCACGTCACACTTTGCATATCTTACCGTTTACCCTCCATCGCTATCACAAAAACCTTTCGATATGTGATTTGCGGGTGCGGTCCCACCTTCTGTCTGTCACATCACTCCTCCCCGCACTTTGCACATCGATGATTTTAAAACTTACATCCCATAGTTATCCTTTAAAATTTGTGATTTGTGATGTGCGATCAGGCCCCACCGCATCGCACATCGCACTTCGACGGTTTTAACACGGAGCCTTTTCATTTATCTTGTAAAACTTATGATGTGCAGTATGCGAGCCAGGTCCATGTCATCTAAAGCCATTCCTCGACCCCTGACCCACTCTTTTTTGTTTAAATCATTTCCTTCATGTTTTAATACTATCAGCCCCATCATTCCTTCAGCCATTTCCATCTGTTCTTCACACATCCCATCATCGCTAAGCCCCTCACATCTCTCTATCACCTCCGCTCCATGTCAATGCATCTGATGGCTCATAATCTATTTCGCATCCCCTCCACCTTTTGAAGGTTAATGCTTGGGGGGGTCTAAAATGGACGGTTTCTAATATCTCCTATGGTGTTACATGGCAGCTTGTAGTAATCTTGCAAACCCCCCCCCCCCCACCCCATCCAATGCCACAAAACATTAATTCCCCCCTCCAAAATCTAGTTTCCGGTTTGAAATTAAAACACATCATAGACTTTTGGGTGGAACATGCAGTTGTGGTTTATTCGGTTGATCCAGGAAATCTCCTCTAAAGAGCTAGGTTCATGCAGTACAACTGGCCACTTCACAATGGACTGAGTGGAAATCATGAGAATGAGGGAGTGGAGGCATTCAAAAAGGTGGAATTAAGTATTGGAAGATAGAATATCTACCTGTTCACGACCACTCCTCGCCATACTATTTGAAGGCTCCCATAATTGGCCTCCTCTGGTCAACTTTGTATTTTTTTTTAACTGTTAGATACTGATGTTTCACTGGTGAAATCTCAATTTCACCCATTCCTATTTCAATTCTCTCAGTACAGAAGTAATTTTTGGATTTAGGCTTTGCAAGTTAGGTAGGGTATTTTGATTTCATAGGTATGGGTCGATCATAAATTATTACGATCATAAACCCTAAAGGAGAACTCTATATGTAGGGAGTTCCAAGATGAAAGAAGGGTTCTGGAATTTTGAAAAATTTTGCTGTAGTTTTGTATGATTGTGCTCCCTGTGCTCTAAGATACATATTTGGGAGAGTTGTTTAAAACTAATATGATACAGAGCTGTTATTTGGATTCTATATGGAGAAATGAGTAGTGTGTATCTGTTTCCTTCTGTTATCAGTAATCGCCTTTTTATGTATAATCATGTTTCATTCTCTACTTCTTTGATGGTTCATGTAATGTAGCTGCCGGTGGTCTGCAATTTTATTCATGAATTCATGTTGGTATAATTCTTAGGTGTTAACACTCATGTATTAAGCTTGCTGCACTCCCTTAATTCTCACTCCACGAACCTTTGTTGTTTTCCATATCTCATTCATATTCATTTCCTCTAAGTTCACGAGGGACAGATTCTTAATCCTCTTAAGCCTGTCTCTTGTGGGTTCCTTCTTCATTCTTTATCAACACCTCTGAATATTTTTAAAAAGCTTCTGTTCATTGTTTTATATGTGGCCCATTTAAAATAAATCATCCTCAGAGCCTCCTAAACCCTCTCACAAGTATAGGTAATTCACATGAATCTGGCTCAAATGGTATTCTCCATTCTTGAATCACCAAAACCATTATTCTCTTGACCCATATTTTGTCAGAGGAATTTATACAGTTGTCCATATTTAACCTCTGATTTTAAGATGTCCTAGGTATTTTTCTTTTGCAACTCAAGGCTGTCTCTAGGAGCTACAATATATCATACAAATGTGAGATGTTGTGTAGTAACCATACTCACCCAAAAGCAACTAGCACAACCATGCTTCCTGCTACCCAGTGCCATAGATCTACAAGTAGCTCACCAACCACTTACTCGTCATCCTCACCCATCCATCCAACTGTGGGTGATGACTCACATCATTCTCCAACTTGGTATCCACCCAATGGAGAATACCATCCTCCCTAGTATGATGATATTTGCACTCCATGATATGTTGAAGTGCATCCTCCTAGAGGTTACTCCACGAGAACCTCTCATCGATGAACTAATAGAATCCATAAGATTTTGAATATGTTGTAGGTATAAACTTCTCTTTGAGTTGTGAGATGCTCATCAAGAAGGCTTCATCCTGATAATGGAAAATGATGTCCATCATAATATCTCTACCAACTATCATATGTACCTCTAATGCTTCATCAGTGAAGTGGTCATCGGAAAGCTCCAAGAATAGTTGGCCCCCCAACTCATCACTTCTCCCCACTGACATCATTGTCGATCTCCATGATGGTGCATCTATTGTCTCATGACCATGCACAATTCTGAACTCATGGCCCAGAATTGTACCGATCAGGACTATGCTCATCCTATCTTCCAAAACTCCACACTTCAACACAAAGTTTTGTGTGTATCTCAACAATGAACAACTAGGATGGCTATACATCTCCTCCTTGAGCATGTCAAGGGTCCTCTGCACAATGATAGTTTTTTTCTCCCAATCAGCAAGGTGCTCTAACCCTTGGTTATGCATTTTCTCTGATGGTATGAATCGACAAATCTCAAACTAAGGTATTGAACTAATATGGGATGGAAATGTTTGCAAACCTTGGATAAGCTTGTACTTGGGTAAATCTTGTACGGCTACAAGAGTTCCTCCAACTGCTGGTGATGGTGATGACTACTCCTCCAATGTTTCACTAGCACTGGTATCTACCTCTTATTCCTCGTGCATCTCCTAAATCATGCATAGGATTCCCAATCTCAAGAGCTCAACATCATCTCAAAAAGATGCAAGTGCTTTTTCTCCTCTGATGCTAGTACTTCTGCAGCTAGTGGTGGTGGTAGTTGCTCCCTTTCTAGAGTGATAGTGCTAACATCTTCCTTTTGTTTCTCATGTACTTCCTTTTGTGTCTCCAGTTTCTTCTATCAAACTTATTTATAACCCTTTGAGTGAAGTTTGCATAATAAGTCACACTTGCATGTTTCAAATGGTTGAACCACCAATCCTTTGCTTCACCGTCAATGTGAAGTGCTGCAATATAAACAACCTCTCTTTCCGCTACCATTCGTAGCTAGAAGAAATCATCTAACTCATTCATCAAAGCTTTCACTTTGCTTGTGGATGACCAATCAAATGTAGGCAAGAAAAATATATTCTGTATGTGCCCTTTTCTTCTATTAATGCTGCAAGGTCTCTGGTTCTCTTTGATATGAAGTAATTGTTGGAGAGTTATATTCTCCTTGAATGCTCTAGATTGAGATTTGTACACTGTAACATAATTAATTAGTCTCATGCTCTAAGTATCCTCCATCTCCATGCCAGTCATATCCTTCTGCAAGGAAATTTCATATATAAAAAGTGTTGTTCAGCTCTCTGCATTGCTAGTTGTTTATGTTGTTGATAGGAAGTACTTGGATATTCCTCATTCTAAAATCCTCTTGAGGTTTCTCTTCGCCTCCCCCTTCTCATTTCCTTAATCTCTATGGAGATCTCCTTCATAGACCCAAAGGGAATTGTGGTAAAACTTAATCCTTCCGCCATTGAAGACTTATTATTTTTATTCTTCTGATGTCATGAAGTGCCCACAAACTGAGCCAAATATCATGCTACCATTGTAATATTCCAAAATGAATAAGACATGAATATAGAACATATGCACAATTCCAACTACGATAAAATAAGAATTAAACATGTAGAACTGGAAAAATTCTATAATACATCAAAACATTGCTGGAAACTATTACTAATGTGAAGAAGAACCATGTGTGGGAGGCTCCTTGAGTGATCAGAAAGATATGGGATTTTAACCATGGATTCTACTCACAAAACCTAAAAAAACATAGAACGGATTTTAACTTTGTATTTTCGACCCTTTTTGGGTGGCATATTGCACCCCTGTTGGCTGAGTTATGCACTCCCTGGAGAAAACTGATGATATGGGGCTAAATGAATGATATATCAACTGCAATAGCACCCACTAAACTCACTAACTGGAGGGTGGATCCCTTCTCCTGATATCCAAGCTAGAAGCTTGAGATCTAGCTCCTCCTTTCTCTGCTCAAGTTGCAGCTACAAATTTCACAACTATTGGAATAGACTGTGTTGTGAAGGAGACTAGAGCTATATCCCGATGCTGGATGATGAAATAATTCTCATAACTCATGTAAATTTTTAAACACACACAAGAGACTCAACACACAATGAAGGATAAGCGAGAGGATTTCTTATTTTTCCATTACACATGATGCACATTTATAATACAATGGTGTGACTCTTGGTTTCACATTCCAAGGTCACTTGGACTCCATTGTGACTTTTCGCATTCCACACCTACCCATGTAGGATTAGGTGTTACAAAATCCCCCCTTAATCCGAAGGGGTATGTGTGATTCCAAGAAGAGAGTTGTAATACAAATATGCAAAGTATACATGGCAGCACTTGGGCTGAATCAACTCTCTGAAATGTTGGAAAAAAGAGGTGTTTAAGGATGACCACCAACACTGGAACGCAATACTTGTTGCAGTTCCCAGAACTCTTCCAAAACTGGCAAGAAGCTGAAAGCTTCTACTAGAGGAATTGTCCCTCATAAAAAAGGGAGACCTTCAACCTAAAATAAGGGAGGGCTACGACCTGTGATGGTTTAAGGATGACCAACAAATCTGGAATGCTTGAAGCATTTCATGGAACTCAACCAAAGCTGGCAAGAAGCTGAAGACTTATGTTAGACGAAGTGTTCCTCATATATGAAAGGGAGACCTTCAACCTAGAAGAAGGGAGGTCTACTACCTGTGATGGTTTTAGGTTATCCACCAACCAAAGATGATGGTTTAAGATTTTCCACCAACCAAAGGCATGCTTATGGGCATCTGTGTCTCTGGCTACATATCTGAATCTGGAATGATGAATTGTGGCTTAGGCTCGCTTGAACTGTTGTGTCTCTGGCTACAACTCTGAACATGGAATGAGAGATTGTGGCTCAGGCTCGCTTGATCTGAAATCGAAGCTTGTACATGACCACCATTTTCCTCCCTGTCAGGGACAAGGTGAGATGATGGCGAAAACTCAACTGCAAGTTTGCTAAATACTCTAGAACATGTTCTGACATGCGACTTAAACATCTTCTTGGCTGCTGATGCCCATTTCCAAGAAGCGATCCATCCAAGATGAATCTTTGTTCTTATAGGAGGCTTGTTTCTAAATCATCTATCTGAAGAATGAGTGTGCCAACCACAGTGCTTGCATGGATGAAGATCAAAAAAGTGATCTTTCATATGGCCAACTCGATCACAGTGTTGGCATTTTACAATCTATTATTTTTGTTGTGGAGCAGGATCTGGAACAGCTGTAGGTGAATTGTCATACAGAAGTCCGGCACTCTGAAATGTGATGGGCTTGGTGTAGTCTGGAATATGAAAGGACACATCCTTGTCATATCCAAGACAATTTCGGTGCTTGTTGTGGACAAGCTCTTCCCAAGGTCTGATGATGGGCTTGAGAAGTGGAGGCTGAACTACTGCATCTGCATGTACATCTGTTCTTGTACAAGGAACTGAATGGGAATAAACTGCATCTTTATTGACTTTCTTCTGATGAGAGTCTTTCTCAATCTCCTGAATAGAAACAGGTTCAGAATTGTGACTCTTCTGCTGAAGTTCGTCTTGCTGAAGCTGAGTTTCCAACTACAAAAACTCAATCTTTTCTTGTGCATCTTGCAAACAACCTTGAATGTTACAAAGAGAATTCTTGCTCATTTTTATCATATCATCAACATTTGAATGAATGAGGTTATTCAACAACTCTAATGCCTCATTGATTTTATCCATTTCAACAACTTAGGCTCAAAATAAAGGGTGTCAGCTTCAACCGAAAATGCACCTGTTTACAATGTAATGCAACTTGATTTCAAACAAATAAAAATGACTCAAGAGAACTCTCAAAGTACAAAATATTCTCCTCAAATGATGGAGGACAATCAATATTTTTTCCAACAACTCAAATTTACACTTCAAGTCTATTATGAATGAAGATGCAAATTCCACTCACAATACAATGTCAGTTCAATACAATATCTCTGCAAAAAATATGCAGCAAAAACACTGTGCAAGAAGCCTTTAAGGCAGCTGATTTTCTTTATTCAAAGAGTTGTTTGACACCAAAAACAACTCAACTCAACTCAACAAAAGAAGGAGGTTCACAAGCTTGGATGCTTGACCTTGCTGCAGAATGCAATAGAGCTTAAGAGAAACTCCACAAATCAGAAATTTTGTGTGCCCAAACTATGAATGCCACTACTATTCAAAATGACGACCAAATTGTCTTCAAATGTAAATCTCTTGCAGAAAATCACTTTTATGTCAATGCCATAAATCACAATGCAAATCTCATTTTTCTTATCTATGTGTACTGTCCATTTACTGATATGCCATTTTCATTTCTCTGCTGTTCATTTTCTCTCTTCCTCTCTCTGCTGTTTTTTTTTTAATTAATTAAAAATTAATTAAAAAAAAGAATTAATTGAAAAATTGAAGGAGGGAGAATTAATTAAAAAACTTGAAAGGGAGTGGAGAGGGGTTAATTAAAATTGTGGGAGGGAATTTTTTTTATTTTTGTATTTATTTTTTATTTTTTAATTATTTTTATTTATTTGTTTATTTTTTTTTTAATTTAAAAATGAAATTATAAATTGGCAGGAGAGGTCGTATTATATGGAGGGGCGGGTATTAAATTAAAATTAACGGGGGGGGGGGGGGGGTCATATTATATGGGGGGGAAGGTATTAAATTAAAATTAATGTCGGGGGGGGAGTGGGGCAGAGCTCGTGGGAAAGAAATGGGAATGGAGCGGAGTGCTAGGGCCGTGAAGTTGGAGTGATAAGGGGGAGCGATAGGGCTGTGAGGAAGGGCGTAGTGTGAGTGAGTGGCGGGGAGTGCAGCGAGGGGGTTGGGAAGCCCTGCAAGGGGGAGGCCATGAGTAAAACGCAGGGGGGAAGTGCGTTGGGTGGGGAAGAGTGCAGGGAGAGGAGGGCACGGGGTTGTGAGGGAGGGGAGTGTGAGATGGCGAGGGACGCTGTGCGGGTTGAGTGATGAGTTGAGGGAGTGCTGCGAGGGAGGGGGTCGGCTGAGAGAGGGGGGGGTTTATTATATTAAAAATTGAACGAAGGGGAGAGCTCGAGCTATGGTGTGGGCAGTCCAAGTTTAAAGCGAGGGATAGGGTCAATTGTGGGAGCACGAGGGGAGGGAGAGGGAATTGTGAGCGGCGTTGCAGTGGGAAGGGCGTAGGGGTATAAGGGTATAAGGGAACTGTGAGCGGCGTTGGAGTGTGGTAAGGTGCGTAGGAAGGGTTGACTGTGAGATGGGGGAGCGGCCATGTGTTGAGAGAGAGGAGGGGTATTGAGGTGCGTGTGGGAGTGGAGTGTGTAGCTGTAGTGGATATGGAGTGATAAGGAGGGGGTAAGGTTTGGTAATGGCGACGCAGGAGCGTAGGCAGCCGAGTGAGAAGTTAGGGAGAGCATGGGTAACGAGGGGTGGGTTGGATTAGAGGTCGAATGGAATGATAAGAGAGTGAGGGGGATTAGTGTAGGGGAGCGTTTGCTATGAGGGGGACGACTATGCCATGGGGAGTAGTGTGTGGGAGAAGAATTTTGTGTAGGTTGCAGAGGAGGGGGGGGCATGTTTACTCAACTTAATGTTCCTAAATTGATGTCATAAATTGTCAACCAGGGCTAGTAAACTGCTGAAGTGAAGTGCACTATATGTGCCTAGGTATCTTCTTCCTACTTCGTTGTGTTTAGTGTTTTTCTAGTGTTTTTGGTTTTGTGTTTTTATGCTAAGAGGAAAAGAACTAAATTATTGGCAAAGAGAAGTTATTGATCACACTAAAACAGAGAAAAAGCTACTCTAAACTATGTATGGCACCTAAGAACAAAAAATGCTAATCCATAGATTGTAAAGCTTGACAAGAAAAGTAACTCATAACATTAAACTCAATCCAATTCAATTCATTAGAGGTATGTTGGAACAATTTGATAAAAAGGATAAGTTTGATGTAATGAGGTTCTCTTTAGTAAACAACAACTTAAAATATCACAGAGAGAATCTCATCCATTGTTAGAAATTTGTTGAAACATTTTGAGAAAAGATTATCTGCAACATAGTAAAGAACCCTATGCTAAAATAACTTATGACACTAGAATTAACCCAATCTGCAACTCAAAATGTTACTATTAAGCCTCATTCAAGGGTTAGAGATCTCTTGGAATAACTTTGGAAAAAGGCTGTTGGTAAAATTATGAGAAATTGCAGAACAATAAATAACTCAAAATGATATAACTAATTCTTGTCCATATGATAATGATGTGTTAGAAGAGATTAAGAACAAGAGCAGCTTGTAAAATAATGAGGGTCTTTTAAGTCTAATTAACAGGACTAGAATGCAATTAACTAATAAAAATTGAAATACAATGAACATAATTGAATTAAAATGCAATTAACCTCCGAAGTACTACAACTCTATCTCATTCACGTGTTAGTGATATATTGGAACAATTCATGAGAAAAGGATTGACTGTAATATTCAATGTAAGTAAACATAAAACATGATGCTCAGAAAAACTGCCTAGATTAAGAACGAAACAGAGCTAAAGGTCACTTATCTAGAAAATATGCACAAAGCCTTTCAGACAGTAGGGGCCCTCTACCATCAGATTGGCACAAGAATCCTTAAATCCTTAAAATTACTTCAGATCATGCATTAAAGTTGTACTTCTTTCATTAAAGAAGAAACGCTCAGAAACAGAGTATCACAGTCTTTGAGAACTAACAACAAAACATCAACTAGCTAGTTGTTTCTCGGTTCACCGAGTTATTCTTATAAAAAAATACATAACTGTCATTGAGGAGAAATAGGCATAGGTGTCTTTTACAATCAAAATTGATCTAGGGCTCCTGTTGAGGACTCGTATTTTTTTGAAGACACCTACAGAGTCCTTATCCTTGTAGAAGTCTACTTCTTAGTTTTGGTTTTCTCCATGTGCATAACCACTTGCAGATTTTTGCTCAACCTTCGTAGAGGGAAAGGAATGATGTAGGATTGTTTTGGAATTTAACCATATTTTTTTTTCCCTCAAATGAAACCTGTAACCTGTGTGAACATAAATATGGCTACGCAATATGCGACTAGCTACAGAATGGTTGCATTCTGTAGCTAAGTCTGATCAAAAATCACTACGACAACAAAACCACAAAAGTATAATAAGTCAATCATTGCATGCATTCTTAAAGTGACTTTAATCATTCCTATTGATTTTTTAAGCCTATAACTGAGAAGGAGAAATGGAATGAAGTGAAATTTGGTGAAAGGAAAGGACATCTTTAGGGCTCAACATACCCCCACTGCAAAGCTTTTGCATGTCCTCATGCAATCAATCCATGTATTCTGAAACTTCTGCTAGGAAATATAACTTCCTTTTTTTTCTTTGCTTGGTGTTCAATGGTATCCTAGGCTTCCTTATAACCAATTTTCACCTCAGATTTATAAGTTCCCTGCTCAATTTCTTGTTTTTCTTCTTCAGCTTCTCACTAGCCTTGTACAATTTTTCCATTTGAAGAGAGAGATTTGTGCTCATGTCACTTTTCATCTTGACTTGTTCTCTTAAAATTTCATTTTCATTTTTTATATACCTATTAAGTACTTCCAATTCATATTTATCTCTTCTCAACACTTCAATTGAAGATTCTTGTGGGCTAGGAGTTCTTCCTCTATTTTCTGAGGCTCTCTTTTCTAATGACTCAACATAATTATAGATTTTTTGTTGGGCTGAGTCTACCTCCAGAGTTCCTCTATCAAGATCTTCTTCGTACTGGTACTCAGGAGATCTGTCAGTTGGTGTCTCTTCATCTTCAATATCTATGATTCCTTTTTGCTTAATTCTTGTTTTCTTCAATATGCCTCTAAGCCTATGGCTTCTTCTCAGTTTAGATGGTCCCTCACCTCTCTCCTTAGCATACTTTCTTATTATCTTTTCCTTTTTAAGATTTTTCTTGATTTCAGCCAATTTTTCAGAGATAATCTCCTCACTGTCTTCTTGTATGGATTTATCAGTTTTAATTTCAACAGATTTGGCAATTTTTCCTCTTTTGCTTCTTCTTAAAAGTTTTCCTTCAGAAAGAGTTTCTTTAGGTTATTCAAAATGATTCCTGAAGAGGAACTCATCTCAACTGTCTCCCACCTTTTTCAAATGATGCTCAATCAGAATATTAACTAGGCCATGGTGATACAAGGTGGTTTCTAAGAATTAAACCCTTTTTTGGACATTAGAAGCCATCCTCTTTAGGCTATGGAGTAATAAAAAGGGTAAATTTATTTCTTCATCTAGGAAATGCATCATAAGTCGAATGTGATAAACATATAGGGTGCCAAACCTTCCCTCACAAGTTATAAACTTTTCCAGAATTAGCAACATATTTCACCATTTATTCTTTAAGGCTGAACTAGGAATGCCTTTCTTGAAAACTGAAATATCCATACCTAGTGTTTTTAGCATCTGCCTCCATGCTTCATTGTGAAATTCCTTGTTTTTGAACCATCGTTCACCTTACCTTGGTAACTCTGCTGCTTCTACTATGAAATATTCTGTGATAATGAACTTGACATCACCTATTTCAACTTCTGACCCATTGAATGACCGGGCAAATGACTTGGTGACCTCCTTATGAAATCCATTGAACTTCTCCAAAAACTGTAGCCATCGAACCTACTGTAACATCTCTTTAATTTGTGGGTAACCTTCTAGATATTTGATTCCAACTGGTTCGGACCTTACAATAAGTCCCATGGCTTCTCCTCCTCAACTTCAATTTACTGCTCTGTTACTGCTTCCCTATTCAAGGTAAAAATGGCTGTAGAGGGTTGTTTTCACCTTAAAGATGACCTCTCTGTTTCTGCAGACAGGAATTGGCTACGGAAAAATGACATGAAGTGGTTATGGGATGAGTGAAATACGGTGAGGGTAAATCATAGGAATAAATGAGTTTGAGAGATGTCATGGATTAAAAGACTGCGGAGAAATCCCATGAGGATTTCAAAATCATCACTGAATATTTAGGGTTAGTGACATGACCTAATAGGTCACTTCAAGTACTAAGCGTTAAATTTTAATAAATGATGATTTGATATGGTAGAATGGAAGGGATTTGTCCAAGGATTTTATGATAGGTTTGATCAATACAAATAATCAAAATAACTTTATGAAACATACATATGACTTAACCATACTATATCTTTCATAATCTGTTATCATAATAATTTCACAATTTTACCTTAGCCCTTCTGTTGATTTTTTCTTTTTTTTTCAATATGCTTGGCCTTTCCTTTGAAAATCATTGATCTTTCAGTCTTCATAATCCTTTTGATTTTGTTTGTTGAAATAGGTGTGCAGGATCAATTTGCTGCTGAACCCGTGGTTACTGAATAGTTGGCTGCAGAAAATCTGGCTGCAGAATGTCTGGCTGCAGAATGTCTGGCTGCAGAATATCTGGCTGTAGAATGTACCTATGAAATCTTTGAAACATGGAATGAAATGATTTGAAATATGGATGGAATGAAGTATAAGATGAAATAAAATGGATTATGAAATATAGTGGAATGAAGCATGAATGAAGTGGAATATGATGGAATGAAATAGATCATAAATGTGGAGTGAAATGAAATATGAAAAGTGGCCTGCAACTTATGATTTGTAATACTCAATTGCAGAAAGAGATCAATTTCGAAAATCTGAAATGAAAATGAGATGGATCATGAAATGGAGTGAATGAAGTATGGATGAATGGAGTGAATGAAATATGAATGAAGTGAGATATGATGAAGTGAAATGGATCATAAGTGGAATGTGATATGTAAAGTGAGCCTACACTTATGATTTTATGATAGTTGTTTGCAGGAAAAGAACAATTTTGAAAAGCTAAAGTGTCAAAAGGATTCTGATTTTCACCTTATCTTTTTTGTATAAACATGCTAATCAATAATTAGTTTTCATGTTTATACTTTATTTATTTATTTATTTTCATCATCTGATTTCAGAAAATACAATTAAGTTGATGAAGAAGGAGGATTCTTCTTCATTAACTTCACATCATTGTTCTCTTGTAATCTCTTGACAAATTCTTCTCTTGAAAGTGGCTTATGATACAGCTTCAATCTATGAACATTTACAAGAAAAGTGACCTTATCTTCATCTATTTTCCTGATTTTTATTGCTCCATTGTCAAAAAATTTCAAAATTTCATATGGCCCAAGCCAATGTGTTTGGAATTTACCTTAAAAATCTTTGAACTTTGAATCAAACAAGAGGGCCCAGTCACCTTCTTTGAATTTTTTTTCCTTAATGTACTTATCATGCCATCTAGTCCTTTTCTGTTGGACTATATTTGTTCTTTGGACTGCATCCTGTCTAATCTCATCCAATTCATTAATCTACTCCAATCTGTGCTTTTTTGCTTCTGTTAGATCAAGTCCTAGCTAGACTGCCATTTTAAAAGTTTGAATCTGAAACTCTATGGGAAACAAGACTTGTTTTCCATAAACAAGTTCATAAGGGGTATGACCTGTTGTGCTTCTCCATGTAGTTCTATAGGCCCACAAGGCTTCAGGAAGCCTGTCTGCCCAATCTCTTCTATGTAAATAAATAATCTTTGTTAGGATCCCTTCAATGACCTTATTAGTAGATTCCACTTGGCCATTTGCTTGTGGATGATAGGGAGTAGATTTTTTGTGTCTGATTTTGTACCTCTCCGCCATTTGTTCCACTAGCATTGATGTGAATTGAGCTCCTTGATCTATAACAATTTGTCTTGGGACACCAAAACGAGTAAAAATGTCCTTAAAAATAAAATTGACTACAGATGCTTCAGTAGAAAAAAGCAATGGCTTGGCCTCTACCCATTTGGTAACATAATCGGTGAAAACTAATATATATTTCTTTTGTCTTGATGGAGGAATAATAGGTCCTACAAATTCTAAAGCCCATTTCTCAAAAGGTTCAATATGTACCTGAGGCTGCAATGGCATTTCACCTGAAGGAGAAGGTTTCCCTACCCTTTGGCAGCTATCACACCTTTTGACATACTCTTTAGCATCTTTAAAAAGGGATGGCCAATAGTATCATAAATGAAGGATCTTATTAGCTGTCCTTTTATCCGCAAAGTGTCCACCACAAGGTTCATCATGACATGCCTTGAGGATCTCAGGCATCTCATCTTCTCGAACACATATCCTAATGATAAAGTCTGGACCTGTTTTGTATAACTCATTAGACCCATGAATATTTTTCACTGTCATAAATGATCTTTCTTTTGTCTCTTGCATTCATTATTGAAGGAAATTTTCCTGAAACTAAATAATTAGCAATGTCAGCAAACCAAGGAGTTTGAGTAGAAATTGCAAAAAGATATTCATCAGGGAATTGATCTTCAACTGGAGTATTGTATTTAATGTTTTGGAGTGTATATAGGAAATCAGCTACTATATTTTGTTTCCCAGGCCTATCTAGAATGGTGATGTTGAATTCTTGTAAAAGCAATAACCATCTTATGACTCTGCCATTAGTAATTGAATTGTTCATTAGATATTTAATTGTAGAGTGATCTGTGTGAACAAAAGTTTCATAGCCTTTTATATAGTGTCTGAATTTATTTATGGCATGAACAATAGCTAAGAACTCTTTTTCAGTTACAATATAATTTAACTCTGAAGGAGTCAAATTTTTACTTGTATAGTAGATGGCATAAAGAATCAGGTCTTTTTGTTCCAATACTTCTCCTAAAGCTGTATCCGAGGCATCTGTTGAAATATGAAAAGGTAATTTCCAGTTAGGTCCCCTTAAAATAGGTGCTTAAGAGATTTTTGTTTTCAGGGTCTCAAAGGCTAACTAGCAATCAGGATTCCACTTGAATTCATAGTCTTTGGTAAGTAATTTGAAAAGTGGAGATGCTATCTTGGTGAAGTTTTCTATAAACCTTCGATAATATCCTTTAAATTCTAGAAAACTCCTAACATCTTTTTGACAACTTGGAATAGATAAGTTAGAGATGACTTCAAATTTTGACTCATAAACTCTAATCCCATCCCCTGAAATGTGATGCCCCAAAAAAATTCCTTCAGTAAACATCATAAAACACTTCTCATGACTTAGTGAAAGATTTGCTTCTTTACATCTTTTAAAAAAAAATTCCAAGTTTTCTAAGGCTTCTTCAAATGTGTTTCCATAAACTGTGAAATCATCCATATATACCTCTACACAATCATGTATTAGATCTGAAAAGATTCCTAGTACTTGTTGAACTCTTAGTTAAACTGAGAGGGGGGGGTGAATCAGTTTAACACATTCATGGATTTTTTAAACCTTTTATTCAAACTAACATACATCTTCATTTCATATTCAGCTTGATATGTAAGTAATCTTAGAATTTGAGCAGCAAGTATTAATATAATAGAACAACATAATTAATATGAGAGCAACAAGTATTAAGCAGATGATATAAATCATATCAACACATAAACATCATGCACAGAGACACTAGATATAAGTGGAAACCCATAAAGGGAGAAAACCACATCTTATTATTGTTGTGATGCAAAGGCAAGCTCCAGCTCCCTCTCACCACTGTTTTTCTGTAGGCACCAACCTACAGGAGGCTCCTACCTCAATTATGTAAGCTACAACTTGCATGGAAGCACCAACTCCCTTCAAATTTCTGCAAGCACCAACCTACAGGAGGCTTCAACCTCAGTCAGCTACAACTGACAGCTATCAAGCTGCTACTTGATAGGGAAGCTTCAACTTCCTCAATTTAACAAACTGAATGTTTGCTGATTTACCTCAGATATCAGCTCTGTTCTGTAGCTTCTCTTTCTTCTCTTAATCTTCTCTGATTTATTGTTCTATATTCTGCACTCTCTATATTTTCTCTCTCTATCTCTCTCTCTTGAGCTTATCGAATTGATATTATATATAGAAATTATCACATGACTGTTTGTATTTCACAAGGAATTTGAAGTGAACAGTCATGACTCTTTGACTTCTGTCCTCTTATTCCTTTTTCAACTCAATTTTAGAATTACTACAATATGTACAAGTTTCATGCTACAGTGGGATTTTGTCTTTTCCTTAGGATACTTGCCTTTGCATCACAAACAATAAAAATAATTACATCATTTACATTCACATTCTAAATTACATATTTCAATATCACTTAGCTCCTCTTCTGAACTTTGGCTTACTGGATTTTGTCTTTTTCTACTGCTGTTAAGAAACTGTTCTGCATCATCTTTGTTTACTGTCATCTATAAATTTCACCTGTTCACTGCTCTTCTAAATCCCTGTATTTTTCTTGTTCATTCCAGTTATATAATAGCCGTATGTACAGCTGTCTTTTAGTTAAACTTAAATATAACTCTGCATTTTTATAAACCCTTTTTAATCACACGGATATACCAGTGCTCCCAATCTTTACCATATGCCATCGACTATATAATCTTTGGTTTCATTTTACTGGAAACGCTTTGCATTATTAACATAACAAATATCTGCTCCCACTTTTTAATTGCATTCAAAGTTTCGTGTCCAACCATTTTCTCATCCGGCAATCTCCCACTTCTCTTTAATTCCACGCTAGCAACTTTAATTTAAATAAACAAGTCTGGTTTATCTAAATTCAAAGGATTTAGATATTAATTCCATACTCCTGTATAATTATAACCCGAAAATCTCTTATATGTACATATGCGCTAACTTCGCATTGTAACCCTCATACACAACATAATAGTTGACTATTGAACCATATTATTTAATTCTCAGCAAATTAACCCACAATCACATATTTCATAATTATACGAAATATATCCATATATTACGACGTTCAACCAGACCTTGTACTAAGGTTAATAAACCAAATTTGTTACATTTATCTCCGCCCCAGGCCCACAATACAACCAAACGACCAACCAAACGAATGCACCGTACCTGGCTTAACTTTCGGGCTCTTCTATTAAACCTCGTGCAGGTACTGCGAATGATCGTCGTTGGATGTCGAGTCTCCAAATCAACGTCATATGTTAATTTCGCTCCACGTCTTCAGTCGACGTATAACGCGCGAAGGCGCACTTTAAACATTGGTTTTGAAATGTCGGTCGGGACACGTGTTGATTCTTGTATGGAATCGCTCCTCCTCCAGGCAATACCACTTATGGTCGATAGGCGGTGCGGAGAATACCACTTCCAGCCTTTACTGTTCACCAAACCATGTTTACTGTTCACCGGTCATGGTTCCGCTTCCTCCAGGTTCCGTCTTCGTCCTTTTACTCCGGTTTCCGCCCGTTATATATGAAAGGGTTCTTTTCATTTATTTAATCTGACTCAGGGTTCCAGCCTACACTCTAGGTTCCGGTCCGCATTTGTTATTTATCAAAACGTTCATTGTTCAATGTATTTTTATTATTCGACTCCGCTCCATTCAATTATATATGGTCAACTATGGTTCCTCTCCTATTCACGCTGGTTCTTCAGTGTATGAATATATATAGACCATATATATATAATGCACCTACCATATATATAATGCACAGTTCTACCATATCAATCGAATACAAGTGCTCCGTTAAAACTTATGTTATGTGTAACGCCCGACTGTATGAAAGAATCTCGAAATTTATCTATATATGTACATATTTTTGAAATAACAACGGTTTCTCTGCAATGACATCTGTGGCTCTGCCTCTGTCACTTCTGTCACTCTACCTCTGCCTCTACTGTTGTGATAATAGCTCTATCTCCGTATTTTCTTCCTATGTCTCTGCCTTTCTCTTCATGTCCTCTTTGCTCCATTTTCTGTCTTAGTCTCCTTGTAATTGTTCCTGTTTCTGCATCTGCTACCTCCTTTTCCATCAATGAAAACATTTCCAATAGTCTCCCCCTTTGGCATTGATGGAAATTACCTCTGTTTTCCTTTTAGAAGCCCATTTTTTTCGTTTTCCTCCCCCTTTGACATCAATGGCAAAGGATTGCTCACTTTCTGATATAAAGTGTTTTCTGTATTTCTTCTACTGAGTTATGTTTGGGCCCTCTTCTGCTGACTTTGTACCAGACTTGTTGAGAGAACACTTTGAGGCTTATTGAACTTGAATATGCACTATAAATTGGTACAGTCCAAAGAACAGTCTCCTTTCACTAGTATAAGGCTGAAAGCGAGGATACTGATCCTTCATAGAACACATTGTATCAGCTTTATCTAGTCAAAGATGTATGATTAGGTTCAACAGCTAAAGTGTTGAAGCTTCAAAGGATAATCACGTTTCAGATTCTTAATATAATGTTTCAGAGCACAATACTGATCCTTTTGCTCTATAATTGACCTATTGATGCTTGAATAATGCAGGTAACTTTAGGATAATAACTTGGTGTTCTTTTTCCTTAATCCTTTGATACTGAGGACCTGATTCATGCTTTCGTTGCTGGCTGTTCTCCCCCTGAAATGATATTTTCGTTTTTGTTCTCCCCCTGAAATTGTGCTTTCTCTTTATATCAGAGAGTAGCATCTGCAGATACTACCCCTAGTTTATCTCTCAAGTATTGAAATGGTTCTCTAGCAAGAGGTTTGGTAAATATATTTGTTGTCTGTTCTTTTGTTGGTACATATTCCAGCTTTACTATCTTCTGAGCCACTTGTTCTCGGAGGAAATGATACTTGATTGGAATATGTTTAGTTTTTGAATGAAGTAGAGGATTTTTAGATATACTTATAGCACTTGTATTACCACATTTGATTGAGATAGGTTCATCAATGCTTACCTTCATGTCTTGAAGATTTTGCTTCATCCACATGACTTGTGTACAACATGCTGCTGCTGCTATATATTCTGCTTCAGTTGTAGATAGAGAGATGGATGTTTGTTTCTTTCTTAACCATGCCACCAGACTTTCTGCTAGATAGAAAGCACCTCCACTTGTACTTTTCCTGTCATCAACACAGCTGGCCCAATCTGCATCTGTGTATGCTATTAAAGTGAAGCTTTTGCTTTTAGGATACCAAAGTCCATACTGTGTTGTTCCTTGTAGATATCTGAGTATTCTTTTTACTGCCAGAAGATGGTTTTGTTTAGGTGCTGCTTGATATCTTGCTACTAGCATGATGTCTGTTCTGGATGCTGTCAAATACAGCAGGCTTCCTATCATGGATCTGTAGAGTTTTTGATCTACATCTGCAGTCCCATCATCAGCACACAACTTGCATCCTGTGATCATGGGGGTTGTCACAGGTTTGCAGTCCTCCATTTTGAAAATTTTCAGCATTTCCTTTAAGTATTTTTCTTGTGAGATGAATGTACTTGTGTTCTTTTGCTGAATTTGAAGTCCTAAGTAGAAACCAAGTTCTCTAATCATAGACATCTCAAACTTTGTTTTCATCTCATCGGCAAACCCTTTTGCTAGTTCTTCTCTGTTGCTTCCAAACATAATGTCATCAACATATACAACAACAATCAAGAGTTCATTTTCATGAGCTTTTCTGTATAGGTTGCTGTCTACTCCACCTCTCTTGAAACCCTGTTTTTGCAAATATTTATCCAGCCTTGAGTACCAAGCACAAGGAGCCTGTTTCAGTCCATATAGGGCCTTCTTCAGTCTGCACACATAGTCTTCTTTGTCTGTCAATGAGAAGCCTTCTGGTTGTTCCATGTAGACTTCTTCTTCTAAGTATCCATTCAGAAATGTAGATTTTACATCGATTTGATATAATTTGAAGTCTTGGTAACATGCAAATGCCAGGAACATTCTGATAGCTTCCATTCTGGCTACAGGGGAAAATGTTTCTTCATAATCAAGTCCTTCAATTTGTGAGTATCCTTTGCAGACCAGCCTGGCTTTATTCCTGATTACTTGTCCTTGCTCATTTTTTTTTTTTTTGAATACCCATTTTGAACCAATGATATTCCTTTCAATTGGTCTAGGAACTAGTTCCCAGGTATTTTTCTTCTTAATTTGGTCCAATTCTTCATTCATTTCTTTTACCCAATACTTGTCCTTGCTAGCTTCTTCAAACTTCTTTGGCTCTATTTGTGATAACATTGCTATGTATACTTCCTCTGTCTGTTCAGCTAGCTGCCTTCTTGTTTGTACTCCTACACTCTTGTCTCCTATGATTTTATCTTCTGGATGGTTCTTTCGAGTGTATCTTGAGGGGGTTTCTGAGTTCAGTCCAACATTTTCTGATTTTTTGCTTATTTCTTCATCATCTTGGTCCTCTTCTTCATGATTTTCAAGATGGCTACTGCAGTCTGTATCTCTTGTCTTGTTTTGGATTTCTTCATCAAATCTTACATCAATACTTTCTACAATTTTTCGAATAGTCTTGTTGTAGCATCTGTATCCTTTACTCTTGGATGCATATCCTAAGAGTATTCCCTCATCTGATCTTGCATCAAATTTCCCCAGATTTTCATCATTGTTCTTTATGTAGCACTTGCTGCCAAAGACTCTAAAGTGCTTGATTGATGCAGGTTTACCATTCCATAGCTCATAAGGTGTCTTGTCACTATTAGGTCTTAAATGAGCTTTGTTTAGAATATGTACTACTTTGTGTACAACTTCTGCCCAAAAGGTTTGAGGAATGTTATTCTCTTGCATCATAGCTCTGGCCATTTGTTGTATAGATCTGTTTTGTCTCTCTGCTACTCCATTCTACTAAGGTGTCCCTGCAATGGTAAATTGTTGCTTTATTCCAAGTTCATGACATAGGTCTGGAAAGTCATAATATGTGAATTCTCCTCCTCTATCTGATCTGATACATTTTAGCTTGCATCCAGTTTGATTTTCTGCTAATGCTTTGAATATCTTAAACTTTTCCAGTGCTTTTGATTTGTTCTTGAGAAAAGCAACCCATGTCATTCTGGATAAATCATCTATTATCAGCATGAAGTAGGATTCTCCACTTGGTGTCTTAGTTCTAGCAGGTCCACACATATCCATGTGCACAAGCTGGAGTGGTCTTCTTGTTGATAGCTTATCTTTAGATTTAAAGGATGTGCGAGTCTGTTTCCCCAATTGACAAGATTTGCATATGGTATTTGAAGGCCTTTTTATTTCTGGCATATCTCTGACAGCTTTATTCTTGCTCAGTTTGATGATATGATCGAAGTTGAGATGTCCCAATCTCCTATGCCATAACCATGACTCCTCAAGTTTGCTAAGATGGCAGGCTTCATCTTCCTCTTTCACTATGTAAACATTACTCTCTGTTCTAACACCTTTGAGCAAAGTCTTTCCTGTTGTGCTTGATCTGACTTCACAATCTTGTGCTCTAAAGCGAACTTCATAGCCTTTGTCACACATCTGACTGACACTTAGTAAATTTTCTTTTAGCCCATCTACAAATAGTACATCTTGGGCCTTTCCTCTTCCATTATCTATGCTGACTGAGCCTTTTCCCTTGATCTTACCTGATTTATCATTTCCAAAAGTGAAATTTCCCGATTTCTTTTCATCAAGAGTTATAAACTTGCTTCTGTCTCCAGTCATGTGTTTTGAGCAGCCACTATCCAAATACCACTGACTTTTCAGATCTTGAGCAGTTAGAGCCAAGTCGCATTTATTCATTTTCTTTATCCACTGGAGGCACCCTTTTGTTTGATATCTTTTGTGAGGTGATGAACTACATCTTCTGAGAGGACATTTGGAAGGCATATGTCCAACTTGATTGCATATACAGCATTTGATTATAGTTTTTGTAGAATTGTGAGTATGAACAGAATTTCTTTGATTCATAAACCTCCTTGAGGTGTTAAACATTAACCTTTGTCCATACTTTCTACACTCAATGATTTTATGACCAAATTCCTTACAATAGAAGCAGTAACCATAGAAGTTATTCGCATACCTGATGTAAGGTTGTCTCTTCCATTTCTTTGCTTGAGGCAGTCTCTTCAATGTTTGCCTTTTTTGCTAGTTATAATAAGCAGCAATGTGTCCCAACTTGTGGCAGACATAGCAGGTGGCATTCTTCATTGGAGGAAAGAATCTCCTTTTATGATTTCCAAATTTTACATATTCAGGGGTCTAAGTATTTATTACATTCTTTGCTACTAGTGGTTTCTTCTGATCTCTTTCTTCCTTGTTGCAGATTTCTTCTTTTGTAGCAATTGTTTGAGCTGCTTCATCAATCTTCTTTGCTTTTACAAAAATAATCTCTCTGTCAACCTTTTCTTTTCCTTTACTTGATTCTCCTTCATAGCCTATTCCAATATTTATCATAGGGGATCTTTGAGCAACCAAAATTGCAGTCAACTTACTAGAGCTTGTTGTTTGGGAAGAGTTTATAACCACTCTCCTTTGAGAATTTTCTAATTTCTTTCTGAGACATACTACTTCTTCTTCTAACTTTTCTTGTTCTTGAGTTTTTTCTTTGATTTGCATAAGTAACATGTCCTATATATTTTTGGCTTATTCAAGCTCTATCTTTAGCTGCTTAAGGTCTTCTGAACGATGTTCTTCTCATACATACTTGAGAAGAATGTCCTTTTGTTTTCTGCATTTCAATTTGAGTCTATCAATCTCTTCTAGAGAACTTCTTAGCTCCCCCTTAAGATCGACTTCACCTTCTTCTTCTTCATCTTCTAGCAGGAGACCTTCAAGGTCTTCTATGGCCATCAATAGGAATTCATAGGTTCCTTCTTCACTTGAGGAATCATCTGAATCTTCAGATGTACTACTGTCTTGTTGAGCATAGAAGGATTTTCTGCTAAACTTATTTCCTTTCTGCCAATTCTTTGATTTATTTTTCTCTGACTCTTGAGCCTGATTCCTTACTTTCTTGTGAGGACACTTAGCAGCACAGTGTCCCACTCTTCCACAGCTAAAGAATTTGAAGGGGATTTTACCCTTGTATTTACCTGAGCCTCTATCCAATTTCTTGACAAACTTTGCCTCTTCTTCATCTGAGCAAGAGCATATGTCTCCCTCTTCTTCTTTCTTCTTTTCTGTTTTAAAGGCTGCTTCCCTTGTACTTGGCTTTTTTTGTGGGAGTCTCATTTCATAGGCTGTTAGATTTACAAGTAGCTGGTTCATGGCCAAGGTCTCCCAATCAGCTGTTTCTTCTATTGCAGACACCTTTGGATTAAACCTGGATGGAAGAGATCTTAGAATATTTTGCACAATTATACTTTCTGGCATTTTTTCTCCAAGAGCTTTCATATTGTTAATAATTTCTGTAGCTTTTAGGAAGAAACTGGCAATGTCTTCATCATCATTCATTTTTAAGTTTTCAAACTGGGCTCTATAGACTTGAATTTTGGCAGTCTTTACTTTCTGGTCTCCCTCATGTATGTTTTCAAGAGTATCCCATATTTTTTTGGCAGTGTCTTTGTGCATTACTTTAATAAACTCTGCTTTACACAATCCATTCAGGATGGCATTCATGGCTTTTGCATTAGCCACAAAATCTTGTTTTGTTTCTTTTTCTGTGTCAGTTGCCTTTGGGGCATATCCTAATTCCACAGCAGCCCATACTTCTATTCCTAGAGACATTATGTATGTCCTCATTCTGATTTTCCAGAAAGCATAATTTTCACCAGTGAAGAAAGGGGCTTTATTGGTTGAGCATCCTTCTTTACTAGCCATCTTGGGAACCTAGGATCTCCTTTTAGTTGTTAGACTTGTACAAAGGAACCCGCTCTGATACCAATTTTTGAACCCTTAGTTAAACTGAGAGGGGGGGTGAATCAGTTTAACACATTCATGGACTTTTTAAACCTTTTATTCAAACTAACATACATCTTCATTTCATGTCCAACTTAATATGTGAGTAATCTTAGAATGTGAGCAGCAAATATTAATTTAATATAACAATAGAATTTAATATGTTAGTAGCAGGTATTAAGTAGAAGATATAAATCAGATCAACACATAAACATCATGCACAGAGACACCAGATATAAGTGGAAACCCATAAAGGGAGAAAACCACATCTTATTATTGTTGTGATGCAAAGGCAAGCTCCAACTCCTTCTCACCACTGTTTTTCTGCAGGCACCAACCTACAGGAGGCTCCAACCTCAATTCTGCAAGCTACAACTTGCAAGGAAGCACCAACTCCCTTCAATTTTCTGCAGGCACCAACCTACAGGAGGCTTCAACCTCAGTCAGCTACAACTGACAGCTATCAAGCAACAACTTGATAGGGAAGCTCCATCTTCCTCAATTCAACAACCTGAATGTTTGCTGATTTACCTCAGATATCAGCGTTGTTCTGTAGCTTCTCTTTCTTTTCTTAATCTTCTCTGCTTTATTCTTCTATATTCTGCATTCTCTATATTTGCTCTCTCTCTCTCTCTTGAGCTTATCAAATTGATATTATATATAGAAATTCTCACATGATTGTTCGTATTTCACAAGGAATTTGAAGTGAACAGTCATGACTCTTTGGCTTCTTTCTTCTTATTCCTTTTTCAACTCAATTTTATAATTACTACAATATGTACAAATTTTATGCTACAGTGGGATTTTTTCTTTTCCTTAGGAAACTTGCCTTTGCATCACAAACAATAAAATATAATTACATCATTTACATTCACATTCTAAATTACATATTTCAATATCACTCAGCTTCTCTTCTGAACTTTGGCTTACTGGATTTTGTCTTTTTCTACTGCTGTTAAGAAACTGTTCTGCATCATCTTTGTTTACTGTCATCTGTACATTTCACCTGTTCACTACTCTTCTGAATCCCTGTATTTTTCTTGTTCATTCCAATTATATAACAGCTGTATGTACAGCTATCTTTTAGTCAAACTTAAATATAACTCTGCGTTTTTATAAACCCTTTTTAATCACACGGATATATCAGTGCTCCCAATCTTTACCATATGCCATCAATTGCATAATCTTTGGTTTCATTTTACAGGAAACGCTTTGCCTTATTAACAAAACAAATATCTTCTCCCACTTTTTAATTGCATTCAAAGTTTCGTGTCCAACCATTTTCTCATCTCGCAATCTCCCACTTCTCCTTAATTCCACCGGCAACTTTAATTTAAAATAAACAAGTCTCGGTTTATCTAAATTCAAAGGATTTAGACATTAATTCCATACTCCTATATAATTATAACCCTACAATCTCTTATATGTACATATGCGCTAACTTCGCTTTGTAACCCTCATACGCAACATAATAGTTGAATATTGAACCATATTATTTAATTCTCAGCAAATTAACCCACAATCACATATTTCATTATTATACGAAATATATCCATATATTATGGCATTCAACCGGACCTTGTACTAAGGTTAATAAACCAAATTTGTTACATTTATCTCCGCCCCGGGCCCACAATACAACCAAACTAATTGTAACCAAACTAACGACCGCACTGCTTAACTTCAGCTCTTCTATTAAACTGTAAGTTCGCTTAACCATCCGTTGGGATGCCCAGTCTTCCAAATCAACGGTATATGTTGATATCGCTCCCACGTTTTAGTTCATATAACACACCTAAAGGTGCACTTTAAACAATGGTTTTAAATGTCGCTGACACGTGTTTCATTCCTCAGAGGAATCGCCTTTCCGCAATACCACCTTATGGTCGAGAAGTGTGTGGAGAATACCACCTTCCACTTTTACTATTCACCAAACCACGCATCGTTTCACTGTCATGGTTCCACTTCCTCTGAAATTCGTCGTCTCTTAGCCCGCCTTCATCATATATGAAAGAGTTCTTTTCATTTATTTAATCTAACCCAAGGTTCCAGCCTACGCTTCAAGTTCCGATCCGCCTTTGTTATTTATCAAAACGTTCACTGTTCAATGTATTTTTATTATTCGACTCCGCTCCATTCAATTATATATATATATATATATGGTCAACTATGGTTCCGCTCCTATTCACGTTGGTTCTTCGGTGTATGCATATATATAGATCATATATATATAACGCACCTACCATATATATAATGCACAGTTCTACCATATCAACCGAATACAAGTGCTCCTTTAAAACTTATGTTATGTGTAACGCCCGGCTGTATGAAAGAATCTCAGAATTTATCTATATATGTACATATTTTTGAAATAACAACGGTTTCTCTGCAATGACATCTGTGGCTCTGCCTCTGTCGCTTCTGTCACTCTACCTCTGCCTCTACTGTTGTGATAACAACTCTGTCTCCGTATTTGCTTCCTCTGTCTCTACCTTTCTCTTCATTTCCTCTTTGCTCCATTGTCTGTCTTAGTCTCCTTGTAATTGTTCCTGTTTCTGCATCTGCTACCTCCTTTGCCATCAATGACAACATTTCCAACAGTACTGCCCTTTGAAATGTTGCAGGTGCATTGCATAGTCCAAATGGCAATACTCGGTAAGCATAGGTACCCCAAGGACAAGTAAATGTGGTTTTGTCTTGATCTTCAAGTGCTACTTGAATTTGATTATAACCACTAAACCCATCTAAATATGAGAAGTACTTTTTTCCAGCTAATGTATCTAACACCTGATCTATGAAAGGTAGGGGAAAATGATCTTTAAGAGTAGCTTTATTTAATTCCTGGTAGTCAATACATACCCTCCATTTACCATTTTTCTTTGGCACAGTTACCAAAGGAGAAACCCACTGACTATCTAAAATGGGATAGATAAAGTTGACACTTAAAAATTTCTGCAATTCGTCTTTAACAATCTCCCTAAGGTTTGGATTCATCCGTCTCTGAGGTTGTCTGATTGGCTTACAATTTTCCTCTATGTAGATTGAGTGCAAGTCTTAGGGATTATCCCTTTCATATCAGTGTACTCCCATGCATATGCAGAAGAATGTCTCTGTAATATCTTGACTAGCTTTTCTTGTTGAGATTTATCTAGGTTCTTGTTTATGTTTAAAGTTTTATTTGGAAATATCTCAATTGTAGAGCTGCAAAATTTATCCATGGAGTAAAGAGACATCTATCTTGATGATAAAAACTCAATTTTGGATTCTTCTTGAAATTGTTAATGTTTGTATTCCGAAGAGGATTCAAAATTTTCTAAGGTATTTAGAATCTGGCTATCTTCACTAATTTCTGAAATTGTGAAGAGAGGTTGTATGTATTCTTCATCTTCAATCCATTGAGTATCATATAATTCTATAATTTTTTTTGCGAGAGGATACAAGGTAAATTTCTTGGCTGAACTACCATCAGAGATGTACATATCACCGGATCTATAGCTAACCAAGGTCTTCCTAATATAATAGGATTCCCTCCTAGATTATTCTTAGGAGTTAGGATCATAAAATCCACAGGATACTCCCAAGAATATAGGGACACTGGAATGTCTTCTATTACCCCATCAGGTTTGATCATAGATCTGTCTGCTAATTGTAATAATGTGGGTGTAAAAATAAGATTAGGAAGTTTTAGTTTATCCATGATTTGTCTACTCATGACATTGATTGCTGCTCCTAAATCAATAAGTGTGTTTTGGATCTCAGTTCCATTGATGTGTATTTTAACAACTAGATTTCATGGGTCTAGATACTTTGGAATGGAAATCTTACCCATCATGATATCCGCTATTTTTTCTGCCAGTTGAATTTTCTTTGTCTCCTTTATTATTTTTCCTATTTTTTTCATGCTCAACTCCTTTATTGTTTTTGCTAAAATTGGAATTTCCTTGATAGCTTGTAATAATGGGATCTTAATACAAACATTCCTTAGCTCATCTAGGAAATCATAATTAGGCACCATAATTTGTTTTTCTACATCCTTATCAATTTGTAATCTTTCCGGAAAGGGAGGTGTAGAGGTAGATGTTGATGGATGCTCTAATATTGGAGTTGAAATTATTGGTTCTTTTTTTTTTGATTTTTCAATATTTGTGTATTGAAAAGGTGTGCTCTCTTCAAGAATTTTATTTACCCTTAGAGAATCTTCCTCAGAGTTGTTTTTCTTTTGTATGATTACAAAAGGTTTCTTCTTTTCAAGTATTCTTCCAAACCTAAGTTGAACATCATTAAGATCTAAAGGAGTAATCAAATAGGTTGGAAACTGTTGGCCTTCTATCATGTATGTGTTCTGAAGATTTTTATTGTTGGGGTTTGGTATGGGTTGGGCAGGTAACTGATTTTCTTTCTGAGGAAATGGTAATGGAAGTGGTGGATTTTGATGTTGTGGATTTTGAGGATTTTGTTGAAGATTTTGTTGAGGAGGGAAATTTGGATATGGTGGATAAGATGGTGGATATTGATAGTACCGAGAGTATCTTCCATAAGGATTTTGTGCTCCTTGTGCCCAAGTTTGAGATTGATTTTGGAATTGGGGCCAAGGTTGTTGCCAAGAATTCCAATTTGATGGGGGTTGATTATACAGATGATCATGGAATCCTTGTGTTTGAGGTCCTTGCCAAGGCCTCCTAGAGATAAGATTGAGAGATTCTGTGGAATTTGTAGGGGTTTCTTCTTGAAAGACAGCTTTAAGACCAGGAAGTGAAGGAAAACTCTTGGTCTCATGTTTTTCTGAACAAATTACACAAGTCTCTACTATTTTTGCATCCAAAGGGCACTCTCTCAAGGCATGCTTCTTTCTACATTTGGGACAAAAGATTGCTAAGGCATCAGATTCAGCTTTTTTCTTGTTTTGTAACTTAAGGGTGTCTATTTGTTCACTAAGACTCCCTAAAATATCAGATTTGAATTCATCAAGCATATGTATTATTTCTGCCCCACTTACTGTCCCAGAAGCAGACTTACTTGCCCTTGCAAGAGGAGGGTCTCTTGGTCCTTTTACAGTTTTAGATTTCCCTCTTGAAAGGTTGATACATAATTCAGCTATTTTAGGTAATGTGAGCTGAGATATATCCCCTTTTCCCATCATGTTAAGGATATCTAGCCTTTCATCCCTAATTGTCTTCAACAAGAGAGCTTTCAAAGTATCTTGGTCTAAGTTTTCCATTTTTGCTCTTTTGATGTAATAGTTAAACCTGTCCAACAAATCTTCCAGATTTTCATCCTCTTTTTGTAGCATTTTAAACACTTCCTCCTTATGGTTGACTGGCATACAGTAATCCCAATACCTCTCTAGAAATACATGTTTCATGTCTTCCCATGTTCTAATGGAACTGTTGATCAAACTCATAGACCATTTTAATGCTGATCCTTTCAATGTTGAAGGGAATAGTTTAATTTTTTGGGCATCTTGAAAGTAATAATAGGTTCTAAATATGACTTCAAATTCAAATAGGAAGGTTTCAAGATCTTCACTTTTGAGTCCATAAAATTTTGGAAGGACAGAGGGTGAAATGTTTTTCATAGTTGCATTGGTTTTTTCATCTACTATAGGAAACCCAAAAGAGCTTCCCATTTCCATTCTACCTCTTCCTCCTTCTCCTTCTGCACCTCTACCTCCATCTCCTCTACCTCTACCTCTACCTCCTCCAAATAGTGTATGTTATCCATTAAAGACTCATCCTCCCTCTTCTTCTGCCATGGTTGATTCTTCTGTGGAAGTAGAAACTTTTATGTCCCTAGCAGGGGTTCTTGAATCTTCTTCTAAGACAGGTTCAGTGGATGAAGTGGAAGGTATTTCTGATGGAATATCTGATCTTAAGTCTTCTGGAAGTCTATGATCAATAAAGTATGGGATGTGGGTTTGAAGTTGAGGTGTGCTGCCTCTTGGTCTTGGTGGAACAAGTGGTGTTCTAGGAATCAAGCTTCTGCTTCTTATGAATCTACCCCTTGAGTCTCTTTATCTACGCATATCATTGTTTTTGGGAGGTAAGAAACAAGGCTACCTAGTTACACTTCCCCAGCAACGACGCCAAAATGTTTACTCAACTTAGTGTTCCTAAATTGATGTCATAAATTGTCAACTAGGGCTAGTAAACTGTTGAAGTGAAGTGCACTATATGTGCCTAGGTATATTCTTCCTACTTCATTGTGTTTAGTTTTTTTCTAGTGTTTTTGGTTTTGTGTTTTTATGCTAAGAGGAAAAGAACTAAATTACTGGCAAAGAGAAGTTATTGATCACACTAAAACAGAGAAAAATCTACTCTAAAATATGTATGGCACCTAAGAACAAAAAATGCTAATCCACAGATTGTAAAGCTTGACAAGAAAAGTAACTCATAACATTAAACTCAATACAATTCAATTCATTAGAGGTATGTTGGAACAATTTGAGAAAAAGGATAAGTTTGATGTAATGAGGTTCTCTTTAGTAAACAACAACTTAAAATATCACAGAGAAAATCTCATCCATTATTAGAAATTTGTTGGAACATTTTGAGAAAAGATTATCTGCAACATAGTAAGGAACCCTATGCTAAAATAATTTATGACACTAGAATTAACCCATTTTGCAACTCAAAATGTTACTATTAAGCTTCATTAAAGGGTTAGAGATCTCTTGGAATAACTTTGGAAAAAGGTTGTTTGTAAAATTATGAGAAATTGCAGAATAGTCAAGAACTCAAAATGATATAACTAATTCTTGTCCATAAGGTAATGATGTGTTAGAAGAGATTAAGAACAAGAGCAGCTTGTAAAATAATGAGAGTCTTTTAAGTCTATTTAACAGGACTAGAATGCAATTAACTAATAAAAATTGAAATACAATGAACAAAACTGAATTAAAATGCAATTAACCTCCGAAGTACTACATCTCTATCTCATTCACGTGTTAGTGATATATTGGAAAAGTTCATGAGAACAGGATTGAATGTAATATTCGATGTAAATAAACATAAAACATGATGCTCAGAAAAACTACCTATATTAAGAACGAAACAAAGCTAAAGGTCACTTATCTAGAAAATATGCACAAAGCCTTTCGGACAGTAGGGGCCCTCCACCATCAGATTGGCACACAAATCCTTAACTCCTTAAAATTGCTTCAGATCATGCATTAAAGTTGTACTTCTTTCATTAAAGGAAAAACGCTCAGAAACAGAGTATCACAGTCTTTGAGAACTAACAACAAAACATCAACTAGCTAGTTGTTTCTCGGTTCACCGAGTTATTCTTATAAGGAAATACATTACTGTCATTGAGGAGAAATAGGCATAGGTGTATTTTACAATCAAAATTAAACTAGGACTCCTGTTGAGGACTCATATTTTGCTGAAGACACCTGCAGAGTCCTTATCCTTGTAGAATTCTACTTCTTAGTTTTGGTTTTCTCCACGTGCATAACCACTTGCATATTTTTGCTCAACCTTCGTAGAGGGCAAGGAATGATGTAGGAGTGTTCTGGAATTTAACCATATGCGTTTTTCCCTCAAATGACACCTGTAACCTGTGTGAACATAAAGATGGCTGCAGAATATGCGACTAGCTACAGAATGGTTGTTTGCTAGATGCACAAAGAAAAGATCAAGTTTTTGCAGTTGGAATCTCAGCTTCAGCAAGATGAACTTCAGCAAAAGAGTCACCATTCTGAACCTGTTTCTATTCAGAATATTGAGATTGACTCCCATCAGCAGCAAGAAGATAAAGTTCCAGATGATTCCCATTCAGTTCATTGTACTAGAGCAGATGTACATGCAAATGCAGTAGTTCAACCTGCACTTCTCAAGCCCATCATCAGACCTTGGGAAGAGCTTGTCCACAACAAGCACAGAACTGGTCTTGGATATTACAAGGATGTGTCCCTTCATATTCTAGACTACACCAAGCCCATCATATTTCAGAGTGCCGGATTCATGTATCATAGTTCACCTGCAGTTGTTCCAGATCCTGTTCCACTTCCACAACAGATTGAGAAATGCCAACACTATGATCGAGTTGGCCATATGAAAGATCACTATTTTGATCTTCATCCATGCAAGCAATCGCGGGAGCCACAGATAACCCATTCTTCTGCCGCATGTATTTCCGTAAACAAGCTTCCGCAAGGCATAAGATCTACCTTGATGGATGACTTTCTTGGCAGCAGACCAATTTTTAAGAAGATGCTTTACGAAGAGCACAAGAACCTTGTCTCCATGATATTGAGCAAACTTGCAGTTGAGTTTTCACCATCATCTCACCTTGTCCCTGACAGGGGGGAAAATGGTGGTCATGTACAAGCTTCGACAATAGATCAAGCGAGCATGAGCCACAATATCTCATTCCATGTTCAGAGTTGTAGCCAGAAGTTCAAGCGAGCCTGAGCCATAATTCTTCATTCTAGATTCAGAGATGTAGCCAGAGACATGGATGCTCATGAGCATACCTTTGGTTGGTTGATAACCTTAAACCATCATCTTTGGTTGGTGGATAACCTAAAACCACCACAGGTAGTAGACCTCCCTTCTTTTAGGTCGAAGGTCTCCCTTTTATATATGAGGAACACTTCCTCTAGCAGAAGCCTTCAGCTTAGTAGCCTTTAGCTTCTTGCCAGCTTTGGTTGAGTTCCAGGAAATGCTTCAAAGCATTCCAGAGTTTTTGGTAATCCTAAAACCATCACAGGTAGTAGACCTCCCTTCTTTTAGGTCGAAGGTCTCCCTTTTTTATGAGGGAAAATTCCTCTAGCAAAATCTTTCAGCTTCTTGCCATTTTTGGAAGAGTTTCGGGAACTACAACAAGTTTTGCGTTCCAGTGTTTGTGGTCATCCTAAAACCCCCTCTTTTTTCCAACATTTCAGAGAGTTGATTCAGCCCTAGTGCTGCCATGTATACTTTGCAGATTTGTATTACAACTCTTTTCTTGGACTCAAACATACCCCTTTGGATTAAGGGGGATGTTGGAACACCTAATCCTACATGGGTAGGTGTGGAATGCGAAAAGTCACAATGGAGTCCAAGTGACCTTGGAATGTGAAACCAAGAGTCACACCATTGTATTATAGATGTACATCATGTATAATGGTAAAATAAGAAAGCCTCACGCTTATCCTTCATTGTGTTGAGTCTCTTGTGTGTGTGTGTTATCTTCCTCATACACCATGTGTGTGCTTCAACATGGTGTTTAACAGTCTGATCAAAAATCACTACAACAAAAAAACCACAAAAGTATAATAAGTCAATCATTGCATGCATTCTTAAAGTGACTTTAATCATTCCTATTGATCTTTTAAGCCTATAACTGATAAAGGAGAAATGGAATGAAGTGAAATTTGGTGAAAGGAAAGGACATCTTTAGGGCTCAACAGGCCGAAAGGCCTGAATCAAATTTTTTTATTTCTTATTATATGTAAAAACAATAGAGGAGTGAAATCTGAAACCCAAGACTTTAAAACAACATTAGGAAATTTTGCTAGAAATGCAGGATTTTAAGCAGGAATACACAGTAGAATTTTTCTGGAAATTATAGCGGTAAAAAATCCAGCAGCAGAAAATGTAGAGATGATGAAATTTTAGGCAAAAAAACTCAGAAATTTTTTCCATTAAAAAAGCCAGAAACTTCTTTTTCAGAAACCCAATTTAAACAATTTTCAGCAGCTCTCCAAATTGCAGAATTTAAAAGGTAGAAATTGCAGGGAAAAAATTCAAAATTTGAATACAAAACCTGCAACGCCAAGACGCACAATGCTTCTCTTCTCCAAGACAAAATTTCTGAATGCGGCAAAATGACTGCTGCAAAAACTCTCTAAATGCTGCAAAAATGCCAAGAATTTTTGCAGATATGCACAGGCCATAAACACAAATGGCTCACTCAAGGTTGAGCTGGTTATGGACGTATCAGCTCTGATACCATGTTAAACACACACATGGTGTATGAGAAGAATAAACACACACACACAAGAGACTCAACACACAATGAAGGATAATCATGAGGCTTTCTTATTTTTCCATTACACATGATGTACATTTATAATACAATGGTGTGACTCTTGGTTTCACATTCCAAGGTCACTTGGATTCCATTGTGACTTTTAGCATTCCACAGCTACCCATATAGGATTAGGTGTTTCAACATAAATGATCTCTCCAAAGTGAGGGAAATACCCCTCACATGATTCCGAGCTGAAATAATTGGAACTTCCTTCCTCCCTTAGATCTGCTTGGCTGGAATGAGCAATTCCTGAAGGAACTTCTGCTGCATGGAGGTGTAATATGATGGCCTGATGTCGGATATCACAATGCTACTCCAGGAAGACTGAAATGGAAGCTCAAGGTGAAAGGATGAATCCTCCATTGGTTTCCTAGATGAAATTCTAGAAACTACCTTCCTCCTCTCAAACTCTAAGACAAGAATGCGTAATTCCTGAAGTTGTATATGAAAAAGAGAGGGGTTGAATGTGGAAACAAATGTCAAACAAACTTAGCTAAACAATTGAAGCGTGCAAAGAATGTAAAACGACAATATAGTATCAAATTCTAGACTCATTTGATTTTCTGCCCTCATCTTCCTTATATGGTTGTGATATTTCCCTAGCCTTGGCCCACCTCATAACTATGCTGCACATGTGGCCACTAGTCTCCATGAAGACTGCGATGTCTCTCCATGATCTCCATGATCTTTGCAATTAATCTCCACTTCCTCCATCATGTGTGCACTTAATGCACCACTTCATCCATCACTACATCATTAATCCTCTATGATCTTACTTTTATTCCTCCACTATCTCCATCATCTTCCTCATTATCTCTCCATAATCTTCACTCTTCCTTCATTAATGAGCTGCTCCACTACTCCATGATATTGAACTACTATCTACTAACCCACATTCACACAACGAAAGTGGATTTTATTCATCTATTTGATTTATGGGTCCCTCCACCCTTTTATTTACTTAATTAATTGAGAATATTAAGAGCTCTAATATTCCAATTAACTGATTGAAAATGTAATGTTCCTTTTTCAGGATTGCTCATAAATCATGCACTGAAAAATGAATTTTCAAGAAAATATGAAATGGAACAAGAAAATTACTCTTGGATCCATTAGATCAGTCAATAAAAAAACTAAATCCAATATTTCAGAAGAAACAAATAAGACTAGGTGGGTTAAATAGATCTCCCACACCTAGTTATTTTCAAGAGAAGGCCCAATGAGGGGATGCAGAAAATTAAAACGCTCTAATGGGAGTGTATAGAGCTATTAGTGCATAAAAGGTGTTGATAGAAACTCAGAAATTGATTCCAAGTACAACAACAACTTAGATCTGAATTTAGGATCCAAAAAGTGAGGAAAAGCAGTGATTTCGACCCTAAAATAGATGTATTCAGAAATCTGCGTAAAATTAAGGGAAATTATGGGATTTTATTTCAGATTAGTTCATGAGGGACCTATGCTCTAAATTTCAGCTCAAACAAAGCATTCTAGCTATGTTAAACAATTCCCCCATCCTCGAATATGCTTAAAAATGTTGATTTCCCATGACTTTGAGTATGCAGAAAATGGTTGAAGCATGCAGAGCGTAATTTATGAATAAATTAGACAAAATATGTCTGAAACATCAGATCTGAAGTTTATTATCACTGAGCATGAAGAAAAATGGATATTCAACTCCTTTTATACATCAAAATATCACCCGGCAAGGGGATTTCATGAAAGAACAAAATACAAGTATCAGATCTGAAAAATATGGATCTAGAAAATGTAGAATCACTGAATCTCTCAGTACATGAGCTGAAATTTATGAAATTATAGAAGAATACTGAAATACAAACTTTCCGGAAGAAGGGATGGCCCTTTCTCAAGGAAATGAGCACCAAACTAGGGTAGAAACCTTGCTGCAGCAATGCACTGGAAAAATAACGCGGTTTCTGAAGTATAATTTGTAGATGATGATGGAAGTTCCTTTGGCCTGATGCCAAGATCTGAAATTGAAGCTCAATGCTTCCTCACTAATCTTCTAGAGAAAGGAATGCTCCCTTTTCTGCAAAACTAGATCTAGAAGTGGTGTTGAAAACCCCTCACTACAACACCCAGCAACACGGTATTATTCTGCTGTAGAAATAACATTGTCTTGATGGAGGAAGCTTGGCCTCAAGCCTAGATGTGAGGCATTTTAGAACATGCTCCTTCAAGAGCTCCTCAATGAAGGAGGAGGAATTCCTAAACAGGAAATTCCTCTCTCTAGCTAAACAACGAGAGATTTTGAATTTCCTATGCAATCTCAAAATCGAATTACCTTCAACTACTATTCCTTGTGGCCTTCCTCTTTCTTTTATAACATTAGGGTTTGGAAAACCCTACACCACCTCCAATGAGTTAACCCTTTTCACGTGAAGGGTCTCCATATAAAACTGCGCTGATCAATTAGGAGGTTCAATGCATCTAGACACTGCTGTGATTTGGTCATGTTGACCTAGTCAACGTTCTTCATTCCTTTTCACACCTAAGTGTATTTTATTGAAATGGCCTAGATTTTTCCATGTTCACATTAGGCATTGATTTATTTTTCTGATTAGGATTTTTAGAGTTCCTCCCTTACACTGTTATTCATGAGTTAAGAAAAATGCAATATTCCCATTAGCTGCAAAAATTGGGAATATTACAGTCTCCCCCGGAAAAATGTTGATTGCCCTCAAGCAACTCTTATTGCAGATGAAAACCATGTATTCCCCTCCAAATGACATTTACATAAGGAAGGCTTCCTCCGTTTTCTGCAATAGGTTATGTATGTTTGGTTCCAAAGTTGTCTTCCACAAATGCATGAGATGACTCCCAACTATAAGGTTAGATGTCATCTTCTTAACATGAAGTACAAAATGATAATTACATGATGTCCAACATCATCATAAACACATGAGAGACATAAAATAAGTAGCTCCTTCCATAAAGGAAAAGCTTCAACATGCAATAACATTTCTCCATCCATGTTTTATGAACTTGATTAAGCATTGTTATGCTTTCGTTCTTAGCCCTGTTGGCCTTGTTGGATCCAAAATCCATCATTCCAGCGTTATGCAAAAGAAGAAGTGAAGTAGAAACATGGGTGGACAAAGATGTCAAATCATATTATCCTAACAATAGCCACCTAAGCAAGGCCCTTTGCTTCCATCCTCCATCTCCTCCATGTAATATGGGCAAGCCAAGCTTTCCAAAAGATGACGTACATGCCCTCCCTTGCTGCAATTTATCTTTAATACATAGATCATGAATTAGAAAATTATGAGCTATGGGGTGGTCACCATACTCATTTAAAAGCAACCAAAGAAACAAGAGATCTTGATACCTTCTTTCCTCCTCATGTGCATCATGAAACCAAACCACACTAATGGACATATGATATGTCACATCAGCCCAATACATAATATCATCATCAATGCACATCATGAGATCAATATGCCAAATTCTACACAATGCAAAACACATAGACATAGGAGATGTCATGTGGTGGCCATACTCTCCCACGTGAGTCAAAATTGTACATGCCTTCTCTTGTTGCAACATATCATTGAAATCCAAGGCATGCTTCAAAAAATGATGAGCTATTGGGTAGTAATCATACTCACCCAAGAGCAGCCATAGAAACAAGGACTTTTGCAACCCTCTTGCCTTATCAACATGTGGATTTTGGAGCAACAACACAATGATGGACTTGTGAAATGTCTCATCAACATAGTACAAGCAAGCTCCCTCATACCACATCATGTGGGATTCATTCCTCCTCCCAAGCCAAATTTCATGCATGAAACATCCCTCCAACATAAATACATGCGGATAAATGGGACACATTTCAAACACAGGTGAATACATGGACATGAGATTTAACATGTGATGTCCAAACTCTCCTTTTAACAACCACATCAACCATGCTTCCTTTTCATATATTCTATTAATGATGCACAAAGCATGAGATGAGAGAATGAGAATCTTTGGGTAGTGATCATGCTTACCCCAAAGAAACCAGCATTGCCATGCCTCCTTATTCATTTCATGACCATTCTTCAAGGCATAGATGAGAAAAATAGGTGCCTTTAGAGAGTGAAAGGAGTCTCCCAAGTGCAACTAGCATAACCAAGCTTGCTGGTCCATGTATGGTTGCAAGTGATCATGTGATCTATTGCTCATCATCCTCATCCACTCACTCCAATATGGAAGATGATTGATGTGCTGCATGATCATGGCATCCTCACTTTGTATAATACCATATCCTTTGAACCAATGAAGAACCTTGCATCTCATGAAATATTGAAATGCATCTCTATTGAGATCTCTTAGAGAGACCTTTCTTCCATCTATAGCCTTCCAAAACTAGTGAGGCTTTGAATCTGTAGTAGGTAGAAGTCTCTTTTTGAACTGTAGCATGCTCATTGAGAGAGTGTCACCTAGAGGGGAGAAAATTTTTCTCATCTCAAGATGTCTACTCTTCATCTTCTTCTTCTCCACTGCTTCAACGTTCAAGCTGCCTATAGAATGCTCCAAGAGAGCTGAAGCCTCTTTGTCACAATCACTAAGTGACAGTGTTGTAGATTTGCAAAGTGATGTATGTACTGTCTCAAAGAAAGTGTCATTGCTAATCTCACAATCAGCCATTGAACATAGGATAGTACTAATCCCCTTTCTTGAGACCCTACATATCAACCCAAGAGATTGAATGTAGCTCAAAAATTATGCATAGGGATAGTTTCTAGTCTCATCCTTGATTAGATCAAGGGTCCTTTGCGCCATGCCATGTCTTTGCTTCAAATCAACATTTTGATTTAATCCTTGGCTATGCATTAATCTTGAAACAATATGTGCTGAAATTTCATGCATACCTTGGATCAACTGATATGTGGGAACCTATTGATATAACACAAGATTTCCTCCATCCAGATCAATGATGCCTCCAACTGCTAGCAAGAATGATGGCCTCCTTTCTTCAAGCATACCAGCACTGATATCTTCCTTCTCCTCCTCATGCATCTCCTAATTCTTGCATGGGTATCCATATGTTAAGAGCTCAAGACTACCTTGCAAAGATGCAAGTGCCTCTTCTCTAGATACAAGCATCTTAGCAGCAGATGGTGAAAATGGAGATCTCCTACCCAAAGTGACAAGATTGATATTCTCCTTTGCTTTGTGATGATAGGAAGTGTATAGTTCTTCCTCTCCATCTTGAAACCCTTTAGGAGTTTCTTTGCATCTCTTTTCTTCATTGCTATACCTCTCACCTTCTTCAAAGAAAGTGGGCATAGTGGATCTATGAAGAGATCTAGGATTCTCCGGTCTTCTGCTTTGCTGATAGGAAGTGCTAGGGCTTCCTTCTTCTTCTTGAAACCTTATGCAGGTCTTACTATAGCTTGCTTCTTTTCGAAACCCTCTAGGAGTCTCGGTGATCTTCTTTCTCTCTTCTGATCTACCTCTTTGGAGAGGCTCTTCTTAGATCTAAACATTGATGAGAGTAAACTCATCCTCTCCATAATTCCGATCTCTGTTTCTTCTCTTCTCTGATAGTGCTGTAAATTTCCCTGTTTAGGAGTATCAAGATTCTATTCCAGAGATTGACTGCAGGGGCATTTACTGGATATGTCACCTTTGAGAAAAGGATGAGATCTAGAGGCTACATGGCCATCTGAAGACTCTTTCTATAGAGCTTGAAATATTCCTGCCTCAGGGATTCAACACTTTGGCTTGAAGCCACAAGCTAAGCCAAAGATCATGCTCTGATACCATTGTAATGTTCCTTTTTCAGGATTTCTCATAAATCATGCACTGAAAAATGAATTTTCAGGAAAATATGAAATGGAATAGGAAAATGACTCTTGTATCCTTTATATCATTCAATAAAAATACTAAATCCAATATTTTAGAAGAAACAAATAATACTAGGTGGGTTAAACAGATCTCCCACACCTAGTTATCTTCAAGAGAAGGACCAATGAGGGGCTGTAGCAAAGTAAAACGCTCTAATAGGAGTGTAGAGAGCTATCAGTGTATAAAAGGTGCTGATAGACACTGAGCAAATGATTCCAAGTACATCAGCAACTGTTCCGGGAAATAACTCCCTAGAGGTCGTTGGGTCAAAAACCTCCACAGATCAAGGCATGCTATTCAAGAAGGACTCACACAACAAAAATTTTATGCTAAAAGCTAGATATTATAGATTGTAGAACTCACCCGTAGATCCTACGTTTGATGTAGATCTTATGCCCCAAAACTCTGTGTTAACCCCTGAACCCTTCTTTCCTTCAACCTCTTCAACCCGGAAATCAAGAAGAGACATGCATGAAAAATCTAGTTGTACATCATATATCTTTCCCAAATTTCAAGGTAATCCATGAAATGATCACATAAACAATAATAAATGCTTAAATAACATCCTTTTGCACATGCAAGTAGATATTAACACATGAATTCGGGAACAAGATGGTTCTTCTTCATTACGAACAACATGTACAATAATAAAGTGTGGAGAGATCACCCTAATCCTCCACGATCTTCGAACGTAACGTCGTCCGATCCGCACCGCCTTCATCTCACAAAATAGACTCCTTTCAAGACTTGTGCACACGAGATGACATATAGACTGATGAACATCTCTAGGAAACAAGGGTTTCCTGTAAAAATCTGGGAAGTGCAGGAGGCACGGGAAATCAGACTTGAATGGGGCTCCAACAGAGTATAATGTCTATAATTTTCTCTCTCCCTTAGGCCATGCATATGAGGGGATTTTATACTCCCTCAAAGTAGTTTCAATCTGTTAGAAACAGTTGGCCACGGGCTGGGGTGGTTGAATTACGGGAATAACCATCAACCCAGCCTCGAAAATAGGGATTTTTATATATATTTTTAATGATTTTAATGGCATACGTGGAAAATTATCTATGGACTTGCGTATATACGCGGAAAATTCTGGGCATACCCACGTATGGGATTTTAAACACTGTTTTTTATTAAATTTATTCAAGTCTGTGGGAATGGGTGCCCAAGGCCAAAGAGACAATCATGAATCACATGAGGGTGAAAAATGATGCTATAACAGATGCCCCCTAATATATGAGGTCAAAAGGGGTACATGATGGCCGAAATGTATTATGTGCATAGAAAGAACTTAGCGAGGATAAGAGAGGACTTCACCAGATTTCAGCCTGCCAAAAATCAATGAAAGAAAACAGAGAGTCAGCTCATGTCTGAGGCGGGCATACCCATGCTCAGTAAAAAATATATCCATATAAAAAGTATAGAATAGATCCATAATGTATACAAGTATAGCTGAACTGAAAGTACACAATGAATCATCTGAGCACGGCCCGAAAGTACAAGTCGGAATCAATGTCCAAGTATCACATATATCAAACTGATCAATGGATGTCTGATCACAAAAGTAACTGAATCTCCAGGTACCAAATCATAAGGGGTGGAACACATGGTACAATTACGCAACTCAAGAGCCAACATACAGGATGCTGCTATACTAACACTGCAACATATAAAGGTGGACGGCATCACTGGCAGAAACTGAATGGACTGTCAAAAGTGAACCGAAAAATGTTGATGCAACCCGAGGTCTTCACCGATCTCGATGGCACAATTCTACACAATGGGAATAAATGAGCTGAAGTCGACCATGTGAGAAATCGTTTGATTACCGGTCAATAATGTATACTGTTAACAAACGCGAGACAACCCACCGATAATGAAAATGAGTTTCAAGGTGCCCCAGTACAATCTAACAAGTGCGAATGAATGAGTTGAAGTTGAACACTTGGAAGAACCTACCAATCAGGAGGCAATGATGAATCCCCACTGTCGATAGCGAAGAGTCTGCCACTGATGACTGCAAACCCTAAGGTACTGACAAAAGACTCTAGACCTTATTCCCAGAGCAATGAGTCGGAGTCGATGGGAAAAGATCTACTGGAAGGAAGGCATTAAGGCATCCCATATCATTCCAGCGTGAGTGTAACCCGTAGGCCAAGATTTGGAAGGAATCATATGAAGCAGAGTGATTGAACCAAACCGAAGTACGTTTTCGACATGCACAAGATGAAGCTAGCGCATGGAAGAAACCCTCTAAACCAACCAATAATGAAAGCTGACACAGAGGCGAGATATCCACCGATAGGGTCAAATGGAAATCAAGGTACTGTACGAATCCCAAGTGTGATAATGTATACTGACGTCGAACACAAGGAAAACCACTCAGTCAAAGACCCATAATGATGATCAAATGTTGAGCACAAGGTCACCTATCAATGATGGAAATAGGGCCAGGGTGCGGCTCTAGGTTTACTCTCAGAGTAATATGTCGTAGTCGATGAGAGACAAACCTGCCAGCAAGAAGTCAATGGAGACCTTCTCAAACCAGCACGAGAAGAAGACCAAAACATCTAATGTGATAAAACAAGATACTGACAAGACCGGGAAGGCCAACTCAATAATGAGTCAAGAGACACCACAGAATGGCTGACTCTGGTTAAACTTCCCTTGAACAAAAGCACGACTCCTGATGACCATGGCAGTAAAAAATGACATTGTATAGGTCTGTTGTGTAGGAGGCAAAAAAAAACTCTCCATATGATTGGAAGAGATAACCAACCGGAGGAGGACTGACCAGTGAAACAAGGAAAAAGTTGAACCTAGGTCAAAACTAAAACCATCCCAAATGAAGGAAATATAATTGTATGTGCTTTGTTCAAGGGCGACAAACTGATACTGTACTACCATCAAATTATGAAGTAACATCCCGTTCTCGCTCTTTTTGTTATATTTGATTTTTTTGTCTTTTTCATATAATAAGCCTGAAAAGGAATAAAAGAATGCTATGGTACAATGGATAGAACGAGTATCAAGAAACAGATGCACTAGTTCCTGGGATAGGAACGATCCTATGCTCAATGCAAGGTGGCGGAAACTGGTAAGCGATACTCAAAGGAATGTTCCATCCATGGGAAAAAAGGGTGTCAAGTCGTGATAGCTAAGTGCATGCAATGGTTAACTTGTACAGACAGTCAAGGTCAAAATATGGCTTAAACATTGAGTCCAAATGAAGCTGGCTAAAGGCCAGGATAAACAAGTAGCTAATATGCAATGCAGTAATACAACTCAACGACACCAGGGAGCCTCTAGGGTAATAGCCAGAAAAAATGATAGTGAAGAAGAAGAAGAATGAAGCTTCAACACATAAGTCATGGCGGGACTAAAGAGGACTCCCAAGCCTACATAAAACGCAACATGGGCAACAAGTGATAGCGAGGAACTAACTAGGAAGCCCATGTAAAGGAAGGCTCTACCACCAAGTCATGATTAAATAATCGGCAAGTGAAATGGGTGAAATACTCATGACCTGATGGGATCGACCCTATGGCAAGTGATCAGAATGGAGGCTAGTATGCAAAATGCAACGGAAAGTGGATTTCCTAACCTATATGCCAGTGAAGATCATATACCTGCCATGACGGGTCAGCAGTCATGGATCAAAAACCGGAAAAATCTCAACTTCATCAAAATGTACCTGAAAATATACCAATCTGGGCACTTACAAGCATCCGGGTTATGCAGCTTAAGATAGATTGAAAAAATAGGCATAAATTTTTTTTGCAAAAATTTCCAATTTTTGGGCATAAATACACATGTTACCTCATATTTGGTTCATTGTTACTTGCTGATTTGGGAAAAAAGAGCTTTGGAGAAAAACCTTCTTTCGTCAAAACAGGAGCAATCAGTGGTCAAACTTCGCCGAATCAGTTAGGTAAGCTCTTAATCCATCATTATTATCAATTTTGTCCATTAATAGAGTTAAAATTTGGAAGTTTCACCATTAGAAACATTTGTTTTAATTTAGGGCTCTGCGCATACGCAGGTTCGTATGGACCAAGCCGCGTATATACACGACTGTCTACAGGGTAAGTCGCGTATGCGCAACCCGCTTTCTAAAAAAATGCATCTAATGAACAAATAAATGATTTTTTTCAGGATGACCATCACTTGGAGGGAACGTGAGCATAGTGCAATTGATAATGAAGTAATGCAAGATCAACAATCGCTCAATATCCTCCGAAATTGCGGATTGCTCAAATTTTTCAAAATGCCAAATATGAAGAGTAATGTCCGGCTGCTCGAAATGCTGGTAAATTATTGGGAACCGGAGGAATATTGCTTTGTGATAGATCAAATGCCCATACACATAGAGGTAGAAGACATCTACTTCATTACTGGACTCTCACGGAGGGGAGACCCAGTAGATTTGCATAGCAAGCCTTTGGGAGGGCTTACTGTGGATGACTATGTCCACGTCTACTGTGTAGAGGGGTCCAAAAAAGTAGGAACTCAGATTGCTATAAAATATTTGAGAGATCTACACATGAAGATTCTCCTGTTTACCATTGGCAGGGTAGCAGGATCTGCTTCCTTGCATCAGGCATCCAGGACCTAGATGAGCATAGCTGTGGAATGCCTAGCTCACCTATATGATTGGTGCACAACTCTATTAATGAATATGAAGCAACAACTGACCTCCATCCGGAAAGCAAAAAAAAAAAATTTCGGGTATGGAACCATTTTGATGACATTATTCTTTGAGAAGATTCCTGGGCTTCGACCCAAAGTGATCTCTTCCATCAACAACCCAAGAGACCCAAGAATTGCCCGATGGGCAGATCTGATGAAGAGATTGGGGGGAAGTGAAGTTCCCCAAATCACCTGGGACGACGAGTTCTTCCAATGGTGGGGAGAACAAGTCATCGCCGTGGAGGACTACCCCTATGCCGGGATGGATTTCTGCGGTGATCCAGACCTCGTCCTTCCACCTGGCGTGGCATGGGGCACAATCGGTAAGATTGCAATTTTTGAATTATGTGATTTTTATGATTTTTTCAATATATATGAAAAAATGTGAAAAAAAAACATGTTTTTGATTGGATTCAAAATGAATTACAATATTATGATGACCATGATACAGATTTTGGACCAGTCCATCCTGAGGGCTACCCACGGCATAAGCGTCGCAGAGGCGAGGCGGATACTGAAGACCCAGGCAGGACCCTCCATGCTGTACAAAGGAACTTGGAGGGTTTAACTCGCCAAGTGCCTATGGCTGTAGTGGAAGATCTACCTTAGGTCATCCAGAGACGGGTAGTGGGAGTACCATGTGACTGGGTACGATTATTCCACCGTGTCGCCACTGCGATCATGTTCTATAGGAACACGAATTTTGGGTAGGGACCACAGGAGTAGATAGATATGATTACCAGATGACTGTATAATTTTGATATTGAACATGATCGGGCATAAGCCCTAATTTTGTATGACTTATGGATCCAAATTTTGTATAGTTTTTTGAACACTCTGATGATATATATACAACGATTTATGATGTGACGTGACAAATGTATAAAAAATGCATGATGTTTTTTATGATTAAATTTTACTGTATGGAATGATTAATATGCCAATCAATTGCTTGATTAGCTAATGAGTCTACCATCCAATTGTCTGCTCGAGGAATATGAATGAATGTTAAAAATTGAAATAATCTTTGTAACAAATGTACCCTCAAAAACAACTGGAGTAAAAATGGATCTCGAACCCGATAAGTATTGTTCAACTGCGACACCGCCAACTGGGAGTCCAAGAAAACTACCAATGAATCAACACCCAAAGTTATTGCCTCTGAGAGTAGATAAATAACTGCAGTGTACTCTGCTATATTATTGGAAGCAAGACCAATGCAGACTCCTCTTGATACTAACAGCTGACCGGATGGATGATGAAGCACCCAAGCCGCGGAAGCCAAGTTCCGAGTGTGTCTACTAGCACCATCGGCGAAACCATAATGACTCATGACATTCGACACAACCTGCCAAAGCAGATCAAAAACATCACCATCACATCAAAGACCTAAAAACCAGACATGTACAAAATAAAAACTACTATATACAAAAGAAAAATGCCAGGCCGAAGCCTAGGCATAATACCTTTTCAAATAGAGCCCATTTCTGGGCTCCGCCAACTCATTTCCTTCAAAATCAACCAAGGCATATGCTCCTTTTTTAAGGACTTTTTTAACGATGAAGGGGCCATACCACAGACTTAAACTTTCCTGCGCCCAGGGCATCCTTCTCTTGGGCATAGACCAAAACGAGATCGCCTTCCGAGAAAACCCTAGGTTTGACCGCCTTATCATACTGAACTTTGACTCGTTTCTTATGCGCCTCATTCATCGTGGTGGCATCGCGACGCTGCTCGTCAAGATGTTCCAAGTGAAGGAGACGTTCTTCAAGACTAGAAGTGTCAGGAAGAAGCTCAACAACTAACTTAAGAGAAGGAATTTCACATTCAATAGGAAATATAGATTCCAGCCCGTAAACTAGTTGAAACAGAGTAAAGCCAGTTGCAGTTTTCACTGACATCCTGTATGCCCAAAGTGCAGGATACAACATGATATGCTAGTTGGATCGAGCTTTATTAATTGTCCTTTGAAGAATGGTCTTCAAGGATTTGTTCACGGCGCCATTGGCCTGAGGATAATACGGAGATGAATGCTCCTGCCGGAAACCTAATTTTAGAGCCAACTCAGCCATCATGCTATTCTGGAAATGACTGCCATGATCAGTGACAATCTCTAGGAATACCAAAACGAGCAATAACCTGGTTGAAAAGAAAAAGAGCTGCTGTCTCACCATCATTCCCAAAAGTAGGCATAGCCTCGACCCACTTCGTAAAGTAGTCTACTGCTACAATAATATACTTGTGACCTTTAGCCGAGGGCGGGTTACAAGTAGTATAATCAATACCCCACTTTGTAAAGGGACCGACAGTAATGACTGGAAAAAGCGGAGCTGGATGAGCGCGCATTTTTCGAGTATAGACTTGACACGGATGACACTTTTTGACCGACTCCATACAATCTTTGAAAATTGAAGGCCAAAAGTATCCAACATGCAAGATTTTTTGGGCTGTAGCAAGCCCAGATAAATGACCACCACAAGCTCCACTGTGGCAATCATTCAGCACAGCCTCAGCTTCTTCGAGAGTTAAGCAACGTCTCAGGATTGAATCAACCCCTCGACGGTATAAAGCATCACCAATAATCAAGTAATTTTTAGCCAAGTGACGCAACTTACGATGCTCATCTTTCGAAAAAGTAGAGGGAAACTTCGCAGTCTGAAGATACACAATGATATCTCCATACCAAGGATCCTGTGAAGAGATAAGAAACAAATGTTCATCCGGAAAGGATTCATCATAGATCATCTCTTCCCCACAGGGCAACTCGGAGATCAATTCTGCGAAAACCAATGATTTCTTGGACTTGGAAGACATAAACTCAAGATCAAATTCCTGCAAAATCACAATCCATCTATTGTATTTTCCCCCAATCACTCGCCTACTGAGAACAAACTGAAATGGATTGGCTGCTGCCAAAACATAAGTTTTTCGTAGAAGAATATAATGTCTGAGTCGTTGTACAGCATGAACAGCTGCTAAAGCCAGCTTCTCTATTGGAGTATACCGGATTTCAAGTCCTACCAAGCCCCGACTAAGATAGTATATAACATGCTCTACAAGAGCATCATCCTCCTGAACCAGAACCATACCAATGGTAGATTCTACGGCTGCAAGATACAAAAGGAAATCCCTGCCATAATCAGGTGGACTCAATAAAGGAGCAGAGGTTAATGCTTTTTTCAAAGCATCGAATGAGCGTTGAGCGAAGTCATCCCAAAAGAATGGAACTCCCTTCTTCAAAAATCTCATAAATCCCTTGGTAACTTCAACATAGTTTACGATAAATCTCCAAAGAAAATTAGCTTTTCCTTGTAGACTTTGAAGTTGACGTATAGACGACGGGGGAGGCAACTGAAGTATTGCCTCAACCTTGAAGGGATCTATCCTAATCCCTTCCCTAGACACAATGAATCCCAATAACCGACCGGATGTGACCGCGAAAACACACTTGTTCGGATTCAACCTAATCTTGTAGAAACGACATCGTTCAAATACTTGACGGAGGTGAGCAGGATGATCAATTCTCTTTCGAGAACGAGCAGCTAAATCATCCAAATACGCCTCGATAATATGTTTGATATCGTGGAAGGCATATGACATGGCCCGCTGAAAAGTAGCCCCAGCATTTTTAAGACCAAAAGGCATCTTCTTGTAAGAAAAAGTACCCCAGGGACAAATAAAGGCAGTCTTATGCTAATCTTCAGGACGGATAGTAATCTGATTGTATCCGGAGAAACCGTCCATGAAGGAGAAAATCTCATTACCGGCACACTCATCGATAATCTGATCTATAAATGGTGTGGGGTAATTATCTTTCGGACATGCTTTATTAAGGTCTCTGAAATCAATGCAAACTCGAATTTTTCCTTGTTTTTTATCCACGGGAACAGGATTCAAAACCCACTCTATCAAAGGAACAGGGAAAATAAATCCTGCCTTGAGTAGCTTCTCCACCTCGGCTTTGATAGCTGCAGCCTTCCTAGGATTGACCGGACGAATTTTTTTCCTCACAAGCTTGGCATTTTCCTAAGTCTTGATCTCATGTTGGACAATAGATGGATCTATACCAGGCATTTCCTCATAATACCAAGCGAATACATCCCTAAACTCTTTAAAGAGATCGGTGTAAATCTGAATCTCTTCAGGGGAACATTCAGCTCCGATGAAGACATTCTCTATAACATTGGGATCCCTGGAAATGTTCACCGGGATAGTTGGAGAAATCACAGCCATGTTCCCTTCAGCATATACCTGTGTTGGTGCTAAAGGGTTCAGGACTGGGCGAACAAGACCAGGAGACAAAGGACTTGGAAAACTTGATTCAACTTCACTCAAATCAGGTAAAAAGTAAGACCGATGATGCAAATCATCCCACGGTCTAACTATACCAGTCATAGCTTCTAGGATGGCCTCTTCAGATGGAAGAGTCGTATCAAGGCAATCCTGGGCGGAAGAAGAACTAAGTGTCCAAGCCAGAGCCACATCTCCATCCAACTCATATGGAGAAAGAGGAGCTGGAATGGACTCTACAGAGTCAACAATAGATTGATAAGCAATCTCAGCTGCAGACATCGGAAATTCCATTCCACCCACTTGACCTTCCGCTAATGTGGAGGTAGGGGAAGGCAAGGTCCAAGGATCCAAAAAATAATGAGTTCTGAAGAACTCTCTTCGAATAGGAGCCCTGGAGGATGAAATTGCATTTATATGAACGGTAGGAGGTGGAATATCAAAAGTACCCATCAAAGAAGAATACATTCCAACCCCTAAATTCTCAACAGGCGACTTGGCATTATCCAACTTTGGAATAGTTGAGTCAGTAGATACATTCGGGTCTACAGGAGAACAGTCCAGTTGATCCACTGTAACAATTCTCGCTTCGTGAGGGAAACAAATAACCCGAAATAATGAGGATGCAATGGCATCCATCTCATAAATCCAATTTCGCCTCAACAAAAGGTTGTAGTCCAAGCTTGCATCAACTATCTCAACCTCTATATTTACAGTTTTGCCCCCAACAAAGATGGGCAAAGCTGGGATAATACCATGCGGTCTGTGAGAATGACCATCAAACACAGTCAGAAGAGTAGCAGATGGAACAGCTGCGGGAGATCCAATTCCCTTCCAGCATGCGAGAGACATCACACATGTGGAAGCGCCTTCATCAACGACCGTTCGAAAAATATTGAATTTCCGAAACGACGATTTGATATGAAAATCCATATGATGGGGGAGTCTCTTTTTAAAATTAGACATATCGAATGTAATCACAAGAGAGTTCTTTGGATCGACAGCCCCAATAGCAGTGATCAGAGCACTGCGCTGAGCAGGACAAGACTGGAGCACCTCAAGAGCCGACATGGCACAAGGACTCTACGCCAGATCTTCCACAATAGAGTAGTTCTCGGCAACCCTAGCATTTGGATTAATCGTCGTACGCTTGGTAGATGCTTTTGGCATCCGAGGTATAGGATCAACAGTAGGCCTCGTAATATGAAGCAGCTCAGTACCATCGGGAGCACCCTTGGCTTTCGAAGACTCATCTTCGCCATAATCACGGGATCTCGTGGCGATATCCGCATGAGCACTCATCATGTATATGTTTGACGGATTTTCCCCTTCCTTGGTGCCCCCAGAAGAAGCCCCAGTATTTTGATTTGCGCCAACAACTAGCTATTTCCCTTGGGGAAAAGGGTTTGTCAACACAGCCTGGGAACTGGAAGAACCCTGCTGAGCTAACAAGCGCTGCACATCCTGAATTTTAGGGAAAAGGTGAGTAAGATGGTCTCCAGCACATAACTTGCATGGAAACTTCACTTTCTTTTTATCCTTTGGACCCTCACCAACATGCTCGTTGGTTTTATTTGCATTACCCTTCCCATTCTTGCCCTTTTTCTTATTATTGTTCTGTCCCTTCTTCTTCCCTTCAGATTGTTGATTTTCTTTAGGGTTAGAAGTCTGAACGGCATTTACCGACAAAGATTGAGAAAGCGGTGACTCAGCAGGCACAGCCTGACCAGAAGAAGCAGATTGTATAGACAACTGCTGCAATTTACTAAGCAGGTTAGCTGCACCACTATTGATCGACCCAATAAGTCTGTCACCATGAGGACCGGGTTTAGTCTTGGATATGTCTAATTTGGAGCGAGGAGCATTAGGAAAATATTTATGAAGGACACCAGACTGAGAATATATCAATTCAAGCTGTTGGGCCCTAAAAATAGCCTGCTCCTCAGAAAATACCCCTGAGAGGGATACATCCTTAGAAATATCTGCCTGCAGAGATTTCAAAAACCATTCCAAAAGAAATTCTCCCGGAATATAAGCTTTGATGAGCCTCTTCCTTCTCCGCCATTCCTGAATATGATCAGAAATGTGGGTTGCGTCGTCCTGCTTAAAATTAGCTAGGAGTTCAGTCCCGACATCATAACGGACAGGCAACTGGAAATGATTTAGAAATATAGTAGCCAGATCTCCAAAAGTAGCAAAACTGCCCCCAGTTAACTCAATGTACCACTTGGCAGCGTTTCCAGTCAAGGTGCATTGAAACAACCTCAACCTAATCGAATCCTCGATCAGGGAGTTAGATGAACAACATAAATGGAAAGTGGAGATATGATCAGTCGGGTCCTCTCCATTCTTGCCTTCAAACTTTGGAATGTCTGAAGGTATTTTGGTAGGAACCGGAGGCCACCTCGGACTATATCGGATCGTATCATTCGTCAATTTCGACAAATCTGGCAAGTTCAACGTTGCCAGAAAAGGTAAACGAGGAGGAGCCTAAGGATTCCATCCTTGGTGGGATGAATTCCCAACATTCTGAAAAGAATAACCTGGATTTGATGAGGCACTAGGTTGCCAGAAATAACTCGTAGAAAATTTTGGGCCATAGGACCCAGCATTTGGAGAAGGACCCAGCCCCCCCCGAAGTATTGAATAAAGAGGAAACCCCCTGATAGGGGTTCCAAGCGTTAGAAAGTGGGGAAAAGGCCTGATAAGCACTCGACGAAGGGAAAGAAACATTCCCTTGTTGACCAGCGAGAAATTGATTCCCTGCCCCCACTGCTGTAAATACAAGGTTCCAACCTGTAAAGGTAGCCGAACTCTGACCTCCAGACCAAGGGTTAAAACTATGAGTCTGAGAAGTAAAAGGAAAAGACCCTAAGGAAGGATTTAAACTAGGAATATGCCCACTTCTGAAGGGGAACCCTTGAAAAGAAGCTGACCCACTAGCCATGGAAGACATGGGTGCAAACGTAGTTGCAGCAGTAGAAAAGGAAAACGAAGGAATCCCACTAATGGGCATTCCAAAAAAAAGGGACCAGATTTAGAAGCTTGTGCTTGGGTGAAACCAGAGCCAAACATAGCAGCACTAGAAGCAATCAAAGATATAGCAATTGTGCCTCCTCCTTCTACTGAAGCATGAGTCTGAATGCTTGCAGCACTCACAACCGCAGCCGCGTTCCCATTCGTGGCCATCGAAAGGTATGAATGAGATGGATAAGGACTTTCTGGTATTTCTAACTCAAGTCTGATGTACTCAAAAACAAACAGAGAATTATAAGGAAGAGGAGATGGAAGTGACTCAGGAGACTGAGGTACTTCCTCTACTTCTACTTCTTCTTCTGCTTCTCTTGGAAATAAGACTCTCGAGGTGAGCGAAGTGATCCTCTCGGAACCAACACCAGAACCAACTACAACACCTTCAAGCCCTAGCGGAGGATCTCTCTCTGCTACATCAGATACCACTGGGTGATATTCACCTACTATATTACTCCTACGCCTTCTTGAAGAAGGCTCAACACTTTCGGGAGATAACCCCCGAACTCTCCTCGATCGACGAGGCGCTTGATCATCCACTTTAACAGATTAATTAGACTCAAAAAAAGTATAAATCTAAGCAAGCTAGGAGCAAAGAGCACTCACGAAAAAAATCCCTAAGATGCAACCAAGCAAGCAGCCTTCAGGTATTTCTTCTTCGAGTGATTAGGACCGGACACCAAAATATGAGAAAGCGAAAAATAGGACCTCCCGAAATTAGTTTGGGATAATTACGGCCCAGGCCTACTAGCGAAGGTAACAGAAATAGTTACACCGACCTCCTAACAACAGCCTTTGCCGGTGCAAGTACCCAAGCTTCGCCGGGGCACCCTCCAGAAGTACTGCTGGAAGTGATACGACGTCTACCTCAGGTACCATGGGTATTCCCCCCCGCAGTCACTTGTGTGGTACCTAGGAATGGCAACTAAGGGCACCAATCCGTGTTAGCAGCTGGGCGAAACGGTCTTAAGGCAAGATCCAGTAAATCGGAGAGGGGGTATCTCTCTTCTCAACCTTCACTTCCCCTCGCGCTTGACTCTCTGGAGGAGAGCTTTCCCAGTCAACCGAACGGTGTTGGATTTCGCTCATTTAATAAACTTCTATGTTTTAGTTTGAGCGGCCTTGGAGAGTTAACTCTCCACTCACCTAATCCAAGGCCCTACAACCTAGCTAGTTGATGTATGACACTTAATAAAAAACTTGCTAGTTGTTTTTAAATTAATGCACTTATTTTAGTTTGCTATTATATTAAGTCAAGGGAATATGGAAATGAAACTCGTAATGTTTTATGACGCAGAAAATAAATTAATGAAAACCAAACTACATGTAGATGAATTAATTGCCTTTCGATTAAAATAAATTTTTACACGGGTTCTACGAGACTATTTTTTCTTTTTAGATATCAAACCTCACACTCGCAAAATTTATGAAAAAGACTACAAATTTTCAAGTCCACCTAATGCAAATTACTAAGAGCATGCCAATTCTAAGATGAAAAATCTAACAAAGCAAAGAGAAATTTCCAAGAATCCTCCAGTTCTATCACTTTTCCGGTTGTCCACAAAGCTAGTTCCCAAATCAGAAACTCTCTGTATAAAGACACCAAAACATGCTCGAAATAAGAGAAAGAAACCAATGAAAATTCCCTTCCCAAATCAAGTCAGAAACCGAAGGTAAGAAATCTCAACAAGGCTTCAAAATATGGAAAGAAACCAAACAAAAAAACAAAACAAAGGCAATGGCAAAAAAAAATGTTTTTGAGCTTTTGAATTTTATAAAAAAAATATTTCAAAGAGACCAAGAAAAACTATCCAATTCCCAAGCCAAACAATCTATGAATTTCAAGCAAAACTTCAACAAAAATTCTCTAAATCTTATAGTGCCACTTAGTAGCAAGATTTATACGAGCAAAAGGAAGACAAGAAACTTAGTAACTCAGCCCAGAAGAATAGCACAATCTTGCAGCAAACAAAACTTCAAAGAAACAACAATGACTCTTCAAAAATTGCAACAAGATCTAGTCCGATGAACTCAAGAAAACCAACCAAAATGCAGGAAAAAATTAAAGTGCAAAGCAAGACATAAAGTTAGGAAAGAGCATATGAGCAGAAGCTCTCTGTCCTGATTAAGCAGAACAACCAAGAATCTCTAGAAAGAGATCTTGGTACTCGAACCAGAAATGCAAGCACTAAAAAAAAAATTTGCCAAATGAGCTAGTCTTCAACCAAACAAGAGAGAAAAATACCAATAACCACTTTCAACACAATCCAGAGACTAAAAGGACACTGCAGGAATAGGTCTCCATATGCAAACAAGACCAAAAAGTCAAAAAATCAAAAATTTCAAAATTTTCCTAGGTATACGCTACTTAGCAGTTTTGAAACAAGTGTGCATACGCGACTGTGGCGAAGGAAAAATGCATATATGAAACTTCCTTTGACAAAACCTACGTGTATACGTGTCTGTGTAAAGGAAAACTAGCGTATGGAAAAGTAAATAATGAAAAATAAAAATGATCAAGCCTGGCTAAAAAACCAGGGCTTTAGTCTGACTGAGAAAAACTAACTGGACTGGAAATAATGATTAAAACTATTAGAAACCTTTAAAACAGCTGAAACCACCCAATAGGCGAATCACAAGAATGAGATCCCCAGCAGTGTCACCAATTCTGTTTCAGGAAATAACTCCCTAGAGGTCGTTGGGTCAAAAACCTCCATAGATCAGGGCATGCTATTCAAGAAGGACTCACACAACCAAAATTGTATGCTAAAAGCTAGATATTATAGATTGTATAACTCACCTGTAGATCCTACGTTTGATGTAGATCCCACGGGGTCTAAACCCCCAGCAACCCTTCTTCCTCTTCAACCTGGAAATAAAGAAGAGAAATGCACGAAAATCTAGTTGTACAACATATATCTTTCCTAAATTTCAGTGTAATCCATGTGAAACATCATATAAACAATAATAAATGCTCAATTAACAACCTTTTCAAATATGAAAGAAGATACTAACACATGAATTCGAGAACAAGATGGTTCTTCTTCATTATGAATAGCATGTACAATAATAGAAAGGTGGAGAGATCACCTGAATCCTTCCACGATCTTCAAACAGACCGTCGTTCGGATCCATCCTGCCCTTGCCTCACTAGGATTCTTTCAGGACTTGTGCAGACAAGATGACATATAAGCTGATGAACATCTCCAGGAAACAAGGGTTTCCTGTAAAAATCTGGGAAGTGTAGGAGGCATGGGAAATCAGACTTGAATTGGGCTCCAACAGAGTATAATCTCTATAATTTTCTCTCTCTCTTAGGCCATGCATATGAGGGGCTTTTATACTCCCTCAAAGTAGTTTCAATCTGTTAGAAACAGTTGGCCACGGGTTGGGGTGGTTGAATTACGGGAATAACCATCAACCCAGCCTCAAAAATAGGGATTTTTAAATATTTTTTAATGATTTTAATGGCATACGTGGAAAAGTATCTCTGGACTCGTGTATACACACGGAAAAGTCTGGGCATATCCACGTATGGGATTTTAAACACTGTTTTTTATGAACTTTTATTCAAGTCTATGGGAATGGGTGCCCAAGGCCAAAGAGACAATCATGAATCACATGAGGGTGAAAAATGATGTTATAACAAACTTGCTATCATAGTATGTCTCAGACAAGTATTTCCTATAAATATCTTTCAAATCTCCTCCATAACAACTTATCCTCTTAAATTTTCTTAGAATTCTTCATGTCTTCCCACTAGATATCAACGTTTCCTTTCAGGCTGAAGGTATATACTCTCACATTCATATTTTCAAAGTATTAATGCACTCTGAAATACTTCTTCATTTCAAGTGGCCATACCTCTGCTTCCTTAGCCTTCCCCACCTCTCCATCGAATGTAGGAGGTTTTTACTTCTTAAATTATTATAGCATGAGATATTTTTCTTTACCTTTTTTCTAGCATTGTATCTTAGTTGCATTACTAGACAAACACTCACAAATTCTTGTCCTCCTCTTTGGAGTACCTAGTGGAATTTTGTTTCTCATTGCATCCTTGCTTTCCTGCATATGTTTTTTTTTGTTTCTCGTACTTTTTTGCACCATTTTTCTTTAATTCACACCTTCTAAGTTTTCATGCAATTTTCCTTCCCTTATACCTTTCTAGGTGGTTGGCACCTAGATCATTCCACCTTTATCTTTACAAGTTTGACAAGCTCTACAATATGATGTGTTATCACCTAAATTGGACCCTAGGATGAAAAAGGAAAATCAGGGTAACAACTAAACCATGCTCAGCCTTGTAGCCAGCCCTACAAGGACAGGAGAGGGTTCTCTCCATAGAATAGATATTCAATAACACATTAATGAACTGATTTTAGGATAGATAAAATGATGGGAAAAAGGTTTAATAAAATAAATGAATTTTTCAGGGACGTGTGGGATAAAAAGGGACAGTTGAAACCGGGAATTAAATCAGGACACAGGGTATTTCATGGGGCAAGGTAGGAAGGAAAATTAGCAATTAAAATTTAATGAGGATGGTATGGAAAGACTGGTGAGGAGCTAAAAGGGCACAATAAATGGATCCTTTTCAAACAGAAGAAACATACAGAATATGAATGATTTCCCAAGGCAGAGCATCTAAAATGGATTCTACCTTTATATCTTGAAAGCATTCAAAAGGAAATGTTTATGGATGAATGGAACACATAACAATTCACATATGAAACAAAGGAGAAAAACAAATGCTAAATCTCATACCACATGAATCCCACAAATCAGAACTGCATCTCTTATTAATTCCTGTCAAATCAGACAATTGAAGCAGTAGATGTACTTTTCCACATTTTCTTTCCCCTTACTAATGACTAAACTTTACCAGACCTTTTTAAAAATGATTTTAAAATTCAATAAATAGGTCGAATGTGGAAAACACTCAATAAAAGGAGGGAGCCGTTTGAAATCATCAACAATGGAAATCTAGAGAAAGAAATAACTGTCGTGAAGAAAAGAACAACGTTACATTATTCCACTTGAAATCTTCATGATAACCAACAGAAGGTGAAAACCTGTGAGCGTGATCCCTTTGAATCGTAGCTAAAGATGTGACTATTACAAATGTTGGTAACTCACTTCATAAGCCACTTGTATTCCGCTTGAACAAAATCCACCCTTTTAACAAATATTAAGTTTGTGAAGAATCTGCTTTGAAGGGAAGAAATAGTGAATAGGAAGGAAGGGAGAGGAGGTGGGACCCATGTTATAATCGCAATCGCAATGGACGGGGCAGAGAGATAAACACACTGTAATATGGCGCCATCGCAGTCAGAATCGGAGTCGGGCAGGATATTATTTGAACGGAGAAACGAAAGTTTCGATGCGATTGGGAACATGGCCTTTTGTAATAAACAAAATGGATAAATTTACCTTTTATAAAGGAGAAGGGAATTTTGTAATGAACGGTGGAGGAATTAAATGGTGGGACCGGGGATTATAATCGCAATCGGGGATCAGAATCGTGAGATGGGCGGAGTGATATATATAAAACCGTCGATGCGATTGGGGGAGGTCCCTTAGTATGTGATCAATATAACCAAAGTTCGAATTAACAAAGGGAAAGGCCTTTTATATATGAACGGGCGGAAGTACTGTATGGTGGGCCCGGGGTCAATCGCAATC